>CM066144.1:26410000-27010000 GCA_033617975.1 Populus alba x Populus glandulosa | reverse complement strand
TAATAAGTATACCTCTTGGAAATTTCAGCAGGGGCATTCGTAATTAGGACTTACATAAAGTGACGCGGGACAATAAATAACAAGAATTAAAGCAAGAAAAGAAAGAAGTTTTAGAGAAAGAAAGAAGCTAAAGAAGAGGAAGAGAGGGGGATTGGAGGGATGCAAAATCTGTAAATTTTCATTAATCATTTAAAGTCACTTAACATTTAGAAAAGTAGGGTATTTATACTAAAACCCTAACTTGAATAAGCAATTGGGCTTATGGCCCATTAAATAAAATATCCAACAAATAAAGCCAAATTAATAAAACTCAATTGAAAGTCCATATAAATTAAACCCAAAAACATAAGTTAAAGCCCAATTTCTCAATGGTTTGGGCTATCCTCCATCGTCTATGATCATACGCGTGAGTAAATAGTGTTTCTGGTTCGGTGTCCCCATCAATTCTCCCGGGGTTGGAAGAACTCGACCCCGTCGAGTATAGGTTAAGGCAGCTCTGATAATGCTCTCAAAGATAAGGATCAAACTATCGTGATGTCTCTTTGATAATCCAAGTATAGTATGAATCTGGTCGTCGAGTCCATATACTGGGATTTGCTGAAGTTCACCATCCCTGGTAAAAACAACTTGTGCATTTAAAGTAGCATTAATATGTTCCTTTTATGCCAAAGATATGGATAATGAGATAGGGGTATCAAAATGAGCATCAGGGGTAGGCTGTATTTTATAAATACTGAGGTCTTTCATGTTCAAAGTAGAGTTAATATCAAAGTTTAATGGCAATTTAATGACATAATTATTTGATGTAATCATTTGCAACACTTTGAATGGTCTAGCACTACTTACTTGCAATTTATGATCGGTTTCCAAAGGACACCGTTCAGGTCTAATCTGTATCATGAAATAATCTCCAACATTAAGTGCATTATGATATTTAAGTAAATCAGCTTGAAATTTGTATTGTTCATTACTTGCTTGAATTTGTTTCATGATTTCAATATGTAAATTATGAACCCTACATGGTAACGACTCAGCTGACTTAGACATCCTATCATGAGGAGATATGGGAAGGTGTTCTAAAGGCTTTTCAGGTTTGTAACTATGAACACTAAATGATTGAGGGTGTGGAATGAGACAAACATTGTTTGAAACCTCTGTAGATATGGTATGGACACAATCAAGTAAACTAGGATTATCTTCATCTTCCTCATAACGTGCATGTGGTAAGGGGTCAAAAAGCTCAACATGTTGCTCTAAACTTATGATGTGCTGGACACCAAGCATGTGGGGTGAGGAATTAGATAATTCAGGAGAACTAATATCATGAGACTCTTCTAAGACCATACTTATCTCTATAGGTGATTCCACTGAAGAGTTTCCTAAAACTTCCTCTACCATTAAAGCAGACATATCAGACTCTTTCTTAACCTCATTCTCAAGCTCATTGGGACTCATTGTGTTGGGTCCCTCTTCTTGCACATCCTCGTCATCTAGGTCACTAAAATCCTCAAGATTAGGCTCATACACTTCAACACTACAATATTCCTCTTTACCTATATCCCTAAATTTTTGGATGATTAAAGGTTTAGAGGTACAATTTAAAGAGATATGACCAAAACCTAGATAATTAGTACACTTAACCATTAAACTCACCTTAGACTCATTAACAACTCGTTTGCTTGTATCTTTCTTATAAAGTTGGGAGTTACTAGGATTAGGTCTGTGGGGTGGAGCATCTAACAAAGAATCACTACTTCTGAATTGGGACCTAATAGGGATACTATAAGAGTCCTGATGATTCTTCCACTGATTCTTTGTGACCAACTTGTAGTCTTTAACTAAGGTATAAGCTTGGTTAAGGGTAGATACACCTTGAAATACAACTTCTCTTCTAAGATCATCATTTAAGCCTCTACAAAATCTACGCAAAGTCATGGCTTCACTCTCTCTTATGGCACATCTAATCATGTAATCGTTAAACTGCCTTATATACTCATTGATAGACTTATTTCCTTGTCTTATATTGTTCTATTGGTCTAAGAGTTTATTCCTATAAGACTGGGGTACATATTTCTCTTGAAGTTTTTGTTTCATTTTGATCCAGTCAGTTATAAGAGGTTTACCTCTCATCTCTAAGCAATCCTCAACATCTCTCCAATAAATTTTGGCCTCATCAATGAGTTTCATCTTAGCAAATCTAACTCTCCTATTATCAGACAAATTATGCCACTCAAAGAATTGATCCATATCATGAATCCACATATCAAATATCCAAGGGTCATGACGACCGTCAAAAGTGGGGGCTTCTATTTTGTTAGGACTCAAGACTCGCTCATCAAAGTCATCGTGTTTAGAGTAACCTAAATGATGGTCATATTGGTGTCGCTCAGAGTGATCTTGTCCATAATGATTATTCTTGTGATATTTATTGGCCTTTGAGTGTCTTATTCGAAAACTCTCTTGGGGCTCAATTCTTCTAAATATGTTGATCACCTAAGTTTGCAGTTCCTTTGAAATGATCATAAGAGTATCACTAAAGGTTGAGTCTACAGTAAGTGTAAACTTAAGCTTAGACACTAGATGATCGTGACACAAATGCATGCAATACTAACTTATAAATGGAATTGAGATCACAAATGGTTCCTGCATGTAAAATCATAATACAAAAATAAAGCTAATTTTTTTTTAAATGTGGAGATTAATCAAGAACAAATTACACTAATAAAATTATAAGCATGTAATACTAGATTCTTAAGTGTAAATGATTAATCAAACACGATGTCACAAGTAAGAACTCATAATTTCTTAAATTGAATAAGATATTAGCTATTACTGATGAAAGAGGTTGATGAACAAAAAATTAACAATTAAAAATGCTAGGTGAGATTTTTTTTTTATGATTTTTTCTCTCTTTTTTTTAGCACAAAAGTAATATTAATGATAATTTCAAATACCAAGTGTAATACCAAAAAGGTAAATTCAACAAACCAAAGAGTAGAGTAATTTACCGACCAAGATTCAAATCGTCGAATTTGATCGCGGATGGACCTCGGATGACATGGAAATAGGGGTGATGTGGAGAGGCTTGCTTATGTGGGGGACAGTGATGTGGCTGCCCATGCTGATGTGGATGATGCTTCAGAGTGATGACGTGTCACGAACTGATGACGTGGCAAGAACAACTGACGTGGAAGATGCCACTGATGCTTTGACGTGGCAATGACGTGGCTAGGTTAATTATTTACCAGCCTTTGTTTTCTTTCTTCCCTGGCGTCTTGGCCTATTGCCGCTGCTGTCGTCGATGGCGGACGAAGAGGCGGTGGTGTCTGTGGTCTGCTTGGGTCTGGCGGTGCGAGGGTAGAGGCGGTGGTGTCTGTGGTGTCGCTGCTGGACGAGGTCCTTTTGATCTGTTGTCGCTGCTGAAGGTGATAGCACTGTGGACGGTGGCAGATGGAGATCTGTTGCGTTGCCTTTGCTGTAGTGAACCACCAGTCGGTGATGGTTGTGATGGGTGTTGTGGGTAGCGGCGTCTGGTGGTTTGTGGCGTCTGGTGTGGTTTATGATTCTGATTTGGGCTGCTGAAACCGCAGGTCTGCTGTGGTTCTGTGGAGGCGCCGCTGAAGACGATTTGGTGTCTGTCGGTGGCGTAGGGATCGACCTTCTGTAGGAGAATCTGTCGCCGTGGGTCTTGGTGTGACCGGCGTTGATGCAAGCTGTAATCGGCGTTGAACAGTGACAATTTTTTTCTGGTGGCTGCAGAGGAGATGAACAGTAATTTTGAACAATACCGATGAACAGTAATCGACGTCCACACTTTTTTTGTAATCAGAACATCATTTTTTTTTCACGGCGAATAGTGACCTTTTTTTTTTAGATCAAACCAGATCTAGGGTTTAGCAAATTGTGGACCGTTTAATTGTAAGAACAATTAAAAACCGTGCTCTGATACCAAATTTGACGCGGGACAATAAATAACAAGAATTAAAGCAAGAAAAGAAAGAAGCTTTAGAGAAAGAAAGAAGCTAAAGAAGAGGAAGAGAGGGGGATTGGAGGGATGCAAAATCTGCAAATTTTCATTAATCATTTAAAGTCCCTTAACATTTAGAAAAGTAGGGTATTTATACTAAAATCCTAACTTGAATAAGCAATTGGGCTTATGGCCCATTAAATAAAATATCCAACAAATAAAGCCAAATTAATAAAACTCAATTGAAAGTCCATATAAATTAAACCCAAAAACATAAGTTAAAGCTCAATTTCTCAATGGTTTGGGCTATCCTCCATCGTCTATGATCATACGCGTGTGTAAATAGTGTGTTTGGTTCGGTGTCCCCATCATAAAGGGAGCTTGTGAAACTATAATATCAGATAGATGCTTAACACCTCGTTCCATTTAAATTTTATAATTTTTTTTATTGTTATTTTTCTTAAATGTTGTATCATTGATGACTGAATTTAGAAATGGAAATCATAAGAATTATGTTTTGAGATTGAATTATCCAATGACTCGACTTTAAATAAGAAATTATGAAGTACATTTAAAAGAGATATTTGAATTAAATTAAGTACAAATATGTAATTGCTTATACTTTCTGATACTTAGCTTATCATGTTAATGGTAGCTAAGGAATTAATATCAATACTAATCAATATATTGATAAACATATAAGATATTCTTCTGATACTTATCCTATCATGTTAACGGTAACTAAATAATTGATATCGATATTAATTGATATATTGATAGACATGTAAGATGCTCTGGTACTTAGCTTATTGTGTTAACGATAGCTAATGAATTGATATCAATATTAATTTATATATTGATAGACATGCAACATGTTCTAATACTTAGCCTACCGTGTTAATGGTAGCTAATGAATTGATATTGATATTAATCGATATATTGATAGACATGTAAGATGTTATGATATTTAGCCTATCTTGTTAATGACAACTAAGAAATTGATATCGATATTAATCAATGTATTGAAATACATGAAAGATGTTTTGATACTTAGCCTATCGTGTCTGATGATAGTTAAGAGAATGACATTGGTGTTATTAGTTTTATTGATAGAACATAAAAGGATGTTCTGATACTTAGTCAACCATGTTGACGATGATTAACGAGATGAATTTGATTTATTCAATGATTTATGTATACAATGATTATAATAAAGAATAAAATATTTAGTCACTGCTATGGACAATGACTAAGGAAACTGATATGAATCTTATGTTGGATAATTTGAAAGTTATTTATTGATATATATGGATTAATAAATTTTAAATGTGGTGGTGAAAATATGGAATCATTACAAATATTAAATTAATTTTGTTAGTTTTGGGAAACACAATTATGAAATAATAAATTAATATCTAATTTCATGTTTTAAAATACTATTTATATTCTTTGCAGGTACATCTCATTCAGTAGGGTTACGCTGATATTAGTCATTAGCTTTTTTTTGCTAGGTATATAGTTTCTGTAACCCATGTACCATGTCATTGTAATAATTTCCTTTTGAAATATGTTTAATTATGTAACCTTACTTAAATATTGTAAATTAAACTCTTTCGTGTTAAATTTCTCCATGCATTAATTATGTTGATCATATAGTATATTAATGAAAGAGAATACAAATATCGATATAATTTACAATGAAAGAATGTGGCAAATTCTAATGGATTAATCAATGAATTGGTGATATGCTTGAGGCATCCTTGTGGAGCTTATAAAAATGTGTCTTATGCAGGATGTGACATGATAAATTTTAGATATGGCTCCGTATAGGAGAGAATCTACTAAAATTTTGTCAAATCCGACAAATCCTTTAAACAAGTGCTTATATATATATATATTATGAGTTATGCCATGTATGTTGTTCTAGGAAAGAAATGTAGGAAGATAAGATTTGGTATTATGGTGAATACAAATGTTAATTCGTTTAAATTTAGAATACATATAAAAAAACAAGGATGCCTTAATGGTATCACGATAATAAATAATTGATGATATTATTTCCATTTTTCCTATGTCTCAAACCATTAAGGCCTATTTTGGTGGGTTTTTGCCTTGGATTTCGGGCTTTGTTAGTCCTGCCCTGTATATGCTCATTTGGTGGATATTTGCCTTGGATTTTATGCCTTACTGGTCCTATCCCGTCTGGCCTGTTTCAGTGGGTATTTGCTTTAGATTTGAGCTTGGCTTGTTAAAGCTCATTTCAATGGGTGTTTTCCTAGGTTTTTGGGCCTAGTTAGTCTCTGCCCATCAAGGCTAATTTTGGTGAGTATTTGCCTTAGATTTTCGGTACGTTAGGCCTGGCTTGTTAAGGCCTTATTTTGTAGGTATTTTTCTTAGTTTTCGATGCTAGTTTTGGTGAGTATTTTCCTTCGATTATGGGCTGGTTGGGTCTGACTCATCGAGGCCCAATCCAATGGGTATTTTCCTTGGATTCTAGGTCTGGATGGTCTCAGCCCTTCAGGGTTCATTTTATTGGGTATTTGCATTGATTTTTGTGGTCAGTTAGTCTCGATCTATTGGGGCTTGGTTTAGTAGGATTTGCCTTGGATTTTAAACCCGATTGGTCCTAGCCTGTTGGGGCACGAATCAATAGGTGTTTGTAATGAATTTTGGGCCGGATGGGTCCCAGCTTGTTAAGGCTTGTTTTGATGGGTATTTTTCTTGGATTTTGGGCTTGGATAGTCTTAGCCCGTACGAGCCCGTTTCAATGGGTATTTGCCTTGGATTTTGGGCTTAGGAGGTCCTAGTATGTTAGGGCCCATTTTGGTGGGTATTTGACTTAGATTTCAGGCTTGGTTGGTCTTGGTGTGTCAAGGCCCATGTCGCTGGGTGTTTGCCTTGGTTTTTGAGCTCGATTGATCATATCAAGTCGAGGCTTGTTTCAATGGGTATTTGGTTTGTTTTTCAAGCATAGTTGGTTCTAGACTATGAGGGCCCGACTTGATAAGTATTTGCTTTTGATTTCAGGCTTGGTTTGACCTTGCCCTCCAATGCTTGTCTCGTTAATATTTTCCATGGTTTTCGGGCCTAGTTGGTCCCAATATGCCGGGGCCCATTTCGGTGGGTATTTACCTTTTTTGGGCTTGGTTGGTCTTGACACGTCGTGGACCATTTTAGTGTTTATTTGCATTGGTTTTTAGGATTTAGTTGGTAACGACTCTACATGACCTGGTTTGGTGGGTATTTGCCTTGAATTTGGGGCTTGGTTTGTCCCTACCCTTCAAGGCATGTTTCAGTAGATATTTTCCTTGGTTTTCAAGCTCGATTTGTTAAAGCCTATTGTGGCTCGTTTCAGAAGTATTTGTTTTAATTTTTTTTGTGTATTTGCCTAGTTTTTCAGGCTCGGTTGGTTCATGCCTGTCTTAATATATATTTACCTTGGTTTTTGGGCCTGATTTGTCTAGGTTCATCGGGGGCCATTTAGGTTTGTATTTGCCTTGGGTTTCAGGCTCTGGCTAGTTTTAGCCATCAAGGCCTGTTTTAGTAGGTATTTTCCTTGTTTTTTAGGCTTGGTTGGTCATGGCCCATGAGGGCTAATTTTAAGATGTTTTGATTTGGTTTTTGGGTTAGGTTGGTCTTGGCTTGTCAAATCCCATTTCAGTGAGTATTTGCCATAGTTTTCAAGCCCAGTTGGTCCCAACACATTGGGGCCCCTTTCTATGTGTATTCGCCTTGATTTTTAGGCCTAGTTGGTCCCTATTTGTCAGGGCCCATTTATATGGGTATTTGCCTTGGTTTTTTGGCGTGTTTGGTAGTGACTTGTTGTGCTTGTTTTGGTTGGTATTTGCCTTGGTTTTCATGTTTGGTTGGTTCCGGACTACAATGGCCCTTTTCATGGGTATTTGCCTTAGTTTTCATGCTTGATTGGTGACGGTCCATCATGGCTCATTTTTGTTGGTTTTTATCTTGATTTTCAGGGTTGGTTGGTCCTGACCTATCAGGGGCCATTCGAGTGTGTAATTGCCTTGGTTTTTTGTCTAGGTTGATCCCGGGTTGTCGAGGCCTGTTTCAAAGGGTATTTTTTGTGGTTTTCAGACTTGGTTGATCTAATACCATTAGGTTTTGTGTTAGGGGGTATTTGCCTTGGTTTTCAAGCCTGGATGGTCTTAGCTTATCAGGGCTCGATTCAGTGAGTAGTTGCCTTTGATGTTAGGCTTGAAATTTTTCTTTTTGGGCCTAGTTTGTCCCGACACATCAAGGATCGTTTTAGTGTGTATTTGCCTTGAATTTAGAACCTTGTTTATCCCCACCTTTCATGGCTCATTTTGGCTGGTATTTGCCTTTGTTTTCGAGCTTGGTTGGTCAGGGCTTGTTATGGCCCGTTTTAGAGGTATTTGCCTTTATCTTCAGGCATAGTTAGTCCCGTTCCATCAGAGCTTGTTTTAGTGTGTATTTACCTAGTTATTTAGACCAATTTGGTCCTAACCCGTTTTAGTGAATGTTTATCTTGGTTTTTACTCCTAATTCGTCTTGGTCCATCGGAGGCCATTTCAGTGTATATTTGCCTTGGGTTTTGGTTATAGTTGGTTTTGGCTGTTGGGTTTTACAAGTTATTTTTCTTAGTTTTTTGGCTGGGATGTATTGACCCATCAGGATCCATTTTGGTGGGTACTAGCCTTTGTTTTCGGTCCTTGTTGGTCCTAGCACATCAGGGCACATTTTCATGTGTAATTGCCTTGGTTTTCGGGCTTGGTTGGTCCTTGCTCGTCAGGGTCTATTTTGTTGGGTAATTGCCAAAGGTTTTGGGCCTAGTTTATCCTGGATTGTTTGGGCATATTTTGGTGGTTATATGCCTTGGTTGTAGGGTTAAGTGGATCATGGCCCATCACATCCTGTTTTGGTGGGTATTTGCCTTGGTTTTTGAGCCTATCTAGCCCTAGCTCGTTGCTACCGTTTCAGTTGTTATTTGCCTTTGTTTTTAGGCCTAGTTGATTTCGAACTATTGTGACCATTTCATAGGTATTTGCCTTGGTTTTTGGGCCTTGTTGGTGGCGGTCTGTCAAGGCTCATTTTTGTTGGTATTTGCCTTGGTTTTCGAGGCTAAGTTGGTCTCAGCTTATCGGGGGTCATTTCAGTGTGTAATTACCTTGGTTTTTAGTCCAGGTTAGTCTGAGATTTTGATGAAATTTTATAAGAAGTCTTCTGATATATTTTTATATCTTGTATTAAAATTTTAGGGTAATCAGAGTTCTATAAGGTCTTGCAAAATTATTGATGGTCCGATAAAATACAAAAAAAGGACACGTACACTATGTAATGATATTTTTGTAAATAAAAACTAGAAAATCCCTTTCTCTTTTCTTCTTAAGGCTGACAGCTAGCTTAGGAAAGAAAAAACATCTTCTTCTCATTTGTTTTCTCCTCCAATACAATTGGATGTCCTTCTAGATGGAAAGTTTGATATAAATTTTATGTAAACAAAAAAGGAGAAGCAATAGGGAATATAGAGAAAGAGGGTTGGTTTTGACAATAAGAAATAAGAGAGAGTAACTAGAAATTGGGAAGGAAAATAAGTAGAAGAAGAAGAGTTTGTCAAGAAACCCTTCAATTGAACTCAAACTTAGTTGGTAAGATGTTTCTTAATCCTCATTTCATGGTTCTAGTAGTTTTAGAAGAAGGGAAAGAAAAAAGAAACCCAAATTATCAATTCTAGGATTCTAGTACAAATTTGAAGAAAAATGCTATTTTGTTGCTAACCTTTTAAACTAACATGAATTCACTCAAAAGTGGATTTGGTGCAAGTTTCAGTCTATGAATCCGGTGAGTGAATTCATCATTATTTTTTAAAAAAGTTGAATATTTAAAAAAATAAAACAAATATCATTGAGTTTTGATCGAATGTTTTTATTGTATTCATAAAATCTATCTTAGATCAAGTTTCATATTAGCCCGGCCAAGGTTAATAACTTTTTGAATTAAAGTGTTATAGGTCATTGCTAAAGACAAACCATTGTTACCGAAATGAAATTTATGTTTCTAAATCAAAAGACATTTCTTATAGCAAGAGATGATACAATAAGCTCCACAGGACATCGAATACCCAGCCTACGAGTCTTCATTGTAAATTCTGAACAGGACTTTTGCCAGAGGAAGTTTCCATTGCTCTCTGCAGATCCCTTTTGGAGTCCATTTCGACATTATAAACAAAGTAGTTTGCCACAAGCAAAAAGAGGAGGAAGTTGAGAAAGCCCAAGATGGCCAAGAATGCATAATAATAGTCTATGCGAGAGAGATTTAGATTGTCCAAAATCCACCCTTTATGGCCATGTTTCTTAGTGATCCCAGAAACCGATGACAGGATAAAACTGCTGAGGTAATTCCCAACTCCAATACTGCTACAGAAATATGAAGTCCCCAAGCTTTTCATTCCTTCCGGGGCCTGGTCATAGAAAAACTCCAGTTTGGCTACTTCCAAGAACGTATCAGAAATCCCTACTATAGCAAACTGAGGTAGGAGTACAAAAATGCTGAGAGGCACTACTTCTAGTCTGCCTACAATATTATGTTCTCTTGCAACACTAAGTCTTTTCCTTTCAACTACGAAAGCTATGAACATGACAATAATATGCAAGATCATACCAATCCCCATTCTCTGCAGCAAAGTAATCCCTCTCGGGTTTTTTGTGTAGTGTCTAGCTATTGGGACCAAGCAACGATCATACAACACGAGGCTTCCCATCATGAAGATTGTCACGAATGCTCCGAGGCTTGCCGGAGGGATTTCGAAATGGGGTCCCATGCTTCTGTCTAAGGTTGTCCCTTGTTTGACGAAAAACGTGCTTAATTGAGCTACCATGGCACTAGGTATGAGCGTGACCATTAAAACAGGAAGCATTTTTATCATTTGCTTGGTTTCTTCAACTTGAGTCACTGGACATAGCATCCAGGGTGACGTTGGTCCACTCTTTACAGCAGCTTTGTCAAGCGATCTGCCAGTGCACAAATATGGAGATTAAGGTAGCTAGTAATGAGTTATAACAACTGTGGAAAATAATATTAGGAGGATCGACCTAATAATATTAAATAGTTTAGCTAATAATTTGTGAAACTTAAGAGGATCGACCTTAATATATAGGTATGGTCAATCCTATTTCTTGCAGATTTAGCAGACTCTTCTATCCCTAGTTCGTGAAGCTCTTTTGGATCCTTTGGGAGGCTAACCTTCCACTTCCTAACAGCAGCCACAAGTACTTGTGCCATCTTGGTGAACGGACTCCCTGCAGGCAATTTGTGCCTATAGAATGAATTGCCGGCCAAGAACACAATGATCGAGAGTGCGAGCCCCAAGGTAGGAATGCCATAACCAAGGCCCCAACCTACGTTGTCTTGTATGTAAACCAAGAACGTGTTTGAGAAAAGAGTGCCGAAGAAAATAGTGAACATCCACCAGTTGAAGAATGAGAGTTTCTGCTGCTTTTCCTTGGGTTCAAGATCGTCGAATTGGTCTGCCCCCATGGTAGAGATGTTGGGCTTGGTTCCACCAGTACCAACTGCTATTATGTATAGTGCACCGTAGAATATGCCCTTTTGTAAGGCTGAGGCCGTTTTGTCACATCCCTGGTCTTTGATGCCATGACCGCAGGACGGTGGCCTCAGGGCAGGCACCGAAACAGCCAGGGTTAACAGGGACATTCCCTGTTTGGTCATACATGTTGGAGGATCAAATGATCAGTTACTTTGAAGCCATGAGAACGTTGTTCAATTCAAGTAATGAAGATGTCGTCCCAAGAAAATTGAAACATTAAGAGTAAGATGATTTTGTAGAAATTAAGACTTAATTGTTACCGATAGATAAATTCCTGATGCAATGACAAAAGTCCTGAATCGGCCGAGATGAGCATCTGCAATGTAAGCACCGAAAATCGGCAATATCCACACAGTACCAATCCAGTTGGTGACATTGTTTGAAGATGTTACAGTGCCTTCATGGAGCTTCCTTGTCAAATACAACACTAGATTCGATACTATCCCGTAGTATGCCATCCTCTCAAACACTTCATACCCTATCATTGAGACCACAACAACATACACTGTTACAAAATGGAAGCAAAAGCTTACTCATTTGGAGCCAAACTTGATAGGGCTATTTCATGGCTAGTACACATGTAGTAGCTAGCAAGGAGATTAACTTAGCAACTTACCTAATATAAAGGAACAAGCTTTCCATCTTCCTGACTTTGATCTTAACGCAGGATTGCCCTTGATGTCCACAGTCCCATCTTCTGTATAATCTTTGCTTCCATCTGCAGCTCCCTTTTCTTCTACTTTACAAATCATGGCGGAGATATTTGGTATAGGAACTCAAGGTGATCTTGGTACCAATATCATGTTAATAAGTAGCCTTTATAAAGGATTAGATTGACGTTTAGCACAGGCAAATTCAACAGTACTGTGTTAGGTAAAATATGATTTTCAAGTAACTTCGATTTTTCATCGGTACATCACTTTCTTGTGAAATCCATATTGTATTCAAAAACTATATATTACGTAGGATCAGAAAATATTATTTACATTATTCTTTATCGTAACTTATTTGCAACCTTCGAAAACTTGCTCTTGCTTTCGTTTTCACCTCCATTACCATCCCAGGGTATCTATCTGTCTTACTACATGAAAGCTAGCTTTGGCTCCTTATGTTTTGTTCTATAGCTAGTTCACTGTTCACTTGCGGACTCTAACTCACTGCTGACAAACCTAGAAGCAAGGAAGCAGCTAGCATCAAGAGATGTCTTCATCAAAGAAAATACCCTCTAAAAACAAAGGAACAGTGAACTAGCAATTTGGTAGACGAGGTCAATGTATGCGCTCAAAGTTACAAATGTGCTGTGTAGGGTTACAAAATTATAGTAAAAGATTAGCAATTTGTAGTATATATATGTTTATATGTATATGAAAACAGGGCCTGTGAGGTTGATTGATGTCGTTAAACCTCGAATGCATTACTGTTACGTCACATAATAAATATTAATTAATTACATAAATTAAGAGATTTTATATATACTAAGACTTTGTATATCAATAGGATAAGGATTTTAAGGTGTTAACTACGCAACCGCAATTAAGATTCTTAATTGTTTTATAAATTATATATATATTTTTTCATACATTCAACATGAGTTGTTTATGCATGGATAATGATAAATCATCATAAAATCAATCTATTATTAGTATTAGGGTTTTCATAGCAGACAATATATCAATATTAGAATTTGTATAGAAGGTAACGATAGTACCAGAAAATTAAAAAACTCTAACAAAATATTTTATTGATGTTTAGAGAAAATACTACAATAAAATTATCAAATATAAATAAAAATACCGATATAATAAATATTGCCAGTAAATACCGAAAACATTATAGTTTGAAATCAATTAATAAAAAAAATAAAAACATGATATGTCGGTATTACAAATAAAATTATCGATGAAATATAATTGTCGCTAATATTTATAGGTGAATTATTGGTAATACTTACAAACCCCCTTCCCCCATTTCTTCTTCTTATTCCTTTTTTTTTTCATGCAGAAAACATTCTACATTTCTCATTTTATCAATATCCTTGTGTTTTTAAGATTTACCACATCAAGTGAGCAAACCTATCTATTTTTTTTGTTGTAACTCATTTTTTTATGTTAGTTTTTTGATATTTTTATGTAGTATATGTAGTTTGTTTATGTGTTTAATTGTTTTATAGCCTTTTCTTATAGGAATCTATTATATGAATGTATGATTTATACATGTTAGGGTTTGTTTGAGATTTTTAAAAATTATGTGTTTGTCATTTGATGGTATTGTGTTTGATTTTGGAACTTAGGTGTTTTATAATTAAATATATAATGAGTTTTTTAATGGGTAAATTTCATATTTTAAATTTATTATTCAGTTCAAATTTAGGTAAATTTGAATTTTTTGGAGAAAATTGATAATCATTAAAGGGTATTATTAAAATAGATAGAATAATTTTAAATTCAACCAATGATAGCTAATTAACTAGGTATCTATAATTTATTTAGTTCATATTGTTAATTAATACATGTTGTCATTAATATTCTATAATGTTTCATATAAGTAATGAATTATTGTTCATGAATGTATCGAGTTTCACCTAAAGAGTTGTGCATAATAGATTATTGTAATGGAAAAGAAGGTTTTATTAATTACACATTGTTAAATCCAAGAAATATTAGTGAACACGGTATTAGATGTCTATGTAAGAGGTGTAAAAATAAAAATTTTATTAATCCAGATGTTACAATACATCTTCTACAAAAAGAGTTAATAGATAATACTTGTATTTGTTTGTACATGAAGAACTATATGTTTCTTATGAGACCATGGTAGAAAGGATGATTGGATTAACATTTAGTTATATCAACATGCATGGAGTTGTAAATGATAATAATAATAATAATTGTTATAGAAGTAAGTTGTGGATACAATGAGAATGAATCAGGGTTATGCAGGTGATTGTTTAATTTTAGATAAATAACCAAATGCGGGTACAACCAAGTTTTTTGAACTTTTAAAAGATTCTGACAAACTATTATGGGATAAGTACACAAATTATAGTAAATTATCAGTCGTTACTTATGTGTTCACCATCAAGTCAGATTATGGGCCGAGTGTGATCAATTATGATAAAATTCGCTGAACGAAAGAGAAGCATTTGAGGATATGCGGATGGGTCATAGTGTATTGATCTTTGGTTCGTCGCAATCGGGATCAAGGCATCGATCTTCAACCATCAACAATTAGGATCGTCCAATGAACCTGATATCAATTTTTTTTTTGTTTGGCATCCTATTTTGTCTATAAATCCATTGATGATTATACTGCTGACAAAATGATCAACAACATATAAATCATCAATGATATGTTTTTTTACGATAGTTTTTCATCCATGATTCTGTTGATAAATTTGTTTATGACAAAATCAATGTTTAAAAACCGATGAAAATTTCTTTGTCAATAGGATGAACTATCATGCGTTATCCTAGGGTGTCGAGCCCGATGATTTTTATCATCACACCCCGGGCATAGTCAAATTTACTATATCCATGGATTCAAACATAATACATGAATCTAATATCATCAATTCTATAAATTTTTACATAAAATTATAAAGGAATTATTTTCAACAAATAGATTTAATCAAACAAGTCTACACTCCACTAAATAATACTTTTGAAGATGAAATATCTTTGCATTATCCTTAAAAAAATTTTAAAGAAAAATCTAGTTTTAGTCTTGTAGTTTAGAATCATTATGCGTATTAAAGGCTAAAAAGAAAACCTGGCGCTTGCTGTCTCCAAACCAAAATCCAAAAAAATAAAAATCACCTTCAAAATTTATAATTTTTTTAATATTTTTTTCTAAAAATAAATGGCTAAATATATCTTCAAATGGTGAGGTATTCAGACTTGGTAAATTCTAGAAGTTAGCAAAAACGCATCATAGCCTCTCGGTGAAAAGAATAGTGATAATAATTTTAGTTTGCGTTAAGATGAGATTACTTTTTAAAAAAAATGGCTATCATTTTCTAACAAAATTATAATAATTTATATCATGTTTGAAAGTCATAGTATTCATTGATACAGTTGAAAAGAATCAAGTATCTTTTGCTTCTGTTTATAAGAAAATAAACATTTATTAAGAATTAAATTATAAACACATTATAAGATAATCCAAGTCATTACTTATATAATAATCTCTTAAATATTAATTTTTTGCATGCCAACGTACACAAAGAAGAAGGTTGAGAATCACATCACAAGTTCACATGTACTATAATTAATAACTAGTTATATTAAGTACTAGTAGCTTGTCATTGTATGCATGCATCATCATTATTAAGCATGGCTCGATACAACAAATTGACATATACAAGAAATCAATTATAACTCGAAATCTAACCCTAATTGTTTTAATTTCAAGTTAAATTAAAAAAACATTGACTTGGGTAAGATACTTAATGAGTTAGTTAACCAAGCTAAACCTAACTGGGTTAGTAATAAAAAAAATAAAAAAACAAACCATGTCATTTTAATAAAATAATTGAGGAAGTGGCCCGGTAACTGAAACCCTCTTGTGGTTCGTTCCTCGAAACATAGAGCTCGAAGAGCTCCAATAATGGATGCTAGCACTTTGGAGTAGAATTTCCTGACAAGAATATTAATAGTTGCATATGAGAATCAAGCACAAGTATAGATCCATGTTCTGCTTATCCTATGCAATGACAACATTTCCAATGGTGGTTTGACAGCAAATTAAAAAAACAAAAAAAGGTTAAAGTTTTGAACAACTGGTTGGATACATTGTATAGATCACTAGTGAATGCTAGCTAGCCAGCCCACGCGCTTCCCTTAGGCTTTGTCATCTCGAAAGGGAAGGAGCAGGTAGCCATGGTCAACGGTGGGAATTCAGGCCATCTAGCGATTCCCAGTCCTTATCATTGTCACGGTGGTTAAAGCTATAGTGACCCAATTGGTTTCTTTTGCGACAGAAAATCCTGATGAGGTTCTTGAAATCCTTGTGATGATGGTTTTATTTGGAGTTTAAGTATTTTTTATAAGACATTATTGGAATTAGCATGTTCATATCTCACTCGGATTTGACTACTAATTAATCGAATTAATTTTTTAAGAACTTGTTTGGCAGTATGATTGTAGTTGCTTTTTAAATAACTTTTTGTATTAAAATATATATCAATAATATTTTTTGATTTTTTAAAAATTATTTTTCACATCAGCACATCAAAATGATTTGAAAACACTAAAATTATGTTAATTTGAAGTTAATAAAAAAATAAAACCAGATCAACATGTGGAACAAGGTGAAGCTTGATAGCTATGCTCATGCCATTGCATTGCGCCTCTGGAATGTAGCTTGTGGATTTTTGATTGGTCTTACTCATCAGTCATTCTTATGTGCGTGGCGGTACTGGACGGAGCTCCGGTGGATTTGGCTGTGCATTCACACAAAAGGGCCTTTAACCCACATCCACATCCAACCATGAAAAATCTTTCGTACCAAATCCACTTCTTAACCTAACTTGTGGAAGAAACTAGTCAAACTTTGTCCTGATCTTGATGCAATAATACAAAGAGCCGATGGATTAGAAGTTGGTCCATTCTCATTTTCAGCCTAATCATCTTTCAACAACCACTTGACTAGTAAGACTGGGCGAATACGGAGCCAGTCGAATCAAAGCTCCTCGTCAGAAGACAGGAGGAAATTGCAGTAGTCAACAACATCCTCCATACCCAGAACACAAATTCTACTAACATTTAACCTAGTCCAAAATCATAATGCTCAGCTTTGTGGAACTTGAAATATAAAGACCATAGTCATTGCCGGTAAAGTAAACATGATTCCTCCCAAATCGCTTCTATCTAGGTCTCCAAAATACCATGCACACAGCCCCATGTGTATTGGATACCTAGACGTCCGTTACTGGCCTTAAGGGCATTGCTTACAATATCAAACTTCATTTCAGGTGGAAGGATCTGAAAAAACAGCTTCCCTGTATGCTTCCTTGCACCCTTTCTACAGGTGCACCCGGCCGGAAAAAAAAAAAAAAAAACTCATGACTAATCCCAGCACTGCACAACTTTCAAATTCCAAAACTTATGACTGATGCACAGTTACTAATCTTGCAGCTTTTGATATATTTGTAATGTTCATTTGCATCTAATCTCACAAAAATACATCAGTCCAGTTTCGTGACAAAGACTTCAGCATGCTTAACCACAAGAACCTAAACTAAAAATGAGAACTCAAATGGGATCAACACGAAAAATATTGGTGGAAAAAGGGATTTGTGGATGATAACAACCAAAGCAAGAGAAAAAATAATAGAGAGGATATAATAGTGTGCTGAGTCGGGACCGGTAAGAAGAGGAATAAAAGATGAAGAGGTGCACCGTTTCTGTCAGGCAATGCAGCTGTCAGGCACCACTGATTCTAGAGATTGATCTGCTAGCATGCACCCAAAACTGAAGTACAAAATAAATGTTGAAATGCAAATGATAATTAGTCATTACAGAAGGACTAACTAGTTGAAACCAAGAATCAATGATGTAGACAACTAAAGAGCTAAAATGAAACCAAGTTCTTTTTTCACCAAAACTTCACAGGCTTTCACTGGCAAACATATTTCATACACTTTTCTCGCTCCCAAAAGAGTAACTAATTCTATATTGGTAACTCTAAGAAAGGAGTGAAAATCAAATACATACATACATACATACATACATACATATATATATCTATATATATATATATATAAAATGAACTGGGAAAATTATAGCATCCTTCAACTTTCACATACCACATGTTCAGAATGGGAAGACTGCAGCACCACTCTAAAATTTGCTTGGCATATCTGGTGAACAAAGCATCATTAGCAAGCTCAATTTAAAATACAGTCCACGCCACAAACCCAATCACCACCTTATGAGTTCCATGAGTCCCAAACTGAAGTTGAATACTCTCTCTCCTGTACAAAAATTGCAAATACAGGAGGAAATTATTATCTCATCACACAGGATTTTACTACCAGTATGGTTACTGCTTCTACTCTCACAAGGTAGGAATCTATGTGAAGAGCTCCAGCACAGTATCCTCAAACTTCAATACATTTTAATATCTCTACTCCTCAATCTCAATCATGCCATACCATATGTAAAAGCTAAGCAGTACCGCTATGAAAATCAGACTTCTAATAACATATACTCAAAATAGCATTGAATACACACAGATCAACAGATGCTAACTAATAAAGAGCCTTCAATCAGATGCCTACATAAGCAACATCAATATAATAACAGAAAAAGGCTCAGAACAACACTCCAAGCTTAAACAGATAAAGAGGTAAACAATTAAACAAAAATACGACTTGAAGCTAACAATTGTGACTTGAAAAGCAAATGCTATCAGAGAAATGATGTAGCTACTACTTGGAACTACTAGCCATTATATACTAGCAGAAAGCAAGTGCAAAATACAACTGGGTTAAAGCAATCCAGCCATTCCCATGATTTGCTGCGTGCATACTTCCATCCTTCCACTACTGAAAGAAGACTAGATGCCTAATTATGAATTCTCACAAGAACCTGAAGGCATCTTCAATTACTGATGTGATGCCTATCTTGAATGAGCACCACCGTAACCACCAGAGGCTTGCGAAGGATCAGACCTCCAGGCTTCATTTGCATATCCTGAATTCCCATTACTGTCACCATAGTAGTTCCCACTCCCCTGTTGCTCTCCCCCACCAGCTCCATTGCTGGCACTGCCATTTGGAGCATTCCCAGCACGCCCTCCAGTAGCTCCATAGCCACCAGAATAAGGACCATCACTTCCACCATAATTACCATAACCATAGCCTTGATTTCCATACCCAGACGCTCCAGCTGGATATTGACCCATAGGACCAGAAGCAGAACCACCGCTACCAGAAGCACTCCAGGGGAATGCAGCCCCATAGCCTGCATTTGCACCATAGCCAGAAGCACCATAACTCGAAGGAGCTTGGCTGCTCCAACCATTTTTTACAGCAGCAGACATGCCATACACTCCCGTACCATAACCAGCATTTCCACCACCATAACCACTAACACCATAACTGCCATAATAACCAACTCCACTGTTTGCTGCTCCATAACCATAACCATGAGCAGCATATCCAGAATAAGGTGGGTAACCACCTACAGAAGTTTGGGGCTGCATATATCGGTTTCCATCGATTCGAACATCAGCTGCATTTACATTGGCTCCGCCTGCGGAGCCATAACTACGATAGCCACTACCACGCCCCTCACTACCTGGATTTGCATCTTTCGGGAGTGCTCGTTTTACCTCTACAAGTTTACCATTCAACTCATGAAAGGTCTTCTGGAGTACATTATCAACTGCATCTTCAGAATCGAAGGTGATAAATCCAAATCCACGAGGCCTTTGAGTCTGCTGGTCATACATTACTACAACATCATTTACATGACCATAACTTTGAAAATATTGACGGAATACATCTTCTGTCATGGTGGAAGGCAAGCCACCAACAAAAATCTTTTTCGTCCGAAAATCTCCTGCACCACCAGAGCCTCTACCACCATTAAAACTCCCGGTTCTAGATGATGTATGCTGTTCTTCTCTCGATAAAGCCCTTTTCGCCTCCACCTATATTGCCAACTAACAAAATTAAAACTCCTAAAAAACAATCTCACAGTCCAAAACCATTTACTTTACAGAAACAGATTAAATCTCAATATTCCCGCACACCAAAACAATACTATAAATCTCAAATCAACCACTGGTAAGCTGCTCCATAAAAAAAAAAATTCTTTTTTTGAGTGACGCTAAATATTAAGAAAATATAACAAGAAAAAACTTCAACATTATACACGAGCCGTTGGATAAGTAGGACCTACAAGTGGGTCTCACTCTAAAATCATGATCCTACGGCTCATGTGTGTTCTTGGAGTTTTTCTCTTCTTGACATTTAGCTAGCATTACTAGATTTTTTTTTTTTGCAGCAACTTTCATTTTAGACAACAAATAAATAAAATACAAGAAACCCAGAAATCCAACGAAAAGCGGGAGAAATAAAATGTATAATCAATTCAAATCAAATCAAATCAAATAGGGAACGAATCAATGGAAACCCAATGCAGCTTAAGCCCCAAAGAAGAGAGAGAGGAAGAATAATTACAGTACGGCCATCGATGGTGTGTTTATCGTGAAGAACAGGATCTAGAACGGAGGGATCGGAGAAAACGACGAAACCAAAGCCACGAGGACGACCAGTGGTTTTGTCACGCATTATGACAACCTGAGAGACCTCACCGTACTGGTTGAAGTGGTCTCTTAGCGTGTCTTCGGTTGTGTCCCATGCTATTCCTCCTACGAACAGCTTTCCTTCGTCCGAATCCATTCTCTTCTCTTCTGTGTGTGTATGTGTAAGCAGTCAACTGAAAGTTTTTTCAGGCTGATGTAACTCTCTCTGACTCTGAGACACAGAACGGAGGAGGAGGAGGGTGGGAGTTTTGGGCTAGGGTTTGTTTATTTTTCCGATGCCTTGCGGGCTTTTTTGTTGGTTTTGCTTTTGGCCAACCAATCAAAGAAGCTGAGCCCTCTAAACACCCATTTAATTGTGAATAATGTTTTTAGAACAACGTTGGGGTGGTGGCGCAGTTGGCTAGCGCGTAGGTCTCATAGCTTCTGAGTTATCCTGAGGTCGAGAGTTCGAGCCTCTCTCACCCCACCATTATATTTTTGGCCCTTCCTGAAGCTTGTCATTCCAATTCTTACAACATAAATGGAACAAAAATATTAAATAAAAGTTGGAGTACTAATATTAATATTTTATAACTTAAATGTTTCATGTTTTTATAACTTAATTAATATTTTTGTGTATAATTTAAATTAAATTGAGTATATATAAAAAAATTAACTTCATATATTAGAAAAAAAATTCAAAACACTAAATATAGTAAAAAAAAAAAAAAAACAGTTTTATCACAGTCCAATAAATGTACAGAGCATATAATTGAATTGTTCTTGTTTTAATTGAAAATTGACCAGAGCTAGCTACATTCTATTATACTGGTTGAAATGTTGGGCAAATTCAGATTAAATATTATTTATTAACGAATATCTAATTAATTCAAATTAAATATTATTTTAGAATGTAGGACAAGTCTCTTGAGTGCGACTAGTGAAGGCTAAATTTATTTAAATTAATTCAAATTAAATATCTACTTAATATCTTTGAAGTTTAGTTGAAGCATAAAAAATGTATTTTTTTTGTTATTTAGTTATGTTTTTATTTTTTATTTTTGCTAGCTAATTTCTTTTTTATTTTAAATATTGAAAGAAAAAATCATTAGAAACTATAAAAAAAAAACATGAAAACTCAAAATGGAAAATCAACTTTTGAATCACTGTAGTATCTAGTTAATCAGTTGATAATAGAGAAATTAAATAAAAATCACTAACAAGAAAAATTCAATTAATTTTTATTTATTTATTGAATTTTTTAAATATATCAAAATATTTCTTGCAAGTACAAATAAAAAATCTAACCAACATAAATAAAATAATTAGAGAGAAATTTAATCCATTTAAAAAATAAAACAATTCTTTCAAAAATTCTAATATTGTCCATATGATTTAATTAGTCGGAATTTTCATTTCAAAACCATTTAGTATGGTAATTGTTTTTTATCCAAATAATTTATGTTTTTAATATCAGGCTCCATACATAATTATATATTTCACCTTTATTTTATAAAAACTAAAATAATTTATTTTTTTATTAATAAAAAATATTTTTTATTTATTTTACAAATAAAAATTCATCTTACAACAGTTTTAATTAAATATATATTTTTTAAAAAAGTACTATTAAAAATATTTTTTAAAAAATTATTTTTTAAAATCATAACTGTAAAAACAATTACAGTACACACCCACTTATTTTATTTACAAAAGAAATACTAAATATGTTATTTTTAGTGGGCGCCTCTCCTAAATCTGCAAGAGATGGGTAACCAACACGGGACCCACTAACTTTCAGTGGATTAACGGTCCGGGCACAGTGGATAGATTTCGAAAAAGAAAACGAAAAGGAAGAGGGCAAACTTCATAAAAGTCTCCAATCTTTATGCGTAATTTCAATTAGGTCTCTAGCCTTTTCTCTTTTTTTGTCTGGATTAAATTCCCAATATATTAATGAATTTTTAAATCAGATCTTTCATTCATTTTTAGTCGATAAAACTATCAAACGGTCATGTAAAGATCATATTATTCTTACTTTTTTCATGAAAAAACAGTAAATTATTTAAGATTTTTGTTTTAAATAACATGAATGTCATGTTATTGACATATTAGGGACTTAATCAAGACTAAAATTAGGTTAAGAACCTGCTTGAGATTACACCTATAAAATAAGGACTTGCTTGTAATTTTCCAAAGGAAAATTACAAAATCCCAAATTTACAGGCTGTGTCCCCAATCCCTCCTCGATAAAGAATCCTAACGGTCACTTCCCTTTTCGTCTTAAAAAAACCAAAACCCTACCTCCTCGCTCCTATCTCTTGACCGTTTTATCCCTACCACCTTTACACGAACGCTCCTACCTCTCTCTCTCTCTCTCTCCCCCCCTCTAAAACAATGAAGACCTGTTAACAAATTTCTCCTCGAGCGAGAAACCAGTAACCGCTGCTCTTTATTACAGAGGAAGAAAGAGAGGGGATATTCTTATTCCTCATGGCTTGCTTTCTTGCGTGTTTTGGTTCATCCAAAGAACGCAAACGTCGTAGGCACAGTAAGGTTCAACCACGAGTCCATGTAAGAACCTTAAGGAGCCTTGTTTCCTAAAATTTCCCTTTTAGGTTTCCTTATTTTTTATGTCTCTCTGCTTGATTTTCAAGAAAACAGAGAAGAAGAGAAGAGTAGGACCAACATTTTTGGTTCTTTTTGTTTGAGAGGCTTTGGATTTCTTGAATTTCCTTTGCTTGTTGTGTCAACAAATTGGTAGTGTTTAAGTCTGATTTTGAGTTGTGATTTTTTTGTTGCAGAGAAAGGAAGGTTATGGTAGTCCAGTGGAAGCTACCGTTTCAGTGGTTAAGGACTGCTGCCCAGAGAAGCCTATAGTGAGCCCAGCTTCAGAAATCAGGTTAGTAAGTAAAGGACTGTACGGTTTCTGAGGTTTGCTGCTTTTCTTTTCTTTCCCTTTTAGTATCTGTTTTATGCAACTTTCTGAAGGGGAAAAACGGGTTTTGTGAATGGTTTTTGAATTGCTGTATTTTGGGTTTCTCATGGTTGTATAGGGATGATGGGTCTGAGGAGAAATTAAGCTTGAGTACGAGAAAGAAAGTGACATTCAATTCGAATGTGACAACCTACGACCATGTTTCAGTTGAAGAATCCACAGATTTTGCGTTGGGGAAAGAAGATTGTGGCGATAAAAGGGAGGGAAATGAGGAGAATATTGCAAAACCAAGCCAATCTCAGTCTTCTTCTGAAGATAGTTCAATTGCATCAAGCTTGTGTTCTTACCCTCCTAATCATCGTTATCAGAATTGTAGAGACAGTGATGATGAGATGGGCTATGAGGAAAGTGATATTGATGAGAGTGATGAGGAGGACGAGGAGGAGGAGGAGGACGGGGGGCTAGATTATGATGATGTATATGAGGATGATGAAACCGCAGAGTCAACGTCTAGAATGACTAAATTGGCTAACGAGGAGAATGATAGTGACGTGATGAATAGTGGTTTGTCTGGGAATAGGAATTTTCGAGATAGGAGAGCTGCTGTGCTGAACCCAGTTGAAAATCTAAGTCAATGGAAGATTGTAAAAGCGAAAGGAAAACCACCATTGAGGCAACAGAAAGAGAATCTGACATTGGATCAAGAACCTCGGGTGTCGTTTAGTTCCGAGCCTGGTTTTAAGGAATTGGCATTCAGTTTCAAGGCAAAAGCTGGTCAATGTAATAAGAAGCCAGACCAAGAAATAGCGGTGGATACTAGCTTGTCTAATTGGTTGGGTTCATCTGAATGCACACCAGTCAATAAGCCTAGCTCAATTGGTCTAGATGTCATTGCACCTGAGAAAAGCATGTCACAGGGATCTAATTCACCAAGAAGCTTTGATGATAGGCCTATTCTTGGGGCACTAACGGTGGAAGAGCTTAAACAGCTTTCAGCTACTTCTTCTTCAAGGAGGTCACCAAGTCGTAGCCCTGATGAGATGCCAATAATAGGAACTGTTGGGACTTATTGGAATCACGGTGGCTCCGGCAAGGATTCTGGCTCGGCCTCTTCGTACAAAGGAATACCCAACACGACCAGCAAATACAGAGAGGTACATATCTAGTGAAGAATTTGTATAACTTCTTTCCTGTTAAGTTGTTGAGTGATAATGGCACTTGAATAAGTTTTTTGGGACTGCAGGACAAGAGAGTGAATTGGCACTCCACTCCATTTGAGACAAGGCTAGAGAGAGCTTTGAATGGTGGTGATGCTGCTAGAACCTAGTCAACTCAAACTTCTGTTGTTCGTTAAACATGATTGGAGTGTTGTTTTGTGTGTGATTCCATCTCTATTTTCCTTTTCCCTTTGTGAATTATGGTATACGGTTGTTCTTGATGCGTGCTTGCAGTTGTAATTCTTTCATTGGTTTGATTAACGAGTAATATAATACAATACGGCTGTACTTTTGTGCTATCCACATTTCCTTTCTCAGAAGAAAATTCTGCATCATAACCACATTTTCTTGAACTGGATTCTTACTGCTTTCCTTACTACTACCAAAGCTGTTAAGATAGTTTAAGCTAAATGAAAACTGAAGCAGAGCCGGCTCGAAGAACACCTTGTCTTTTTCACCTCCTTCTCTTAGTTCGTGGTCTCGTTCCAACCTCAACAACCTATGCAAGTGGACTGCTGTTTCCTGCAACTCCACCTCTCGAAAAGTCTCTCAAACAAACCTCCCCAGCCTAAACATAACTGGAACTCTTGCCCAATTCAACTTCACCCCTTTTACTGATCTCACCAGGTTTGACATCTAGCGTAACAATGTCAGTGGAACGATACCATCAGCCATTGGCAGCCTCTCCAAGCTCAATTACTTGGACCTCAGTTTCAACTTTTTCAAGGGCAGCATACCTTTGGAGACATCTCAGTTGACAGAGCTTCAGTAACTCAGTCCTTACAACAACAATCTCAACAGTACCATCCCTATTCACCTTGCCAATCTGCTCAAGGTAACGTAGACCTTGGAGCAAACAACTTGGAAAACCCTGACTGGTCCAAATTTTCCATGCCTTTATTGCAATATCTTAGTTTTTTTCTCAATGAACGACTTTAGAATTCCCTGATTTTATAACCAATTGCCGGAACCTGACGTTTCTGGATTTGTCGGTCAATAACTTCACAGTTCAAATACCAGAAGTGGTCTGTACCAATCTGGGAAAACTTGAGACCTTGAATCACTCTACCAATTCATTGCAAGGATCATTGTCATCCAACATTTCGAAGCTTTCCAATCTCAAAAACATTAGTCTAAATAACCAGTTGAGCGGTCAAATTCCTGAAAGCATTGGAATCTCGCAAATCTTCAAAACCTGAATCTTTTCTTAAATAACATCAACGGTAAAATACCACCAGAAGTTGGAAATTTGACGAGCTGCAAATTCTTGATCTCAACACCAACCGGCTCCATGGGGAGTTTCCACAGACCATTTCAAATATTACTTCTTTAACTTCCATAAATCTGTTTGGCAATAACCTCTCTGGTAGCATTCCAAGTGATTTTGGGAAGTACATGCCTTCTCTGGCGCATGCTAGCTTTTCAAACAATAGTTTCTCTGGAGAATTGCCGCCTGAACTGTGTAGTGGTATGAGGCTTCAAGAATTTACTGTCAACAGAAATAACTTTACAGGGTTATTGCCAACCTGCTTGAGGAATTGTTCGGAGATAACAAGAGTTATGAGAAGCTATCAAGCTTGGACCTGAGCCACAACAACCTCTCTGGCGATACACCTTTTGGACTGGGAAACTTAACCTCGTTGCGGTGCTCGTTGGATCTTAGCAGCAATTCACTCTCAGGAACCATACCTCAAAATTTGGGAAAGCTTTCACAGTAGGAGGCTCTCTAAGATTATAAAAGCTATAACATGTGTACAACAAGG
The DNA here is from genome assembly GCA_033617975.1 of Populus alba x Populus glandulosa. Classification (NCBI taxonomy): domain Eukaryota; kingdom Viridiplantae; phylum Streptophyta; class Magnoliopsida; order Malpighiales; family Salicaceae; genus Populus; species Populus alba x Populus glandulosa. The sequence continues at coordinate 26,983,278 of CM066144.1, read as the reverse complement.
AAATGGGAAACATGGCATGATGTTAAAAACCAGTTTTAATACTAGTTTTTTTAAAAAATATTTTTTATTTAAAAATATATTAAAATAAAATTTTTATTATTTAAAATTTATTTTTAACATCATCACATTAAATTAATTTAAAAATATTCTATAAAAATTAATTTAAAATAAAATACATTATTTTTTTACAAAAATACTTTACTAACTACAAAAACAAACATAGCCTTCTTCCGTTACCATGCAGTATATTTCTGTTATATGTAACCTCACACAGAGGTGTTTTGCATGAGTGGATGTATGATGTGTAACATCTATATAACTAGTTATTTTAAAATAAAAGTTATATATGCTGACTTTTTTTGACATGTTTTTATATATAAAAAATTTATATAAATCAAAATACTTGTTCATACATGTAATCAAATGAATCAAGAACTATATATATTAATAAATAAGGGGGAATCATGAACGATAACTAAAAATAAAATTAAAAAAATCAAGAAACAAGTATAGATCAAGATATTTAATCTCACAAGATGGGATATTTACCCGATTGTACTTGTTGAATTTTTTATTTTAATTATATTTTTATTCAATCAAAAAATAATATAAATAAACACACACATTAAATTGATTGAATAAAATAAAATATTATGCAAGGCTATATATATTAGAAATTAAATTTTCACAAATAAAATTCATCTATATAAAAGATTAAAAATATTATAGATGAATCAAAATAATTTTTTTAAAAACTAAATACACACAACACTATTAAAAAGAATCAATATCCAAAAAAGGATAAATAAAAAAAATTCATGAAAGACAAATATTAATTGAAACATAAATTTAAAAATTATTTAAGAAAAAAAAATTAAAAAAGATATAAATTAAAAAACAATATTAGAAAAAAAATAGCTCGGATGTTGTGATTTAACTCGTCAAATCTATACTCCGAGTTGTGGACTCAACCAGGTTCATTAATTTTTTTTCATAAATTTACATCTAACCTTAAAAAAAAAACACAAAAATACAAAAGAGAAAATACTTAAAGGGTTGGCCCTTGAGGTCATGGCTCAACACCGCTAGGTCATTGTAAGGAAAAGCCCAAGCATGTGGGTGCAAGGTTGTTAAAAACGCATTTTTGACACGACACGGAAAATGCAAAATAAACTCGGATCGTAAAAACGGATCGTAAAATCATAAAATCGTAAGGAATTTTAAAATATATTAAAAAAATAAAAATTCATGCTTCAAATAAAAATTCATACATAATTCAAGCACCTTAAAATACATGCATCAAATAAAATTTATACATAGTTCAAGCATCTTAAAATACATGGTTTAAATAAAATTCATACATAATTTAAGTAACTTTTCATTAACTAACAATTAACAAATTTAAAACAAAGAATCTATTTGTATTCAAGAATATGCTCATGCACCAAAACATCATTTCTTTCCCTTTCCATCTTCATATAATTGCATGATAATTCCATGAGCATTAAGTTGGGCAAAACAAACAAAATTATCAAGCAGCTCCATATGGCCATATGCAATCTCACCACAGATCTTTTTAGCACAAGATATTCCAATTGCTTACTTGTTGTGGTGCATTATGACCCTTTGGGACTACAAATACTTCATTATCAAGAGGGATGTCAATAGATGGCTATTCTGACCATTGACCAAAGCAAAAGAAATTGGCAAGTTCTCAAAGTGCTTTCTACTTATACCGTTGCAGTAGGTTAGTGAATGTTCTGCTTAACACTTTAAGACAAAACACTATCCATCTAAGCAGGTTCAGTGCAGTTGAAAAAGCTAAACAGAGAGAAACATGATTATATACTAACCGAGTTGGAAGATTTAAATAATAAACAATAAATTATATACTAACCAAGCAGGTTTAGTGCTTTCTCCGTTTCTTATCATGAGCTACACCCCTCCCCATACCATAGCCAAATCCATAACCAATCCCACATCCAGCACCCAATCCAATGCCAAACTATAAACCAGGAATACCAGGACCAAACCCAACACCTGAAGAATTGACCATTTAAAACCTCAGTAAAACACAATATGATGATAATGATCAGCATCATCACATATAATATAAAAGGCAACACAAGCTGCAGCAATCAAATAAAAATATTAAATGTAGTCAAATAGCACAACTAAGACTTAAAAAAAAAAAAAAGGCCGATTGAGACTTGAGAGTATTGAAGTTTACTAAACCAATTCTTTGTACAGTCGATTTCCAACTCTAAAATCAAACAAACACAAGCCATTTTGAAATCCTTCCAAAAACATCAAAAGAAGAGAACAAAAGCATTACTTTGCAACAAGAAAAATGGCTGATAAGTTTTGTTTATTTCAAACATAACCAGCAAAAACCAAGACATCAAAGTCAGCTAGCAACAAAAGAAGGCTAAACACTTTCCCCATTCTAAAACGAGCAAAGAGAAAAACATAATAATCATACCTTAGAGGGAATAAAGGACTGCAAGGCAAATCATAGATTGCCTTAAGATACAAGAATTTATATGGCAAGTTGCAGAGGATTACATGGCAGCTGATTTCTTAATATGATTGGCGATTTTAGGAAAAGGACTGGCGATTTGGGGAAAGGGTAGGGGAAAGGGGAAAGGGGAAGGGTGGAGTGTCGAGCGGGGGAGTGGGAAGTGGAGACTCATGGGGAAAAGGGAGTGCAGCTGTTTTAATTTTCGTATAAAATCGTGAAATCGGTCCGGTTTGGGCGATTTTAACGAGTTGGACCGATTTTACACGAGTTTGACCGGGTTTGACCGATTTTACTGATTTTCGAGTTTTTAACCCGATTTAACTCGTTTTTATATTTTGACTCGTAAAATCGTACGATTTTACGAGTCAAAACTCGTTTTTGATAACCTTGTGTGGGTGGTTTTCCAGGCCAGGCCCGGACACCTAGGTTTTGTTTTATTTTTTTATATATTTTTTAAATGGATGGACAACCTCTAGGTAATGTGATTAGTTATCCATGAGAAAAACGTACCACTCTCAATGTACCCTATCTAAGGTAAAATGCATTATTAATTGTTTTTTTTTTGTTTTCTACTTTTATGTTTCTATATGTTGATTTGTCTAAAGTTTAAGAAAAATTCTTCTTATTGAAAAATATTTTTTCTTATTAAGCTAAAACCTAACCATTCTAAAACAAAAACAAAGAGTAAATTCATATCCCAAAAAAATAAATATACAAATTGATTTTTGTGGTGTTTTTGGAATTTTTGTCAAATTCTAATATATAATCACAAACTTGTTATGATACTTATTAATTGATTTTTGAGTTTTTTAAAGTGTGATAAAGATGGGATTTTTATTTTTTTCAAAAAAAAACATATGCATGAAAATAGTTTAGAACTTGGTTGTATACACACAAATAAAAATGCATTTTTATATTTTTTAAACTAAGAATTATTTATTTATTTTTGTTTGTATTTTTCTAAAATTTTGAAGAAAAATAGATATATTTAATACTGAGTAAATATCTTGCAATATAATTTTATAACTCAAATATTAAATGAAAAGGTTGGGAAACACACGAGGGACCTATAAATAAATTTAAAATAGTCTTTGATTCTTTTTAGAATTTTTGAAAATAATTTGAGGTGTAAAGAATAAACATGGCTGAGAAATTAGTAGGATGTGTTAGTCAAATACACTCTTAACTAAAATTTATAGGCTTAAAAAATATATTAAGATCATATTTGACAATTACATTTTAAAGATAAAATATTACATATTTTTTCTTTGATAAAAATTAAACATGTAAATATAGCCTTAAGCTAATATACTTAGCCCAACCAATTGAATTGAGTTTCCCAACCCAAAATCCAAGCCTAAAATTACAATTTAGAAACATAAATGAAATATTGAAAATCGAACAAGGTTCTTTTTTACTTGGATCTCATCGAGAATAGTGGGAAAACATGGCTAAGAACTCAAAAACATGAATTTTAATTTTAATCATATTATGTCAAGGCATGAAGACATGTAATAAAAAAACATTATTCAAACAAGAATTAGAGGCTAAATCATCACAATTGAACACCATGATTAATTAATTTTATTAAAAAAAAAGAGAAGAAGAAAGAGCTAAAGATTAAATGCCTCTAAATTAATTGATTTCGAAGTTTTTGAGCCATTAAAACTCTAAATTAATAATCAAGTATGCACACATATATATGTAAAAACTAATAAATAAATGTAAATCAAGTACCTAAGATAATAAATAAATAAATAATCTTCAACGCATGAACACTAGACCCAGAAAAGATGAGAGCCTAGAAACTCAACAGTAAGCCTAAACCTAAACCTGGAATACGTGGGTTGACATGATTTAAAACATGAATAAACGGGCCCTCAGCATCATTGCTCATAACTTCTTTGTATACTAGATTATTCACCAGGGATTATTCAATTTGTTTTTGAAAATATATATATATAAATACATCCATGTATTATTAATGTTTTTCTGATAATTATTTTTTTAATTCATGCAAAAATTAATTTAATATAATCTGATCAATTTAATGAGTTAAAAAACAATATGAATAGCCATAAAAAATATAGTTTGAATTTCAAAAATTCAAGACACCATGTTTTTTAAATAAAATATCAAAACAACAACATATTAGATAAATCAGAGATAACTCGGGTTAATCTGTCAAATTCCCGATTCAAATCATGAGACTATGATACTTCATATAAAAAAAATAAAAATAAAAATTTATTTCTCAATCAACTCAATGTTAAAGAATAAAATTAAAAAAATCAATTAAAAAATTAATCTGAATTAACCTACAAAACTCGTGATCCAAGTTATGAGATAGAAATATTTTTATAAAAAATAAACATAAAAAATAACCTAAGTTAAATCAGGTTGATCTATCAAACTCATGATTAAAATCATAAAACTATGATAATTCTATAAAAATCAAATCAAAATAAACTATAAAACTTAATTTTTAATAAATTTATTATTAAATAATAAAATAAACAGTATTCTATAAGGTTATCTATTAAAATCACCATCCTTTTAATTTATTGTTATTAATAATAATATATTTTCGTGGAGAGAGAGAGTTGTACATAATAAATACCATATAATTTATGAAGACGCCAAGGATACCAGGAGTTCACGGTCTCCTGGTTCTCTGAATTTAACCTTAGATTATTCCTGAAAAAGTACAGATGAGATCAAGTTTTATTCGGTGTTGAAACTTCAAATCCTGGGTTATTATTATAGGAAATGATGTTTTCTCGTAGAAGTTGCGCAATTATAAATTTTGCTAATTTGTTTTACTGTATCGGTAAAAAATATAATTTTTGAGTTTTTTAATTTTTTTTTAAAATTTTCCTTATTTGTTTTTTATATTTGATATTTTTATCATTTTACACTTGATCTATTTCTCACCATTTTTTTCTTATATTTATTTTTTTGTAATATATTTTTTAGTTTTTTCTTCTTTTTATCTTTACACTTTTTTTTTGTAAAAAACAATTACTGTAGAAATGGCACAATTGAAAGTTTTTTCAAATTTTTTTATTGTAGTGGTGGTGAATTTGTAATTTTTTTATTATTATATTTTTTAAGAAAACAAGTTTTTCTTAAAATTTCTTTCTTTTTATACTTGAAATTTTTATCATTTTATACTTGACCTATTTATCATCATTTCTTTTTTATTTTTATTTTTTTAATATTTTTTTAGTTTTTTTTTCTTCGCACTTTTTTTGAAAAAAAAATTTATTTAAAATTTTTATCACTCTACACTTGACCTATTTATACTATTCTTTTTTTTTTTCTTATCTTCATTATTTTATAATTTGTTGTATAATTTTTTTATTTAAACTTTTTTCTTGAGAAATTATTTATACTACGTTAAAAGTAAACTTGAGATATTACAAGTTTTTATTAACGCAAAGCCCCCAGGGATATTATAAATATTGTTATTTTTATTATAATTAATGTTATTAACATTAAAAATATTATTATTTGTATTATAAAGATTATTATTTTTTTATTATAATTATATTATTCATATAATAATTAATAAATTAAAAATATTATTATTTGTATTATAATTAATGTTCTTGAAATTAAAAATATTATTATTTGTATTATAATTAATGTTCTTGAAATTAAAAATATTCTTATTTGTATTATAAATATTAATATTAACATTAACATTTAAAATATTATTATTTATATTATAAGGATTATTTTTTTAATTATAATTATATTATTCATATAATAATTAATAAATTAAAAATATTATTATTTGTATTATAATTAATGTTCTTGAAATTCAAAATATTCTTATTTGTGTTATAAATATTTTTATTTTTATTATAATTCTCTTAGGTCTCGTAAAGGACCTAAGGCTAATGGGTCCTACTTCAAGACGAAATGCTCTTGGATCCAGCGGTAGGATTCGAGACTAGTAGTTCTAGTGCCAGGAACCAAGAGAATTGGGTCCGACGTTGGTATCCAATTCTCTTGGATGCGGCGGCAGAACCCAATGCTAATGGGTCCTTGGTTAGGATTTAAGAGAATTGAGTCTTAAGTTTCTAAATATAATTATTTGTATTATAAATATTATTATTCATGAATAATAATAATAATATGAAAATTGAGGCTAGTAGTTCCAGCGCCATGAACTAAGAGAATTGAGTCTTAATATTGTTTTTATTATAATTAAAGGTATTAATATGAAAAATAGTATCATTTCTCTTTTAAATATTGTTCTTTTTATTATAATTAAAAATATTAATATTAAAAATAGTATTATTTTTCTATTAAATATTACTATTTTTATTATAATTAATAGTATTATTTGTGTTATAAATATTATAAGAACTTTGGTTAGGCGAGTTTAGCATTAAAAATATTATTATATTTATTAATATTATTAAATTTGTAATAAATATTGGTACTATAAAAAATATATAAAATTGATTTGAAGAGTAAAATTAAGTACTATTATTACTACAACTATTATTAATAACTTGGGTCGGGCATCCCCTTCCATTCCTAAGAAATTAGAGCCTGAGAAAGGGCGCCTCACCCCAAGGAGTTTAGATGTGGCTTGAGTGTAGACCCAAATCCCTTGGGTCTTGCAGCCATGCCTAACTCAAGATTATTGGTTATTTGTCTGGACCTAATCTTTTGGGTCCTATATCAGGACCCAAGGCTAATGGGTCCTGTTTCTGGATTCAATACTCTTCGATTTTTGCTTCATGATCCAATTTTTTTGGGCGGCATCATGACCCAATGCACTTGGGTCCCGCGTCACGACCCAAGGTTAATGGGTCATGTATTAGGACTTAAAAGAATTGGATCTGGCTTCAAGACGCAAGAGAATTAGGTCTTAGGTTTTTAAATATAATTATTTGTATTATAAATATTATTATTTTTATTATAATTAATAAATTTTAAAAAAATAATTATCAATATTGAAAAACAACCATGGATTATTTGAAGTGGAAAATTATTATTATTATTAAATTTTAAAAAATTATTATTACTATTGAAGAAAAACCATAATTTGTTTTTGAAAGATTAAAAAAAATAAAACTTTAGACAAACAAATTAAATATTATAATTGGGTGTGACGTTACAATTAAACTCAATGTTCTTGATTCCGTCGTTGTAGCCAGACTAAACACTTTTAAATCTTAAATTTTTATAATATTTTTTTATAAATATAAAGGTGAGCCCGTGACATACCGCGGGTCACCTATGTAGTATAGACTAAAACAAAATCTATCACAACTGTTTAATAATAGATCATGACACGAGTGTTTATATATATATATATATAAGCCATGGCTACAGGCCACCCACAGAGAATAAATTGATAGTGGATGGAATTATTAATTAATTAAGATCATAATTACTTTGGTTTAAGTCAATAGAGTTATTAATTAAGATCTTCATATGTTACTTTAATCAAGCCATTCATTCGCAAGTGTTTTAAACGTGCGATGACTTTTATTTTTAGAAGCATTTCAAAAGTATATTTTACTTAACAAAATATTATATTGGTGTTTTTTAGTATTAATTTTATGATTTAAGCTGTGAATCTTTAAATTTTATTTTATATATGATTTTATAAATTACTTAACAAACATTAAATTAGTGGTTTTTTAGTATTAATTTTATGTTTTCAAACCTAGAAATTTGTTGATTTAAGGTTTGGCCTAAAACTTGGTGTTTTTAATTTTTAGTATTATAGTTATAGAGTGTTTTGTAAAATTATTTTTTATTTAAAAATATATTAAAATAAAATTTTTTATTTTTTATATCAGCACATTAAAATAATTAAAAAATACTAAAAATAAATTTAACTTAATATTTTTCAAGTAAAACATACTTTTAAAACAGATTAAAAAATAAAAACTATTATACTTTCAAATACTTACTTAGTCCATGTTAGCTCTCAAACTAGCAGCTCATTCTAGACAGAATTTATACAACTATACCTGGATTATACATGGTTTAGTTTATGGATCTTCAGGTTTTGATATTTCATATCCGGAAATATAAGAGAAAATATAATATATATTTATTTTTTATATTCAAGGTTAAGGAATATCCTCCTAGTTTATGTGTCAATCAAACTAAATTATTTTTCTTTAAATATTTTAATACACAATCTTCATATTATTCTAATAAATTTAGAGGAGTAGATTCTTGAAAGTGTTGTTATTAAAGTTTAAATTAAAAAAAAATACAATTTCTTAGTTTCCAAACCAGCTTTTTAGAGTTAAAATAGGACTTGAATATCAAGGTTTATTTTATCTTCAAATCCTAGTTTATTATATAGATGAATGTGAATTTTTGAAAAGTTTTTTTTTTTTATGATTTTAGATTATTTTGATGTGATAATATAAAAAATATTAATTTTTTTTTATATTTTCAAAAAGTATTTTTAATGTTTTTTAAAAGTATATTTGACGTGAAAAACCATGAAATCAATGATTTTTTAATATTTTAATATTAAAAATAAATTATTTTAATGTATTTAAAAAAATAAAAATACTTTTAAAAATATATAAAGAAGCCAAACAAGGTTTTTATGAAAAATAAATATAATTTTTTATTCGATTATTGAATCTAAAATTTAACCAGCAAATTATCTATACAATTAGTTGGCTAGCACCAATGAAGGTCAGTATCATGCCAAAATTAGGTTTGAAAGTTTATTTATTTATTTTTCTACTTATCTTTGGTTCATTTTTTAATTAGATTTTAAAATTTATTTGACTTGATTTGATTTTAAATAGGAAAGTTTATTTAGCTACTATTTAAATAATTTAGTTTGTTGTTTTTTTTAAAGAAAATTGATAATTTTTTACATTCAAAATTCATTATATTACAGTTTTCTACGCGGTTTAGCTTTAATTTTAGAGTTTAAAAAAACAAAATACTATTTTGCTTACTAAAAAATTACATAAATTTTTAGTTTTGATAAAGCCCTTGAACCTTTGCATGCTTTCTAAAGCTTATTTAGTGGGTGTTTAGAAGTGTAGTTGCGATTGCTTTTCATTTAAAAAAGTATCAAAATAATATTTTTTTTATTTTTTAAAAATTATTTTTGATATTATTGAAAATATCAAAAAATTATTAATTTAAAATAAATAAAATTTAAATTTTTTAAAAATTATTTTTGATATTATTGAAAATATCAAAAAAATATTAATTTTAAATAAATAAAATATTAATTTTTTTTAAAATATATAAAAACAAATAAGATGGTCTAACTAAGTTTATCAAGTTCATTTATGAATTGAAGAATTTTGATTTTTCTTTTCTTTTGAATGTTCAAAAGTTGACTCTTGACTGTATCGGGCAGTCTGACTGGCTTAATTTTGTTAGGTAAACACAAACTCCCTCTCAATAGGCTGAGAAAGTTTGAAGAAAAGCATAAGAAATTAAGAACTCGTTTGTTTGTCTATGTCGCGATTCGAAGTACGGTTCTACGGACTTTGATTGAACCTGTCCACACTTGCTGATGTGGTGTTGTAGCTATGGCTCAAATACTTCCAATGTTAGAAGGAAAGTGATGCCTTCTTTTTGTTTTTAAATAAACTAGTTAGGTGTTCACACTTATAACATTAATTATTAATTTATTATTATTATTTTGATATGTTAATATTAAAAATAAAAAAAATTATTTTTTAAAATTATTTTTAAATAAAAAAAAATTTAAAAGGTAATTATTATTATCACATCTTAGACATATTTTTAAAATTAAAAATATTATTTTCACAACTTCTTATTTAAATCACAATTTAGTCTTAGTCAATTAATTATATTACAGTTAAGAATTTTTGACATTTAGAATTAGTTATATTACAGTTTTATATGTACTTTAGCTATAATTTTAGAGTTTAAAAACACTATTTTGCTTACTAAAAAAATTACATAAATTTTTAGTTTTGATAGAACCCTAAAGTCTTTACATGCTTTCTAAAGCTTATTAGTCGTAGTCAATTGATTCACCTAGTTTCTCCAAGTTCGAATATGAATTGAAGAATTTTAATTGTTTTTTTTGAAAGTTAAAAGTTGACTATAACTGTAGTGGACAGCTTTGACTGATTTAATAAAAAGATCATTTAGAGATACGGTACAAATTATATTTGATATAAATTTAATATTTTGTATTTTATTTATATTTTTAGATCGTTTTAATATACTGATATAAAAAATAAAAATATTTTAAAAAACAACTAATATCAAAACATCTCAATAAGCTGAGAAAAATAAAAAAAAGCACTATAAAGAAAAATCATAAGACCTCGTTAAAGAAAGCACTATAAAGAAAAATCATAAGACCTCGTTTGTTTGTTTATGAACATTTCAACGATATCATGAGTTCACAGTTTTTGGTTCTCTGAATTTAACCTTAGATTCCCCCTGAAAAGGGCAAATGAGCTCAAATTGGAGTCAATCTTCTTAGCTTTATACTATAGAGTGGGTCCATTAGTGGGAAGACCAGTATAATCCTTCGCTTTTTTGAAAACCCTCAACAATATTTAAATAAAAAATAAAAGTTCAGTATATTTTTAGTACTGTAGTGGAGAGAAGTTAGTAAAATTATTTTTTATTTAAAAATATATTAAAATATTTTTAAATTTTTTATATCAATGTATTAAAATATTGAAAAACCATTATAATAAAAAATATAAATGATTACATTCCTAAACAATCACTCAGTGCAGATTAGCCCTCAAACCAACAAATCAATCTAGACAGTCTTGTAATAAGTCTTATACATCTTAATTAGTAAATCTATTATAATTGTTTAATAATACATCATCACAGCAGATAGATTGATGGTGGATCGATGGAATTATTAATTAAGATCATAATTACTTTAGTTTAAGACAAAATATAGACTTACTAATTAAGATGTTCACATGTGACTGTAGTCAATCCATCCATCCATGCATCCGTAGTGAAGGTCGGTCTCGGTTAATGGGATTGCCACAAACCCTATTTTTTTTTCTTTTTTTTTCCCTACCACCAAGAAGGGTTCTCCTTGCTTCACAATCTCTTTATATATATATATATATATATATAAATGAAATGGTGCACGTTTAATTTACATATAATTTTCCACTAGAGGTATGAGACCACTTCCTTTTGGAGATTTTTTAAAAATCTATGTGCGTGATTTGACATCATCCATATCTTGAACATTGCTAGAGCCGAGTAATTAGTGAGTATTTATTACTGTTTTAAAATATAAATGATAAATATATAAAAAATAAAAATATATTTGATTTGAAGAGATGTATTAAAATAGAGATATAAAATAAATTTACTTTTGAATAATTTTAGAGTAAATTTTATATTTTCAAAACATAAAGTATAAGAAAATATATTGGCCACAAAATCAAAGAAAATATTTCTTTGGATATTCAATTTTTAGAAATCATAAATGAGTGCCAAATAAAGTTTTTGTTCTGCATATATCTTGAAATGACAATACCTTCGAAAAAAATAATAATTTTCTATGATTACTATTGCAAAGGAATAGGAAACGCGCATTTAGTCTTTTGTGCTCTTGTAACTATGATTTTTCTGCCCATCACCTTTTTTCCGTTCTGATTATGACTTGGAATGCCATAGCCAACGTATCCAAGGAATAGTTGCAGCTTGACAGCAATTCCTCACTCTAAATGCTATAAGATCACTGCCCTGATCATGTCCAGCTTGCATAACCCAAGCATGGCAGCTTCTCAAAAGCTTTATGCTGCTCTCTTCCATGTTCTCCTTCTTTCCTTGTTTCCTTTGAATGCCAAATCATCTGCAAGAACACAGGCTGAAGCTCTCCTCCAATGGAGAAGCACCTTGTCTTTCTCACCTCCTCCACTTAGTTCATGGTCTCGTTCCAACCTCAACAACCTCTGCAATTGGACTGCTGTTTCCTGCAGCTCCACCTCTCAAACAGTCTCTCAAATAAACCTCCGCAGCCTAAACATAACAGGAACACTCGCCCATTTCAACTTCACCCCTTTTACTGATCTCGCCATGTTTGACATCCAGAATAACAGCGTCAATGGAGCGATACCATCAGCCATTGGCAGCCTCTCCAAGCTCACTCACTTGGACCTCAGTGTCAACTTCTTCGAGGGCAGCATACCTGTGGAGATATCTCAGATGACAGAGCTTCAGTATCTTAGTCTTTACAACAACAATCTCAACGGTATCATCCCCTTTCAACTTGCTAATCTTCCCAAGGTAAGACACTTGGACCTTGGAGCAAACTACCTCGAAAACCCTGACTGGTCCAAATTTTCCATGCCTTCTTTGGAATATCTTAGTTTTCTTCTCAATGAACTCACTGCAGAATTCCCCCATTTTATAACCAATTGCCGGAACTTGACGTTTCTGGATTTGTCACTCAATAAATTCACAGGCCAAATACCAGAATTGGTCTTTACCAATCTGGGAAAGCTTGAGGCCTTGAATCTCTATAACAATTCATTCCAAGGACCATTGTCATCCAACATCTCGAAGCTTTCCAATCTCAAAAACATCAGTCTACAAAATAACCTGTTGAGTGGTCAAATTCCCGAAAGCATTGGTTCGATATCTGGTCTTCAAATTGTTGAGTTGTTCAGCAATTCTTTCCAAGGAAATATTCCGTCTTCTATAGGCCACCTTAAGCATCTTGAAAAGCTTGATCTCCGGATGAATGCATTGAACTCAACGATCCCTCCTGAGCTTGGTCTTTGCACTAACCTCACCTACTTGGCCTTGGCTGATAATCAGCTAAGTGGGGAATTGCCTTTGTCTTTGTCCAATCTATCTAAAATAGCAAATATGGGTTTATCTGAAAACTCTCTCTCGGGTGAGATCTCACCTACCCTTATATCCAACTGGACTGAATTGATCTCGCTTCAGGTTCAAAACAATTTGTTTTCAGGAAACATTCCTCCAGAAATTGGGAAATTGACAATGCTTCAATACCTTTTTCTGTATAATAACTCATTCTCTGGTTCCATTCCCCCGGAGATAGGAAACTTGAAGGAGTTATTAAGTCTAGACCTTTCAGGAAACCAGCTTTCAGGCCCCCTTCCTCCAACATTAAGGAATCTCACAAATCTTCAAACCCTGAATCTTTTCTCAAATAACATCAACGGTAAAATTCCACCAGAAGTTGGAAATTTGACGATGCTGCAAATTCTTGATCTCAACACCAACCAGCTCCGTGGGGAGTTGCCACAGACCATTTCAAATATTGCTTCTTTAACTTCCATCAATCTGTTTGGCAATAACCTCTCTGGTAGCATTCCAAGTGATTTTGGGAATTACATGCCTTCTCTGGCGTACGCTAGCTTTTCAAACAATAGTTTCTCTGGAGAATTGCCGCCTGAATTGTGTAGAGGTCTGAGTCTTCAACAATTTACTGTCAACAGCAACAGTTTTACAGGGTCACTGCCAACCTGCTTGAGGAATTGTTTGGAGCTAACACGAGTTCGGCTTGAAGAGAACCGATTCACTGGAAACATCACTGATGCATTTGGTGTCCTTCCAAATCTTGTTTTTGTTGCCCTCAGTGACAATCAATTTATTGGTGAAATCTCACCAGATTGGGGAGAATGTAAAAACCTCACCAATTTACAGATGGACGGAAACAGAATTTCTGGTGAAATCCCCGCTGAGCTTGGGAAGTTGCCCCGGCTGCGAGTTCTGAGTCTGGGCTCCAATGACCTGACTGGGAGGATTCCTGCTGAACTGGGAAATCTGAGCATGTTATTCATGCTCAATTTGAGCAACAATCACTTGACAGGGGAGGTACCTCAGAGTCTAACCAGCTTGAAAGGCCTTGAATCTCTCGACTTTTCTGATAACAAGCTGACTGGAAACATATCAAAAGAGCTTGGGAGCTATGAGAAGCTGTCAAGCTTGGACTTGAGCCACAACAACCTTGCTGGTGAAATACCTTTTGAACTGGGCAACTTAAACTCGTTGCGGTACCTGTTGGATCTTAGCAGCAACTCACTCTCAGGAGCCATACCTCAAAATTTTGGAAAGCTATCGCGGTTGGAGACTCTGAATGTCTCACATAACCATCTCTCAGGAAGAATCCCAGAGTCGCTGTCTTCCATGGTTAGCCTGTCTTCTTTTGATTTCTCATACAATGAGTTGACAGGTCCTTTACCATCTGGAAGAGTTTTCAAAAATGCATCCGCAAGATCTTTTGTTGGAAATTCAGGATTGTGCGGTGAAGGAGGAGGACTATCACAATGCCCAACAACAGACAGTAGCAAGTCGAAGGATAACAAAAAGGTTCTTATTGGTGTTATCGTTCCCGTTTGTGGCTTATTAGTAATAGCAACCATCTTTGCTGTTCTGCTATGTTTCCGAAAAACCAAACTGCTTGATGACGAGGCCAAAATTGCCAAAAATGGTGAGAGTTCCAAGTCAGTGATATGGGAAAGAGAAAGCAAATTCAAATTTGGGGATATTGTCCAGGCCACTGATGACTTCAACGAGATGTACTGCATTGGAAGAGGAGGATTCGGTAGTGTTTACAAAGCAGTATTGTCTACAGGTCAAGTAGTTGCAGTCAAGAAACTCAACATGTCAGACTCCGGTGACATCCCAGCAACCAATCGCCAGAGTTTCGAGAATGAGATTAAAATGCTGACGGAAGTTAGGCACCGGAACATCATAAAGCTTTATGGGTTTTGCTCCAGGAGGGGCTGCTTGTACCTGGTTTACGAGCATGTTGAAAGAGGAAGTCTGGGAAAAGTGTTGTATGGGATACAAGGGGAAGCGGAGCTTGGTTGGGGCAGGAGAGTGAATACAGTGCGAGGAGTTGCTCATGCAATTGCCTACTTGCACCATGACTGTTCTCCGCCCATTGTGCACCGTGACATATCATTGAACAACATTTTGCTAGAGACAGATTTTGAGCCTCGTCTTGCGGATTTTGGCACAGCAAGACTCTTGAGCACAGATTCCTCCAACTGGACTGCAGTTGCTGGGTCTTATGGCTACATGGCTCCAGGTAAGACAACAATCCTATGTCATTTGAGTATCTGCTCTAAGATTATAAAAGCTATAACATGTGTAGAACAAGGAAATGGGAAACATGGCATGGTGTTAAAAACTTTCATAGTGGATGTTTCAAATGTTCATTTTGATTGCCTGGTGATTTCAGAACTGGCACAAACAATGCGGGTCACAGACAAATGCGATGTGTATAGCTTTGGGGTGGTGGCTTTGGAAGTCATGATGGGAAGGCACCCGGGAGACCTCTTATCTTCATTGTCATCAACAAAACCACCATTGTCGAGCGATCCAGAGCTGTTTCTAAAGGATGTGCTAGACCCGCGGCTCGAAGCTCCCACAGGCCAAGCAGCAGAGGAAGTCGTTTTTGTAGTTACAATGGCCTTAGCATGCACACAAACCAAGCCAGAGGCACGACCCACCATGCATGTTGTGGCACAAGAATTATCAGCAAGGACTCAAGCTTACCTGGCCGAGCCACTGAACTCGATAACTATCAGCAAGTTGAGAAGTTTTCAAAAATAGAACAAGATGGACCTCGTAGGATAGGCTACTTTTGGTTTGACAGAATTCCATGGCTTTCACGAATTACAATTCAATGAGGTGGGCTTTGCTTCCTTGTGGCTGTCCTAGTATAAAGATTATAGTACCAGAGTACGGATGAATGTTCCGTATCATGTATTAGTTTTGGTTGGGGTATTATTAGTTGGATGTCCGCTACTGGCGAGCTAATCTTTTATTTTCATAAAAAATAATGTAAAAATTTATAATACAAAAATTAAATGTAAATAACAAATTGCAGAAAATAAAAAGAAGATGAAATATTAAAATTTATAATACAAAAACTGAATTCAATTAACATAAAATAAATATTAACATGAAAAAGAAGGAGGCTAGAATTTTTCTTTTATTGATATGTAAAAAGTATATTATTTAACCTAAATATAAAGAGTTTATATATAGATTAAGCTAAAAATATTATTTTATTATTAATAAGTAAAAAAAGATAAATATATTATTTAACAGGAGGCTCTCTAAATTATTAAAAGAATTTTAAAACCCCACAAAACTTTTTTTTTATATATATAGTTATTATTATATTAGTACTACACTATAGCTAGCTGGGTGGTTTTTTTTTTTTTTTTTTTTAGCTTGGAAAGTATTTGATTTACATAAGCGAGATCATGATGTTGTTGTCTGCATCTCAAATTATTGTGCATGGGAGGGCTAAGAGAGCACTTTGTTGCATTTTGTTTCTTTTGCCCAGCACTGGATCTGGACCATTTATTAGATGCAAGGAAAATAAAGTGGCTAATAGAAATTATTTACTTTCAAGAAAATAGGATACTGCAAGATATTTTTGTTTTGTTTCTCTCCATGTAAACTTATTTTTCAATGCTATATTTTACAAGTTTTAATCCTGCATTCATGTACTTTTTCTTATAAATTCTTAACATGCGAGCTCTGTTATTTATATTTGATTTCTCTTTTTTTTTTCTTTTTGATATATAAAGACAGTGTTTATGTTGTCAAAACAAAATTTAATGAACAAACGTTTTTTTTTTTTTGCTTGTAATGGATGGTCATGCAAATCATTTAAAATTATTATGAAAGACCAGTTAATGAGCAAAGGTTGCTTCTTTTTATTTTTTAGCATAATGGCTGACCATGCAAATCATTACAAAAATTAGTATGAAAGATCTGTTGGGCTAATTCTTGATTTTTTTTGTTTCTAACTATTGATTTATTATGTATATTAATTTCACCTCTGCGATGTTTCTTGGAGTTGGAGAAGAAAAACAAAAAACATTTCCTATCCTTTCTAGGTTTTTTCGATCTACTATTATCTTTATATTTAGGAATTCAAGGTCCATTTATAGGATATTATTTAATTGTCATGAGAAAAAGACAAATATGATTCATGATATTAATTTTTATATGTTTCTCAGCGTCACAATTAAAACTTGGGTTATATATTTATTAAGACATGTTGTTTTTATTAGATATAAGCACTGGTTCTTGTTATGAGGTTAGGTTAATTATTCTTGTTTAAGAACATGAGCCTACAACAATCCCTTCATGGGAAGTTATTTGAATGTCATGAAAGAAAAGGACACATATGGTTAGTGATATTGTTTATTAATTTCTATATAAAATTTGTTTTTTTCTTAGCTTTTTCCTATACTTGTATCAAAATGATCAAGAACGTCAACCTTGTCATTAACCTAATTGATTTATTTTTGTTCTTTGCTCGATGTAAATTTTATTTGCTTTGTTCCTTTGCTCCTATAAGCTTTCTTGAACATGTAAATTTTGTGGAGTTATGTTTTTTATTCCTTAGTTATTCCTTACATAGAATGCTTTTTCAACCATGTTATTAACATTTTATTTGTTATTTTCTGATTTCAAGATGTTGGACTGACTGACACCACTATTTTATACACTCTATATTCATTCCTGTGATAGTTATTACTTTGAGTGGTCTACTGACACGACCAAAAGATTGATGTCTTCTCCCAAGTGCAGGAGTGTCGAAGTAATAAATAACCCGGCAAGATCGGAGTTGAACCACAGAGAGGTTAATTGTATAAATTATAAATAACAAGACAACAACAATAACAACAACAACAATAATAACAACAATAATAGTAATAGTAATAATAATAATAATAATAATGATAATAATAATAATAATAACAATTAGTAGTAATACTAATAATTATTATAATAGTAATAATAATAGTAGTAGTAGTACTAATATTAATAATAGTAATAGTAATAATAAAGAGAGCTTTGAGATGTAAAATTGATGTAAGGATTAAACAATGATAAAAACAAATGTCAAGGTTAGAGGATCCACTAATGGTACTTCAAACAAGTATAGTATAAACTCTTATTACTCAATTGGAAACCACATATAAAGGAGGTTCCAATCAGATTATAAATTGTTAACATGATTACATTAGTTATCTTATTCGAATAAAGCTAATACTTGTAAATGTTGGCAGGCATTCATGATTATAACTTATATTAACAACAAATCAAGTTCCTTTCATAGCTCAAGTGTCAGTTATACCATACAGTTTGGGCTATGAAAGTGCCAAGTATTTGTTGTACCAAGTGTTATACAACATAAATCTAGATTAATCATTTAACAAGCAAAGTATTAAAAGTGAACAAGATAACAAATATAAAACATGTTAGTATCCAACGTTAAGGTCCATGTTAAGTTTATATTATACTTATTCTTACACCATTAGTGTACCCTTTTCACCTTGACATAATTAACTTAGCTAAACATAATAAAAGAAAGAAACATGAATGAACAAGACAAGAACATAAATGATAAAGAAGTTAACTAAGTAAAGGAAATGAAATGAAGTGCATAAACTTGATATTAATGAAAGCAAAACATAAGCAATACAAAGAGAGAAAGCAAAGCATGATCTTGATCTGGAAACCAAGATGCCTCAATACATGGTAAGTGCCTCCTTTTATAGGCCAAAATTTGGAACTATTGATTTGTTGACTAATTGATGAGTGGGTGGCCACATCTTGACTTGGTGACAATCTTTATCTTCTTGTCTGAACAAGACGTCATTGCTAACATCATAATTTGCCCAGAATCCTCAGGAATGTTCTAGGAAATTGTCTCAACTTTCCAAAAAAAAAAAGATGAGGTCATTTGGACTTCTAGAACTCAAGATATGGGCTGAACACTAAATACTTTCTGGGCTGCAGGACAGCTTCGGACTTCTTCGTTGTTCCTACAATTTGGACTTCAAAACGGCCTTTTTAAATCTTGGGTTTCCATGAAAGTTATAGGCCTATGTCTTACCTTTCCATCCATATAAAGTGGACCTAAATCCGAGATCTAGAGCTCCAGATATGATCCAATTACCGAGCAATGTTCTGGTTTGGACTGCACCAACATCACTTTTCTAAGCTTCACCCTCTCTTTATCTTCACAAATTTCAGTAGTTGAATTCATCAATCAATCCTTTGATTTATGTGATATGCCTGCATTTAAGATGAACATTTACCATATATTAAGGTATCTTATAGTATTAGACTTGTTATTATAAAACATGCTTTAGTTATGAAGTTATTGATACTTTAAGTGCAAAATAATAATATAAACCCTTGATAAACATGCACGTTTAAGTACTAATCACACCCCCAACCAACTTATTAGTAGTCCATAGTAATCAAAGAGTTAAAATAGAAAAACAATTTGCAAGTTCCACAAAGCATGGTATTTATCATTCAACTTCCATTAATCTATCCAGATAAACAAACTCTCATTAAATTTATATTTCTGCTTTATACTTCTTAAACAAGATATTAATAAACCTTCTTTTTATGTGCTCAATGTATGAAAACATAGATGATGGGGCTTTTGTTGGAAGAAAACAATATTATGTTCAAATGTTTAAGGTGAACTTCCTTGGGTTGAGATTATTATTATTATTACTTTTTTATTTATTTATATACACATACAACTTAAAACACAATGTATCTTTAACCCATGTAACGAGTTTTAGGCTAATGACTCCCAGACCAGTTGGTCTTAGGGCATTAGGTGTTGAGACACCCCTACGAGCTTAACAACTCGGGTTGCAGATATTGATACGTAGATAGTGCAATGTTTGATTCCCTTAAGCTTTTCTCCTTAACCCATGTAACAAGCTTTGGGCCAATAGCTCCCAAGTCAGTTGACTTTAGGGTATTAGGTGTTAAAACACCCCTTTAGGCTTAATTGCTTAGGTTAGGGAGGCTACGAAACCAAACTTATCTACCTTTTTATTATCATTTTTTTTTGTTTTTTGCAATTTATGTACTATCCCTTTCCCTTAGTTGTTACCTTTAACAAAAGAACATAAATAATGTAATAATCCAATGTGCAACCCACAATCATATGTTAAAGTGTGTGTGTGAAAATGAAGGTTTAATAATACTTGTTAAATGAGTATATGAGCAGAATCAAGTGATAACAATGCGAGAGTTTGTAAACCTGAATATTTCAAGAAGTATTATGATAGACCTTGGTAATGATACTTACTAAGATGCGTCTCTAGAGTCACTTTAACAAAAGAACTCCTTTTACTCTGCCATCCTAATAACAATTTTGTCAAATGGTTTTAATAATAGCAAAAATAGTTAGCAAGTTAGTTTATGAAATAGAAAACACAGTTTTTTTTTTTTTAATATCAACTACTACCTTTCCCCCCCAACCAAAATGAGACATTGTCCTCAATGTCTTAAGGTAGAAAGATAGAGTATAGAAGACATCACCTGAAATAGCAAACACAAACAAACCTAAAACACACTTAAACAAATATAAGAAACAACAAAACACAATAATAAAACCAAAAGACGCAAATATTTATAGATGAGAAATTAAAAATGCAATCACACCACCTATATGTAGGCCAATTGTTGTCTCACACTGTCTCTCTTTATTTATTTATTTTGACAAAGCATGTGTATGTACAGGTAGTTGTGATTGTGGCTGACATCTTCCCTTGGTTTTACGTCCAAGAACGGCTTAAATGCCCTCTATGGGTCGGGGATAGGCTTCCCATCCAGTTTTCTTAAAAACTGGCAAACAAGGTCTTTTTTAGTCAGATTCCCAAGACTAAGTCGAGCATGTTCTTTATGAAAATGGAGTCATAAGTCATGAAATGCACAATGCACATCTCCACCAAGATATGCCTCAAAAGTCAATAAGATTATCTAAAGATTCCTTATGTTTTAAATGAATCCTGACTTTTGACAATTTTCACAAGTTTTGCAGAACACATGTGTGTCTTTGAACATGGTGGGCCAATAGAATCCTGATTGTAAGATTTTTGCAGTCGTCCTTTTTGACGAGAAATGACTCGCACGTGCCTCAGAATGACAAAGTTTAATGACACTACTTACCTCATTATCGGGAATGCATCTTGCAAATATTTGATCAGGACAATATTTGAATAAGTTAGGGTCATCCCAATAAAAGTTATTTGCTTCGTTCAAAAACTTTCCTTTGTCTTCAGTACTCTAGTGAGCTGGCAAATCTCCTGAAACAAGAAAATTGATATTTTTAACAAACTAAGGCATTGAACTATGAGAAAGTAAGGATTTGTCAGGAGAGTAATCATCGATTGGTGGGATGTCAGATGTCAAATCTGCTGTCACTCTTGACAAAAGATCGACATCAATATTTTTGGTGTCTTTTTCATCCGTGATTTCTTCTTGAGAATAAATCATTTGCAAATCTGCAGATTCATCAAACTCAATTTTACTCAAAGTAGATTCAAGTTGATCATGAACTAATTCTTCAATAATATCTACTTCTTGTAAATCATTATCATCTCCAGGTTGCTTGCAAATATTGAAAATATTCATCTCCAATGTCATGTTTCCAAATGATAGCTTCATCAGTCCATTCCTATAATTAATCAATGCATTAGAAGTTGCAAGAAACGGACGTCCTAAAATAATAAGAAATGAATTACATGCTTCAACAGGTTGCGTGTCCAAGACAATAAAATCCACAGGATAAATGAATTTATCAACTTGTACTAACACATCTTCAACTATTCCTCTAGGCACATTTACAAATCTATCGGCAAGTAAAAGAGTTACAGAAGTTGGTTTTAACTCACCTAGATTGAGACTTTGAAAGACTGAATATGGAAGTAAATTCACACTAGCTCCAAGATCAAGTAAGGCTCTTTCAATTTTATGTTCTCCAATAAAGCAAGAAATTGTAGGACAACCAGGGTCTTTATATTTCAAAGCATTATTGTTTTGAAGAATGGCACTTACTTGTTCGACTAAAAAGGCTTTCTTTTTTACATTTAGTTTTCTCTTCACAGTGCACAGATCTTTCAAAAATTTAGCATAGGAAGGAACCTGTTTAATAGCATCCAACAAAGGTATATTGATCCTTACCTGTTTGAAAGTTTCAAAGATTTCAGAGTTGTGATTGACTTTCCTTTGTTTGGTCATGGCATGAGGAAATGGAAGTGCTGGCGGGGAATCAATCTTTTCTTTGCAATGTTCAGGTTCAACCCCTTCCTTACCCTCAGAGATAGACTCATCATCTTTCTCACAAGGTTCAAGAATGGGTTTTTCAATAACTTTACCACTACGAAGAGGGATGACTGATTTGACTTGATCCATGTGTTGGCTTCCAGAACTACTCGCATTTGCATTGTATTGCCCTTTTGGATTTTGTTGTGGTTTAGATGGAAACTTACCTTTCTCTTGGAAACTGAGAGCAGATGTTAACTTTGCAAGAGTATTTTTAAAATCTGTCATGCCTTGAGCAAGTTGAGTGTTGATTGCCTCTTGCTTTTCAATGAATGCATGCAATGTTTCCTCAAGATTTCTTCTAGGAGGTGGAGCATAAGGAGGTGCATATTTATAAGAATTTTGGAAATTATGGTGTGCTTGAAACGGTGGTTGTGAAGTTTGTGCATTGTTGCTATCACTCTTCCAACTAAAATTTGGGTGATTTCTCCAACCAGAGTTATATGTTTGTGAGTATGGGTTATGGTTCGGCCTTTGGAAACTGCTTAAAGCATGTGCTTGTTCATGGAGGCATTCCCTAAAAGAAGGCAAAGTTGGACAATCATTTGTTGAGTGTTCATTGGTTTCACAAATTTGACACACAATGTCTTGAACATATTTTAATTGACCACTCTTTTTCAATTCAAGTGCTTCGACTTTTCTAGCTAAAGATGCAAAATTGCCTTGGAGGTCATGATCTTCCCTAAGGTTTTGCATACCTCCACTAGATGTATGAGGTTGAGTTTTACTTGGTGCCTAATAAGTACATGTGGTATCCCAATATTGAGCATTTTCGGCTAGCAAGTCTAGGTACTCCATTGCTTCATTAGGGTCTTTATCTTCAAAAGTTTCATTGCACATCAATTCAACCATTTGTCTATCTATAGGTGTTAACGCTTCATAAAAATGTGAAACCAATCTCCATGTTTCAAAACCATGATGAGGGCAAGTATTAAGCAAATCTCGATACCTATCCCAACATTGGTAAAATGTTTCTCCTGGCTTTTGAGTGAAAGTGATGATTTGTCTTTTGAAAGAGTTTGTTCTGTGAGACGAAAAAAACTTCTTTAAAAATTGTTGTTGCATTTCATCCCAAGCACGAATAGATCCTAGTCTCAAATTTTGTAGCCATGTTTTAGCTTTATCTTTTAATGAAAAAGGAAAAAGCTTTAATCTAATGGTGTTCATGCTACAATTTGAGTCATTATAGGTATTACAGACCTCCTCAAATTCTCTTAAATGCAAGTATGGATTTTCTAGGTTTAAGCCATGAAAAAAAGGTAAAAGTTGAATAATGCCTGGCTTAAAATTAAAATGAGATGCATCAGGAGGGAAAACTATGCATGAGGGTGCACTTGTTCTTGTGGGATTCATGTGGTCTTTAAGTGTTCTCATACGGTTATTCTCATTATTCTCATTATGAAGCGATGTTGCGATGTCGCGGTCGCACAAATTAATTACCCTAGCTTCAAACACAACACACAAGATAATATAGAGCAAGCAAGGGGTCGATCCCACGAGGAAGATTTAGTTCAGATTTTTATGCTATACGTTATGCAATTTGGGGGGGTTGGATGTTATATAGGCTAAAGAAAAATAAAACAGAAAACTATCAAACAAAATTTAATAAAATCAGAAAATTATCAAGAGAACAAACCTTGGTCGCAATCACACATCCACCTATAGAAATCAGAACCGATCCTTGAAACGAAATTCCAGTTTATATTCTGAATTTTTATCTTTTCTTAACGTTGGTTAATTAACGGATCCGCCGTATAACTAACCCTAACCAACAAATAATCACAGTGTCCGCACTAATGATTTAATCCAATGGCAGCCTTAAGATCTAGATAAATTCATTATCTTAACAACTAAGTTGTCTGCTTATGTTGCTTTGATCGAATGTTCTCCCTAAGATTAATAACGTAGATCCGCCACAATTATTAAACTCAGTTGCTTCACAAGTTCATATACCACAACTCCGGTTTTGATATCAAACTTAGCAATAAATTGTCTATAATAAAAACTTAGAGTCCGCTCTAGCAATTAAAATAAACAATCATAGGAAAAATAAGCATAGGAGAACAAACATATTCATCATATAAACTGAAAAGAAAAGGTAAAATAGATCTCACAGTTCTTGAAATCCGAAGGTTTCCGTGTCCTTGCAACCAAGAAAATGAGTTTAGCCTTGCATGTTTATTGAACAACTAATCAAAAAGATGGAAGAATGCATGATTTAGGGTTTCTTAGAGTAGGGGGGCGTTTTTCTCCTCTTGGGTCGCTGCCCCCCTTCTCTTCTCTTATTCTTTTTATATGCTAGGAAACCCTAATCTCTATTTTACAAAATAGTCCTCCTTTAAGTAGACAATTTACATTTAAGTAGTTCAATAACTATTTTCCTAAAAAAAAGAGAAATAGCTTTGCATGAAATCTTCAAGCTTTGACTTAGAGGAGCTACATTGCTGAAATAAAAACTTGGATGTCGGTTTAGATGCTTCGGAACGTAATCTGGACTCGTTTCTTCACGAAACCTGTTTGCTGGCAGAATTTAGTTGTCATCTTTGAAAAATCATATCTCCCTCATATGACATCTTTTGTTTCTGAAATTTGGAGCGTTTATAGGCCTTTGAGTCAGGAATCCAAAAAAATTGAGTTTGCATCAATTGGACTTTTGTAGCTCTAGATATTCAAGTCGGAATGACCGAAGGTCAGCATTGGCAGATTGCGAGATTTGACTTTGAAAGCTGCGATTTCCATGCTCTTCCTTATTTTATTGTCTTGCCTTAGATTTCCAGAAAGGTATGGATGTTAGCTTTTTAATGCCACTGGAATCACTTCATTTCGACCTTTAGAGCTCATGTTCTGCACAAAACATCGACTGAACGTCAAATCTGCCAATTACCTTCAATTTACTCCTTTTTGCATCTTTCATCCAAAAGTGCCTTCAAAACATAAAACAAAGAATATCAAGGCATTTTATATATAAAACATAGGCTAAACACTAGTTAAATGTGGGTGAAACTATCAAATAATATGGTTGCATCAAATACCCCCACACTTAGCTCTTGCTCGTCCTCGAGAAAGGATAGGTAAAATCAAATCAAAGTTAAATTAAATCAAATCATTATGACCAATCTCCTAATCTCCCATCAATATCCAAGAAAATATGCATTATAAACAAGAACACAATTAAGAAGGATAAATAGTATAAATTTTCATGAATTTATTTACATGCAAACTTCAAAACTCAATTAATTGTCGGGATTTAAATGAAATCTATGCCATGCCAAAGTGATAGGTCCTCTCATTGATATACACTCCAACACTCACGTGTTTAGGGCTTATGTGTTTAAATCTCTCAAATTCAATCAATGAATATGTTCTACCATAAGCTTGCTCTTCAATCTCATTTCCATTACTAACATATTACAAGCAATGCATGAATCAAAAGGTCTTATTTCCGGTTGTAATGGGGCTAAGGTTAAGGTGAGGTAAAAGAGAGTAAAAGAGAAGGTTCAAACCAAAGAAAGTAGAGCATTCTAAAAAATGATATTTCAAACAAGATATTCCATCAAAGCACATAAATTTTCCATCTTTAATCACCAATGCTTAACCTTTTTTTTTTTTTTTTTTTAAGCTCTTTCAACATAAAATCTTAAGAACATAAAGGAACACTTATTTCTTTCTTTCTTTCTTTCTCTTTTTTTTTTTTTTTCACCTTTGGAAACTTGCCCATATTTTCATCAAGCATCACTTCTTTTTTCTTTTCACATAATTTCCAACCATAATTCCATAAGATATAAAAAAGTATATGCTCTACTAATCCTTGGCCAGGGGAAAGGAAAACATATATAAAGTTAAGGCTTATACATGGATAAAGCAAAGAAAAGATAAACAAGCTCAAAAGGGGCTTACTAAGGATAATATGCTTTAGGTTGGCTTTTTGGCTCAAATGGTTAAAATTCCTAATGCCTTTATCATCTTCATGTATATATGTAATGCGAATGTAATCTCAACAAGATATGAAGCAAGTTCTAGAGATACATATCATTGAAAGAATGCACACTCAAAGAATATAATGTTGAAGGCTCAAAAGCTTACATTGGTATAACACTATAAAGTCAACATGGCATATTCTCAAAGTCAATCCCTAAACCAATTAAACCTTAAAATTTGCATGCATATTCCTTCATTTGATTTATATCTTCATCTATCTCAATTAACTCTCATACATAATACTCATATTCTCAAAAACCAATGGGAGTTAAAAAGATCAAACATATTTTTTTTTTTTTAAGAACAACAAAGAAAACTAAAATAAGAAAACCAAAATTCTCTCAATACCCCCACACTTAAAACACAACATTGTCCTCAATATTGAAATAAAAGCAAAGGAACATAAGAGAATGACAGAAAATAAATTAAAATGCGAAAAAATAAAAGATAACGAAAAAGAAAGCAAATCTGATTTTTTTTTCTTTTTGTGCTGGGTTGCCTCCCAGTAAGCGCTTTTGTTTTATGTCATTGGCTTGACATGTGGCATGCTCATTCTTCATAGATTGGTTCTACTAACTCTACTGAAGCTGTGAGTTCTATCTTCCAACCTTCATAGAAAGGTTTCAAACGATGCCCATTTACCTTGAGTACTTTGTTGGTTTCTAAACTTGTAATTTCAACTGCACCATAAGGAAAAACATTAGAAACAACAAAGGGTCCAATCCAACGGGAGCGCAACTTTCCAGGAAAAAGTTTCAAACGCGAATGATAAAGAAGGACTTTGTCCCCAACATTAAATTCTTTTCTTATAATCATTCGGTCATGGAGACTCTTAGTCTTTTCTTTGTAAATCCTTGCATTCTCATAAGCATCATTTCGAATCTCTTCCAACTCTTGCAATTGCAACTTTCTTGCAATCCCGGCAGCATCATAATCCATGTTACATTTTTTAACGGCCCAGAAAGCTTTGTGTTCAAGCTCCACCAGTAGATGACATGCTTTTCCATAAATCATCCTATAAGGTGACATTCCTATAGGTGATTTGTAAGCAGTCCGATAAGCCCAAAGTGCATCACCAAGTCGTAGACTCCAATCTCGCCGGTTGGGTTGCACTGTCTTCTCCAAAATGGACTTGATTTCTCGATTTGAAATTTCAGCTTGGCCATTTGTTTGAGGATGGTATGCTGCGGAAGTCCGATGAGTCACATGATATTTGCGTAACAATGCTTCCATTGAACGATTGCAAAAATGAGTACCACGATCACTAATGATAGCTTTAGGGATTCCAAACCTGTCAAATATATGAGTCCTGATAAAATCTAAAACAACCTTAGCATCGTTAGTTCGTATGGCTTTTGCCTCAATCCATTTGGACACATAATCAACAGCAAGAAGGATATAAAGATTGCCTAAAGAAGAAGGAAATGGACCCATAAAATCAATACCCCAAACATCAAAAATTTCACTTACAATAATATTCATTAAAGGCATTTGATTCTTATGAGTGATATTACCTGTTTTTTGGCATTTTTCACATGATTTGCAAAAATGATATGCATCCTTAAAAATAGAAGGCCAATAAAAACCACTTTCAAGTACCTTGTGGGCCGTTCTTTTTGCTCCAAAATGCCCACCACAAGAATGAGAATGACAAAAGGTAAGAATGGAATGAAATTCATCTTGTAGTACACATCTCCTAACTACTTGATCCACACAAAATTTCCACAGATAAGGAGTATCCCAAAAATAATATTTAGCATTAGCTCGTAACTTGTCTTTTTGGGATGTAGACAAACCTGGAGGGAATTCTTTGGTGACTAAATAGTTCACCAAATCAGCATACCATGGTCTTGTAGAGGAATGTAACACATACAACTGCTCATCAGGGAATGTCTCTCGTATTGTTTCGGTTTGTATATCCTTAGTCCTTAGTCGGCTCAAGTGATCAGCCACATGGTTTTCGGCACCTTTTTTGTCTTTAATCTCAAGATCAAATTCTTATAAAAGCAAGATCCACCTAATCAATCTTGGTTTGGACTCCTTTTTCTTCAAAAGATACCTTAAAGCTGCATGGTCAGTAAAAACAATGACTTTTGTACCAAGTAGATATGACCTGAATTTTTCAAGAGCAAACACTACTGCAAAAAGTTCCTTTTCAGTTGTATGGTAATTGCATTGTGCTCCGTCCAACATGCGGGAAGCATAAGCGATAACATGCAAATTCTTCCCTATTCTTTGCCCAAGGACAGCCCCTATCGCATAGTCACTCGCATCACACATTATCTCAAAAGGCTCATCCCAATTTGGTGGTTGGATGATAGGTGCAGATGTGACACGCTTTTTAAGCTCATCATGAGCATCTTTACATGCTTGATCAAACACAAAATCCACTTCTTTAGCTAATAGTTTGCACAAGGGTGATGTAATCTTCGAGAAATCTTTGATAAAACGTCGATAGAAACCTGCATGGCCAAGAAAAGAACGAATTTCCCTCACGCAGGAGGGGTAAGGCAATGATGAAATAACGTCTATTTTAGCTTTATCAACCTCTAATCCACGTGAAGACACAACATGCCCAAGAACTATTCCTTGTTCTACCATAAAATAACACTTTTCATAGTTTAAGACAAGGTTCGTTTCAATGCACCTTTTCAAGATCAAAGATAAATTTTCTAGACATTTATCAAAAGAATCACCATACACTGTGAAATCATCCATGAAAACCTCAATTATTCTTTCAACATAATCAGAAAAAATACTCATCATGCATCTTTGAAAAGTTGCAGGTGCATTACAGAGACCAAAGGGCATTCTCCTATATGCATATGTACCAAATGGACATGTAAATGTAGTCTTTTCTTGATCCTCAGGATTAATAACAATCTGATTGTATCCACTATATCCATCAAGAAAGCAATAAAAAGACTTACCTGCTAGACGTTCAAGCATTTGATCCATGAATGGTAATGGGAAATGATCTTTGCGTGTAGCAAGATTTAGCTTTCTATAATCAACACACATTCTCCATCCACTCGAGATGTGAGCAGGAATGAGCTCATCCTTTTTGTTTTTCACCAACGTGATTCCGGTCTTTTTGGGCACCATATGGATTGGCGCTACCCATTTACTATCCATGATGGGATAAATGACTCCTGCATCTAACAGTTTCAAAATTTCAGCTTTCACTACCTCCATCATAGGCGGGTTCAACCTCTGTTGCATTTCCCTTCTTGGTTTCGCATTGTCCTCCAATAGTATGTGATGCATACACATTGAGGGACTAATGCCCTTGATGTCAGCTAAAGTCCATCCAATGGCCGTCTTGTGATCACACAACAACTTCACAAGTTTTTCCTCTTGCGTATTTGTCAAACCTGTTGCTATAATAACGGGAAGTGTATTGCTTTCACCAATGAATACATACTTCAAATTATCGGGCAAAGGTTTCAATTCTAACTCGGGGGCCTGTAAAATAGATGGCAAAAGCTTTTTATGTGAAAGTATTAAATCAACAAAGACATTACCATGGGGAACAGTTTGCAAAGATTGCAAAGCCAATGCTGATTCGTGCACATTTTGGGGACACATATGTGCCTCTCCATCTTTTCTATCTCGGTAAAATCATAGCCATAGCTCAAGGCTACACTTAATCCATCCTCACACTCAAAATCAAAAACTTGCTGCACATACTTATCAACTTGGTCATAGCATGTGATAGAATAAACATTGCTATAAGGATATTTCATTGCATCATGATTAAATTCAATCTTTTCATCTCCTACTTCCATAGACAAAGTATCCTTACCACAATCAATCTTTGTATTGGCAGTTTTCAAGAATGGTCTCCCAAACAATATAGGAGTGTTGTTTGATGAATCACAAGAGTCATGTTCCATATCAAGAATATAAAAATCACATGGAATGATCAAACTATCAATCTTGACTAGGACATCTTCTATCACACCAAGTGGGTAAACAAAACTCCGATCCGCAAGTTGTATTACAATGCTAGTTTTATTCAAAGGCTCAAGACTAAGAGAATCATAAACATGTTTGGGCATAACACTAATGGATGCACCTAAATCACACAAGGCCCTTTTAAAACTAGCATTACCAATAACACATGGGATAGTAAACGCACCTGGGTCCTTTTGCTTCAAAGGCATATTCTTTTGAACAACAACAGATACAACTTCACCCATACTTACCATTTCATGACCTTTCAGTTTGAAAGCTCTCTTGGTAGTACACAACTCTTTCAAAAATTTGGCATACTTAGGAATTTGTTTGATAGCATCAAGTAAAGGAATGTTGAGTTCTACTTTCTTGAAGACCTCTAAAATCTCTTTTTCTTTGTCCTCTTTCTTTGACCTAGAAGAACTCATAGGAAAGGGTGGAATTGTTTTAAAACTGGAATTCATTAAGTGAGGAGTTACCTTTGGAGTGTTGGTCTTTGTTTCAGTTTGTGGAGAAGGAGGATGTTCCTTCTTTGTACTCAATTCAGTTTCTATCTCTTCTTCTTCCTCCATCTCAATTTGTTTTAACCTTTTCTCTTCAAGTTCTTTCCCACTTCGCAGCATGATTGCACTAACATTCTCTTTTGGATTCAATGCTTGGGAGGGCAATTTTCCATTCATTTGTGCTTCCAATTTCCCCACACTTGAAGCTACTTGCCCCATTTGCTTCTCCAAGTTGTGAATATTTGACCTTGTTTCCTGTTGAAAAGACATGACGTTTTGTTGCAAAGTCACAGTGTTAGAAGCCAAAGTTTTCATCATCTCACGAAGATCATCATTGGATGAAGACCCCATAACATTGGAGTTTGTGAATGGAGGGGGCTGTCTTGCTTGATAATTCTGTTGGGATTGAAATCCACTAGGATGGAATTGTCGGCCTTGATTGCCTTGTTGAGGTTGGTTCCCATACCGTAGGTTAGGATGATCTCTCCATCCAGGATTGTACGTGTGGGAAAAAGGATCATACTTACGCTGAGGCTGTCCATTAAATGCTCCATCAACTGCATTAGCTTGTTCAATGTAATCTTCTTGCATTGTTGGGCACATATCTGAAGTATGTCCTTGTAAGGAGCATATGCTACAAGCTTTCACCTGTTGTACATTGCCACAAGCCAAAGAACGCACAAGAGAAGTAAGATCATTAACTTTATTCTCAAGGTTAGAAATACTTACCTCATTTACTCGTTTGTTTGCGAAGTCTCCACGAGTGCCAAACTGTTTTGAGTTGGCTGCCATGTTTGAGATTAATTGGCGTGCAGCCTCGGGTGTCTTATCTACCAATGCCCCTCCACTTGCAGCATCAATGATACTACGGTCAGTAGGTATCAATCCTTCATAGAAATATTGAATGAGTAGCTGATCGGGTATTTGATGATGAGGGCATTGAATACACAGTTGCTCAAATCTTTCCCAATACTCGGAAAGTGTCTCTCCATGAGATTGTCGAATCCCACATATTTCTTTTCTTATGTTGGCAACTCGAGATGCTGGGAAATACTTCTCAAGGAAGATCTTTTTCATGCCATTCCAAGTTCCAATTGAACCTGGGAGAATGGAGAAAAGCCATGCTTTTGCTGCCCCTTTTAAAGAGAAAGGGAAAGCTTTCAACTTAACCTGTTCTTCGTCAACTCCATTCGGTTTCATGCCAACACAAACCATATGGAACTCCTTGAGAAGAGTATGAGGATCTTCTCCTGCAAGACCATTAAATGTTGGTAGCAAATGTATAAAACCAGATTTGAGCTCAAAGTTTACACTATTGTCGATGTTTATGCACAATGGCTGATTTTCCACGTTAGGAGCAGCAAGCTCCTTGAGTGTTTGTTGTCGTGCATTAGCCATGGTGTTAAGGCGAGCTTCCTTTTGTAACCTGCGTAAAGTTTTTTCTATTTCGAGATCTAACTGCACTTGACTTTGATTAGTAGAACGGGTTACTGGCATAAAGCATCAAGAAAACTCAAAAGAAACCAACCACGCAAGAGATCGAAAACAATGCAAATTGTACGAAAATCTTACGTTAGAAAACTAAAACTGCCTAAAAACCCTAGAAAACAGAATACTAGTTCTGTTTAGAACGTCGTTTCCCTTCAAGAACCAAAATACCAGAACCTAATCCCACCAAAACATCTGTTTTGAACAGTACCGTTGCCGCAAGTGAACAGTACCGCCGCAAGCAAAAATTCTGTTTCTCTTTTTTTTTTTTCAGAAATATAAATAAAAATCACAGCAACTAAAAATAACAGTAAAAGCACAAAAATCAACTAAAATTACTTCCCCGGCAACGACGCCAAAATTTGTTGCGATGTCGCGGTCGCACAAATTAATTACCCTAGCTTCAAACACAACACACAAGATAATATAGAGCAAGCAAGGGGTCGATCCCACGAGGAAGATTTAGTTCAGATTTTTATGCTATACGTTATGCAATTTGGGGGGGTTGGATGTTATATAGGCTAAAGAAAAATAAAACAGAAAACTATCAAACAAAATTTAATAAAATCAGAAAATTATCAAGAGAACAAACCTTGGTCGCAATCACACATCCACCTATAGAAATCAGAACCGATCCTTGAAACGAAATTCCAGTTTATATTCTGAATTTTTATCTTTTCTTAACGTTGGTTAATTAACGGATCCGCCGTATAACTAACCCTAACCAACAAATAATCACAGTGTCCGCACTAATGATTTAATCCAATGGCAGCCTTAAGATCTAGATAAATTCATTATCTTAACAACTAAGTTGTCTGCTTATGTTGCTTTGATCGAATGTTCTCCCTAAGATTAATAACGTAGATCCGCTACAATTATTAAACTCAGTTGCTTCACAAGTTCATATACCACAACTCCGGTTTTGATATCAAACTTAGCAATAAATTGTCTATAATAAAAACTTAGAGTCCGCTCTAGCAATTAAAATAAACAATCATAGGAAAAATAAGCATAGGAGAACAAACATATTCATCATATAAACTGAAAAGAAAAGGTAAAATAGATCTCACAGTTCTTGAAATCCGAAGGTTTCCGTGTCCTTGCAACCAAGAAAATGAGTTTAGCCTTGCATGTTTATTGAACAACTAATCAAAAAGATGGAAGAATGCATGATTTAGGGTTTCTTAGAGTAGGGGGGCGTTTTTCTCCTCTTGGGTCGCTGCCCCCCTTCTCTTCTCTTATTCTTTTTATATGCTAGGAAACCCTAATCTCTATTTTACAAAATAGTCCTCCTTTAAGTAGACAATTTACATTTAAGTAGTTCAATAACTATTTTCCTAAAAAAAAGAGAAATAGCTTTGCATGAAATCTTCAAGCTTTGACTTAGAGGAGCTACATTGCTGAAATAAAAACTTGGATGTCGGTTTAGATGCTTCGGAACGTAATCTGGACTCGTTTCTTCACGAAACCTGTTTGCTGGCAGAATTTAGTTGTCATCTTTGAAAAATCATATCTCCCTCATATGACATCTTTTTTTTCTGAAATTTGGAGTATTTATAGGCCTTTGAGTCAGGAATCCAAAACAATTGAGTTTGCATCAATTGGACTTTTGTAGCTCTAGATATTCAAGTCGGAATGACCGAAGGTCAGCATTGGCAGATTGCGAGATTTGACTTTGAAAGCTGCGATTTCCATGCTCTTCCTTATTTTATTGTCTTGCCTTAGATTTCCAGAAAGGTATGGATGTTAGCTTTTTAATGCCACTGGAATCACTTCATTTCGACCTTCAGAGCTCATGTTCTGCACAAAACATCGACTGAACGTCAAATCTGCCAATTACCTTCAATTTACTCCTTTTTGCATCTTTCATCCAAAAGTGCCTTCAAAACATAAAACAAAGAATATCAAGGCATTTTATATATAAAACATAGGCTAAACACTAGTTAAATGTGGGTGAAACTATCAAATAATATGGTTGCATCAAGCGATTGCTTATCTTCTTCGGCCATATTTTCTGAAAATGATGAGGATACCCTACAAAGTCGACCACTTGATGTACGTGACCAAACTCTCATGGACATGTAAAAAGAGAATAAAAGGAAGAAAAGAAAAGAGAAGAAAAAGAAACAAAAGAAAACAAAACAAAAGAAACAAGAGTTAGAAAAAATGAAAAGTGAAAAGAGAAAATAAAATAAATAGTATAATTTACACAAGAATTTACCTCTCCGGCAACGACGCTAAAAACTTGACACGACCAAAAGCTTGATGTCTATTCCCAAGTGCAGGAGTGTCGAAGTAATAAATAACCCGGCAAGACTGGGGTCGAACCACAAAGAGGTTAATTGTATAAATTATAAATAACAAGACAACAATAACAATAACAACAACAATAATAACAACAATAATAGTAATAGTAATAGTAATAGTAATAGTAATAATAATACTCAGTACGTGGCGTTGTTAGACCTGAGAATGATCTAAAAGATCGAGTCACAGGTTTACAACCTATATACTGAGTTTATGAAAAGATCAAAGAGATATTTTATATAATATAAACAGAATGTAAATAATAATAATAATAATAATAATAATAATAATAATAATAAAAGAAGAAGAAGATGAAGAAATTAATGAGAACTTTGAGATGAAAGATTAATGTAAGGATTAAACAACGATAAAAATAAATGTTAAGGTTAGAGGATCCACTAATGGTACTTCCAACAAGTATAGTATAAACTCTTATTACTCAATTGAAAACCACACATAAAGGAGGTTCCAATCAGATTATAAATTGTTAACATGATTACATTAGGTTATCTTATTCGAATAAAGCTAATACTTGTAAATGTTGGCAGACATTCATGATTATAACTTATGTTAACAACAAATCAAGTTCATTTCATAGCTCAGGTGTCGGTTATACCATACAGTATGGGCTATGAAAGTGCCAAGTATTTGTTGTACCAAGTGTTACACAACATAAATCTAGATTAACCATTTAACAAGCAAAGTATTAAAAGTGAACAAGATAACAAATATAAAACATGTTAGTATCCAACGTTAAGGTCCATGTTAAGTTTATACTATACTTATTGTACACCATTAGTGTACCCTTTTCACCTTGACATAATTAACTTAGCTAAACATAATGAAAGAAAGAAACATAAATGAACAAGATAAGAACATAAATGAGAAAGAAGTTAACTAAGTAAAGGAAAGGAAATGAAGTGCATAAACTTGATATTAATGAAAGCAAAACATAAGCAATACAAAGAGAGAAAGCAAGAGCATGATCTTGATCTGGAAACCAAGATGCCTCAATACATGATAAGTGCCTCCTTTTATAGGCCAAAATTTGGAACTATTGATTTGTTGACTAATTGATGAGTGGGTGGCCACATCTTGACTTGGTGACAATCCTTATCTTCTTGTCTGTACAAGACGTCATTGCTAACATCATAATTTGCCCAGAATCCTCAGAAATGTTCTAGAAAGTTGTCTCAGCTTTCCAACAAAAAACATATGAGGTCATTTGGACTTCTAGAACTCAAGATATGGGCTGAACACTAAATAGTGTCTAGGCTGCAGGACAGCTTCGGACTTCTTTGTTGTTTCTTCAATTTGGACTTCAAAACGGCCTTTTTAAATCTTGGGCTCTGCATGAAAGTTGTAGGCCTTTGTCTTACCTTTCCATCCATATAAAATAGACCTAAATATGAGATCTAGAGCTCCAAATATGATCCAATTACCGAGCAATGTTCCGGTTTGGACTGCACCGACATCTCTTTTCTAAGTTTGGCCATCTCTTTATCTTCACAGATTTCATGTATTGAATTCATCAATAAATCCTTTGATTTATGTGATATGCCTGCATTTAAGATGAATATTTACCATATATTAAGGTATCATATAGTATTAGACTTGTTATATAAAACATGCTTTAGTTAAGGAGTTATTAATACTTCAAGTGCAAAATGATGATATAAAACCTTGATAAACAAGGACTTTTAAGTACTAATCACACCTTCCAACCAGCTTATTAGTAGACCTTAGTAATCAAAGCGTTAAAACAGAAAAACAATTTGGAAGTTCCACAAAGCAAGGTATTCATCATTCAACTTCCATTAATCTATCCAGATAAACAAACTCATTAAATTTATATTTCTGCTTCATACTTCTTAAACAAGATATTAATAAACCTTCTTTTTATGTGCTCAATGTATGAAAACATAGATGATTGGGCTTTTGTTGGAAGTAAACAATATTATGTTCGAATGTTTAAGGTTAACTTCCTTGGGTTGGGATTATTATTCTTCTTTTTTTGTTTTTTTTTTGAAGTGCATATACAACTTAAAACTCAATGTATCTTTTACCCATGTAATGAGTTTTAGGCTAATGACTCCCAGACCAGTTGGTCTTAGGCCATTAGGTGTTGAGACACCCCTACGAGCTTAACAACTCGGGTTGCAAATACTGATACGTAGATAGTGCAATGTTTGATTCCCTTAAGCTTTTCTCCTTAACCCATGTAACAAGCTTTGGGCCAATAGCTCCCAAGTCAGTTGACTTTAGGGTATTAGGTGTTAAAACACCCCTTCGGGCTTAATTGCTTAGGTTAGGGAGGCTACAAAACCAAACTTATCTACGTTTTTATTATCATCAATATTATCATTTTTTTTTTGCAAATTATATACTATCCCTTTCCCTTAGTTGTTACCTTCAACAAAAGAACATAAATAATGTAATAATCCAATGTGCAACCCACAATCATATGTTAAAGTGTGTGTGTGAAAATGGAGGTTTAAGAAAACTTGTTAAATGAGTATATGAGCAGAATCAAGTGATAACAATGCGAGAGTATGTAAACCTGAATATTTCAAGAAGTATTCTGATAGACCCTGTTAAGAATGTTTATTAAGATGCGTCTCAAGAGTCACTTTTAACAAAAGAACTCATTTTACTCTGCCATCCTAGTAACAACAGTTTTGCAAATAGTTTATGAAATAGAAAACACAGTTTTTTTTTTTTAATATCAACTACTACCCTTTCCCCCCAACCAAAATGAGACATTGTCCTCAATGTCTTAAGGTAGAAAGATAGAGTATAGAAGACATCACCTGAAATAGCAAACACTAACAAACCTGAAACACACTTAAACAAATATAAGAAACAACAAAACACAATAATAAAACAAAAAGACGCAAATATTTATAGATGAGAAATTGAAAATGCAATCACACCACCTATATGTAGGCTAGTTGTTGTCTCACACTCTCTCTCTTTATTTATTTATTTTGACAAAGCATGTATGTACAGGTAGTTGTGATTGTGGCTCACATCTTCCCTTGGTTTTACGTCCAAGAATGGCTTAAACGCCCTTTATGGGTTGGGGATAGGCTTCCCATCCAGTTTTCTTAAAAACTGGCAAACATGGTCTTTTTTAGTCAGATTCCCAAGACTAAATCGAGCATGTTCTTTATGGAACTGGGGCCATAAATCATAAATTGCACGATGCACATTGTCACCAGGACATGTCGCAAAAGTCAATAGAAGATTATCTAAAGATTCCTTATATTTTGAAATAAATCCTGACTTTTGACAATTTTCACAAGCTTTGCAGAACACATGTGTGTCTTTGAACATGGTGGGCCAATAGAATCCAGATTGTAAGATTTTTGCAGTCGTCCTTTTTGACGAGAAATGACTCGCACATGCCTCAGAATGATAAAGTTTAATGACACTACTTACCTCATTATCGGGAATGCATCTTGCAAATATTTGATCAGGACAATATTTGAATAAGTTAGGGTCATCCCAATAAAAGTTCTTCACTTCGTTCAAAAACTTTCCTTTGTCTTCAATACTCTAGTGAGCTGGCAAATCTCCTGAAGCAAGAAAATTGATATTTTTAGCAAACCAAGGCATTGAACTATGAGAAAGTAAGGATTTTTCAGGAGAGTAATCATCGATTGGTGGGATGTCAGATGTCAAATCTGCTGTCACTCTTGACAAAAGATCGACATCAATATTTTTGGTGTCTTTTTCATCCGTGATTTCTTCCTGAGAATAAATCATTTGCAAATCTGCAGATTCATCAAACTCAATTTTACTCAAAGTAGATTCAAGTTGATCATGAACTAATTCTTCAATAATATCTACTTCTTGTAAATCATTATCATCTCCAGGTTGCTTGCAAATGTTGAAAATATTCATCTCCAATGTCATGTTTCCAAATGATAGCTTCATCAGTCCATTCCTACAATTAATCAATGCATTAGAAGTTGCAAGAAACAAACGTCCTAAAATAATAGGAAATGAATTACATGCTTCAACAGGTTGCGTGTCCAAGACAATAAAATCCACAGGATAAATGAATTTATCGACTTGTACTAACACATCCTCAATTATTCCTCTAGGCACTTTTACAGATCTATCAGCGAGTAAAAGAGTTATAGAAGTTGGTTTTAACTCACCTAGATTGAGACTTTGAAAGACTGAATATGGAAGTAAATTCACACTGCTCCAAGATCAAGTAAGGCTCTTTCAATTTTATGTTCTTCAATAAAGCAAGAAATTGTAGGACAACCAGGGTCTTTATATTTCAAAGCATTATTGTTCTGAAGAATAACACTTACTTGTTCGGCTAAAAAGGCTTTCTTTTTCACATTCAGTTTTCTCTTCACAGTGCATAGATCTTTCAAAAATTTAGCA
Source organism: Populus alba x Populus glandulosa (assembly GCA_033617975.1). Taxonomy (NCBI): domain Eukaryota; kingdom Viridiplantae; phylum Streptophyta; class Magnoliopsida; order Malpighiales; family Salicaceae; genus Populus; species Populus alba x Populus glandulosa. The sequence continues at coordinate 26,943,990 of CM066144.1, read as the reverse complement.
TAAGAAGGAACCAGTTTAATAACATCCAAAAAAGGTATATTGATCCTTACCTGTTTGAATGTTTCAAAAATTTCAGAGTTGTGATTGACTTTCCTTTGTTTGGTCATGGCATGAGGAATGGAAGTGCTGGCGGAGAATCACTCTTTTCTTTGCAATGTTCAGGTTCAACCCCTTCCTTACCCTTAGAGATAGACTCATCATCTTTCTCACAAGGTTCAAGAATGGGTTTTTCAATAACCTTACCACTACGAAGAGTGATGACTGATTTGACTTGATCCATGTGTTGGCTTCCAGAACTACTCGTATTTGCATTGTATTGCCCCTTTGGATTTTGTTGTGATTGAGATGAAAACTTACCTTTCTCTTGGATACTGAGAGCATATGTTAACTTTGCAAGAGTATCTTTAAAATCTATCATGCCTTGAGCAAGTTGAGTGTTGATTGCCTCTTGCTTTTCAATGAATGCATGCAATGTTTCCTCAAGATTTCTTCTAGGAGGTGGAGCATATGGAGGTGCATATCCATGACAATTTTGGAAATTATGGTGTGCTTCAAACAGTGGTTGTGAAGTTTGTGCATTATTGCTATCACTCTTCCAACTAAAATTTGGGTGATTTCTCCAACCAGGGTTATATGTTTGTGAGTATGGGTTATGGTTTGGCCTTTGAAAACTGTTTAAAGCATGAGCTTGTTCATGGAGGCATTCCCTAAAAGAAGGCAAAGTTGGACAATCATTTGTTGAGTGTTCCTTGGTTTCACATATTTGACACACAATGTCTTGAACAGATTTTAATTGACCACTCTTTTTCAATTCAAGTGCTTCGACTTTTCTAGCTAAAGATGCAAACTTGGCTTGGAGGTCATGATCTTCCCTAAGGTTGTGCATACCTCCACTAGATGTATGAGGTTGAGTTTTACTTGGTGCCTTATAAGTACCTGTGGTGTCCCAATTTTGAGCATTTTCGGCTAGCAAGTCTAGGTACTCCATTGCTTCATTAGGGTCTTTATCTTCAAAAGTTCCATTGCACATCAATTCAACCATTTGCCTATCTCTAGGTGTAAAACCTTCATAAAAATGTGAAACCAATCTCCATGTTTCAAAACCATGATGTGGGCAAGTATTAAGCAAGTTTTGATACCTATCTCAACATTGATAAAATGTTTCTCCTGGCTTTTGAGTGAAAGTGATTATTTGTCTTTTGAAAGAGTTTGTTCTGTGAGACGGGAAAAATTTCTTTAAAAATTGTTGTTGCATTTCATCCCAAGCACGAATGGATCCTGGTCTCAAATTCTGTAGCCATGTTTTAGCTTTATCTTTTAATGAAAAAGGAAAAAGCTTTAATCTAATGGTGTTCATGCTACAATTTGAGTCATTATAGGTATTATAGACCTCCTCAAATTCCCTTAAATGCAAGTGTGGATTTTCTAGGTCTAAACCATGAAAAAAAGGTAAAAGTTGAATAATGTCTAGCTTAAAATTAAAATGAGATGCATCAGGAGGGAAAACTATGCATGAGGGTGCACTTGTGCTTGTGGGATTCATGTGGTCTCTAAGTGTTCTCATACGGTTATTCTCATTATTCTCATTATGAAGCGATTGATTATCTTCTTCGGCCATATTTTCTGAAAATGATGAGGATACCCTACAAAGTCGACTACTTAATGTACGTGACCAAACTCTCATGCACGTGTAAGAAGAGAATAAAAGGAAGAAAAGAAAAAATAAGAAAAAGAAACAACACAAAACAAAAGAAACAACAGTTAGATAAAAAAAAATGAAAAGAGAAAATAAAATAAATATTATAATTTATACAAGAATTTACCTCCCTGGCAACGGCGTCAAAAACTTGACACGACCAAAAGCTTGATGTCTATTCCCAAGTGCAGGAGTGTCGAAGTAATAAATAACCCGGCAAGACCGGGGTTGAACCACAGAGAGGTTAATTATATAAATTATAAATAACAAGACAACAACAATAATAACAACAATAATAACAATAATAGTAATAGTAATAGTAATAGTAATAGTAATAGTAATAATAATAATAATAATAATAATAATAATAATAATAATAATAATAATACTCAGTACGTGGCGTTGTTATACCTAAGAATGATCTAAAAGATCGGGTCACAGGTTTCCAGCCTATATACTAAGTTTATGAAAAGATCAAAGAGATATATTATATAATATAAATAGAATGTAAATAATAATAATAATAATAATAAAAGAAGAAGAAGATGAAGAAATTAATGAGAACTTTGAGATGAAAGACTAATGTAAGGATTAAACAACGATAAAAACAAATGTCAAGGTTAGAGGATCCACTAATGGTACTTCAAACAAGTATAGTATAAACTCTTATTACTCAATTGGAAACCACACATAAAGGAGGTTCCAATCAGAATATAAATTGTTAACATGATTACATTAGTTATCTTATTCGAATAAAGCTAATACTTGTAAATGTTGGCAGACATTCATGATTATAACTTATGTTAACAACAAATCAAGTTCATTTCATAGCTCAGGTGTCGGTTATACCATACAGTATGGGCTATGAAAGTGCCAAGTATTTGTTGTACCAAGTGTTATACAACATAAATCTAGATTAACCATTTAACAAGCAAAGTATTAAAAGTGAACAAGATAACAAATATAAAATATGTTAGTATCCAACGTTAAGGTCCATGTTAAGTTTATATTATACTTGTTCTTACACCATTAGTGTACCCTTTTCACCTTGACATAATTAACTTAGCTAAACATAATGAAAGAAAGAAACATAAATGAACTAGATAAGAACATAAATAAGAAAGAAGTTAACTAAGTAAAGGAAAGGAAATGAAGTGCATAAACTTGATATTAATGAAAGCAAAACATAAGCAATACAAAGAGAGAAAGCAAGAGCATGATATTGATCTGGAAACCAAGATGCCTCAATACATGGTAAGTGCCTCCTTTTATAGGCCAAAATTTGGAACTATTGATTTGTTGACTAATTGATGAGTGGGTGGCCAAATCTTGACTTGGTGACAATCCTTATCTTCTTGTCTGAACAAGACGTCATTGCTAACATCATAATTTGCCCAAAATCCTCAGGAATATTCTAGGAAATTGTCTTAGTTTTCCAACAAAAAAAAAAGATGAGGTCATTTGGACTTCTAGAACTCAAGATATGGGTTGAACACTGAATAATGTCTGGGCTGCAGGACAGCTTCGGACTTCTTCGTTGTTCCTACAATTTGGACTTCAAAACGGCCTTTTTAAATCTTAGGCTCCGCATGAAAGTTGTAGGCCTTTTTATCTTACCTTTCCATCCATATAAAATGGACCTAAATCAGAGATCTAGAGCTCCAGATATGATCCAATTACCGGGCAATGTTCCGGTTTGGACTGCACTAGCATCTCTTTTCTAAGTTTGGCCATCTCTTTATCTTCACAGATTTCAGTAATTGAATTCATCAATCAATCCTTTGATTTATGTGATATGCTTGCATTTAAGATGAATATTTACCATATATTAAGGTATCATATAGTATTAGACTTGTTATTATAAAACATGCTTTAGTTAAAGAGTTATTAATACTTCAAGTGCAAAATGATGATATAAAACCTTGATAAACATGCACTTTTAAGTACTAATCAAAGAGTTTATACTATACTTGTTTGAAATACCATATTAGTGGATCCTCTAACCTTGACATTTGTTTTTATCATTGTTTAATCCTTACATTTAATCTTTCATCTCAAAGTTCTCATTAATTTCTTCATCTTCTTCTTTTATTATTATTATTATTATTATTATTATTATTATTATTATTATTACTACTACTACTACTACTACTACTATTAGTATTATTATTATTAGTATTATTATTATTATTACTATTATTATTATTTACATTCTGTTTATATTATATAATATATCTCTTTGATCTTTTCATAAAATCAGTATATAGGCTGGAAACCTGTGACCCGATCTTTTAGATCATTCTCATGTATAACAATGCCACGTACTGAGTATTATTATTATTATTATTATTATTATTATTATTATTATTATTATTATTATTGGTGTTGTTGTTGTTGTTGTTGTCTTGTTATTTATACAATTAACCTCTCTGTGGTTCGACCCCGGTCTTGCTGGGTTATTTATTACTTCGACATTCCTGCACTTGGGAGAAGACATCAATCTTTTGGTTGTGTCAGCATGCAATTGGAGACCACAAAGTGAAGAATTGCCACCACGATCAATTAAGCCCATACCTTCAAGTGTTCAACCACCAAAACCTGATTTGAAGTCGTTACTATTTAATCTCAAATACTCATTTCTAACAGCAAATGGGTAAGTCCTACCCAAGTTGTACCCAAAAAGTCTGGAGTCACTGTGATAACAAATGAGAAAAATGAGTGAATTCCAACTAGGACTGTTACTGGTTGGCGCATGTGCATTGACTATAGGAAACTTAATTCAATGACTAGAAAAGATCATTTGCCTTTAACTTTCATGGATCAAATCCTAGAAAGAGTTACAGGTAATGAATTTTATTGTTTCCTAGATGGCTATTCAGGTTACAATCAAATTGAAATTGCATTGGAAGATCAAGAGAAGACTACTTTCACATGTCCATTTGGTACTTTTGAATATTGAAGGATGCCTTTTGGATTATGTAATGCACCAGCCACGTTTCAAAGATGCATGCTTAGCATATTCAGTGATATGGTTGAATGTTTTCTTGAGATTTTTATAGATGATTTTTCTGTTTTTGGTGATTCATTTGATGATTGTTTGACTAACTTAGAAAAGGTTTCGAGCAGGTGTGAAGAGAAGAATCTTGTACTGAATTGGGAAAAATGTCACTTTATGGTAACAAACGACATTGTACTTGGTCACATTGTTTCATCGAAAGGAATTAAGGTTGATAAATCTAAAATCGAGTTAATTGCCAACTTACCAACACCAAAATCTGTTAAGGATGTTAGATCATTCTTAGGACATGCTGGTTTTTACAGAAGGTTCATCAAAGATTTTAGTGTAATATCTAAGCCCTTGAGTAACCTTCTAACAAAGGATAATATTTTGAATGGAATGAACATTGTGAAGAAGCCTTTGTTAAACTTAAAAACTTGCTTACTTCTGCTCTTGTTATTCAACCTCCCGATTGGTCATTACCTTTTGAAATAATATGCTCTAGTGATTATGTCGTGGGTGCTGTCTTGGGACAAAGAAAAGATAGGAAACCTTATGTGATTTACTATGCAAGTAAAACTTTAAATAGTGATCAAATGAATTACACAACCATTGAAAAAGAATTACTTGCAGTAGTATTTGCATGTGATAAATTCAGGTCTTATCTTGTTGGCTCACCTGTTGTTGTTTTTAGTGATCATGCAGCATTGAAATATCTTCTTTCTAAGAAAGATTCTAAGGCTAGATTGGTGCGGTGGATTTTGTTACTTCAAGAATTTGATATCACAATCAAAGACAAGAAAGGCACCGAAAATGTTGTTGCAGATCATTTGTCAAGATTGACAACAAATTCGAAATCTGACATCACACCAATCGATGACTACTTTCCCGATGAATCTTTACTTTCCGTTTCTACGATGCCTTGGTTTGCTAATATTGTTAATTTTCTTGTTTCAAGACAATTTCCAGCTCATTAAAGTACCCAAGATAAAAGAAAGTTCTTGAACGAAGTGAAGAACTTTTATTGGGATGGCCCTTATTTATTCAAATATTGTCCTGATCAAATATTTCAAAGATGCATTCCTGACAATGAGGTAAGTAGTGTCATTAAATTTTGTCATTTTGAGGTATGTGGGGGTCATTTCTCGTTGAAAAAACAACTGCCAAAATCTTACAAAGTGGATTTTACTGGCCCACCATGTTCAAAGACTCACATGCATTTTACAGGACTTGTGAAAATTGTCAAAAATTGAGATCTATTTCAAAACATCATATAATGCCTTTAAATCATATTCTTGTCATTGAGATCTTTGACTGTTGGGGTATAGATTTCATGGGTCCATTTCCTCCATCATTTGGTTTTGTATACATATTAGTCGCAGTATATTATGTTTCAAAATGGTTAAAGGCAATTCTAAGTCGAAACAATGATCACAAAATAGTGATAAAGTTTTTGAAAGATAATATTTTGAGTCGATTTGGAATCCCTCGAGCCATGATAAGTGATGGTGGAACACATTTTTGCAACAAGCCATTTGATTCTTTAATGAAAAAATATGGAATCACACACAAAGTTGCCACCCCTTATCACCCTCAGACAAGTGAACAAGTAGAGCTTGCTAATAGGGAGATCAAACAAATCTTGGAGAAAACAGTGAACCCTAATAGGAAAGACTGGTCTTTAAGACTTAATGATGCACTTTGGGCTTATCGAACTACTTATAAAACATCATTAGGTATGTCACCTTATAGACTAGTCTATGGAAAACCTTGTCACTTGCCTGTGGAAATGGAACATAAAGCTTATTGGGCTATTAAAGCTTTTAATTCAAACCTTGATGATGCTAGTCAGCTGCGAAAATTGAAAATAAACGAGCTTGAGGAAATAAGAAATGATGCATATAACAATTCGAGAAATCATAAAGCAAGAATCAAAGAGTTTCATGACAAGAAAATACTGAGAAAAAAATTCAATGTTGGTCAAAAAGTCTTGCTTTATAATTCTCGACTCCATTTATTTCCTGGAAAACTAAGATCAAGATGGAGCGGTCCTTTTATTGTGAAACATGTGTATCCATATGGGGCCTGTGATATTGAGAATTCAAAGAATGGCAACCATATTATTCGATAGTTTCACCCACATTTAACTAGTGTTTTGCCTATGTTTTATATATAAAATGCCTTGATATTCTTTGTTTTATGTTTTGAAGGCACTTTTGGATGAAAGATGCAAAAAGGAGTAAATTGAAGGTAATTGGCAGATTTGACGTTCAGTCGATGTTTTGTGCAGAGTGTGAGCTCTAAAGGTCGAAATGAAGTGATTCTAGTGGCATTAAAAAGCTAACATCCATACCTTTCTGGACATCTAAGACAAGACAATAAAATAAGGAAGAGCATGGAAATCGCAGCTTTCAAAGTCAAATCTCGCAATCTGCCAGTGTTGACCTTCGGTCATTCCGGATTAAATATCTAGAGCTAAAAAAGTCCAATTGATGCAAACTCAATTGTTTTGGATTCCTGACTCAAAGGCCTATAAACGCTCTAAATTTCAGCCAAAAACGATGTCATGTGAGGGAGATATGATTTTTCAAAGATGATAACTGAATTCTACCAGCAAACAGGTTTCGTAAAGAAACGAGTCCAAATTACGTTCCGAAGCATCTAAACCGACATCCAAGTTTTTATTTCAGCAATGTAGCTCCTCTAAGTCAAAGCTTGAAGATTTCATGCAAAGCTATTTCTCCTTTTTTAGGAAAATAGTTATTGAACTACTTAAATGTAAATTGTCTACTTAAGGGAGGACTATTTTGTAAAATAGAGATTAATGTTTCCTAGCATATAAAAAGAATGAGAGAAGAGAAGGGGGGCAGCCACCCAAAAGGAGAAAAACGCCCCCCTACTCTAAGAAACCCTAAATCATGCATTCTTCCATCTTTTTGATTAGTTGTTCAACAAACATGCAAGGCTAAACTCATTTTCTTGGTTGCAAGGACACGGAAACCTTCGGATTTCAAGAGCTGTGAGATCTATTTTACCTTTTCTTTTCAGTTTATATGATGAATATGTTTGTTCTCCTATGCTTATTTTTCCTATTATTGTTTATTTTAATTGCTAGAGCGGACTCTAAGTTATTATTGTAGATAATTTATTGCTAAGTTTGATATCAAAACCGGAGTTGTGGTATATGAACTTGTGAAGCAATTGAGTTTAATAATTGTAGCGGATCTACGTTATTAATCTTAGGGAGAACATTCAATCAAAGCAACATAAGCAGACAACTTAGTTGTTAAGATTAATGAATTTATCTAGATCTTAAGGCTGCCATTGGATTAAATCATTAGTGCGGACACTGTGATTATTTTTTGGTTAGGGTTAGTTATATTGTGGATCCGTTAATTAACCAACGTTAAGAAAAGATAAAAATTCAGAATATAAACTGGAGTTTTGTTTCAAGGATCAGTTCTGATTTCTATAGGTGGATGTGTGCTTGCAACCAAGGTTTGTTCTCTTGATAATTTTCTTATTTTATTAAATTTTGTTTGATAGTTTTCTATTCTCTTTCGCTTTAGCCTAGATAACATCCAACCCCCCCCCCCAAATTGCATATCATCTAGCATAAAAATCTGACTTGAATCTTTCTCGTGGGATCGACCCCTTGCTTGCTCTATACTATCTTGTGTGTTGTGTTTGAAGCTAGGGTAATTAATTTGTGCGACCGCGACATCGCAACAAATTTTAGCGCCGTTTCCGGGGAAGTAATTTTAGTTGATTCTTGTGCTTTTACTGTTATTTTTAGTTCCTGTGATTGTTGTTTATTTTTCTAAAAAAAAAACAGAATTTTTGGGTTGCTGCGGTACTGTTCATTACGGCAGCAGTACTGTTCAAAACATAATTGTTTGTGGAATTAGGTTTCTACCTTTTGTTTTCTGAAGGGAAGTTTTGAACAAGACTAGTGGTTTACCACTAGCCCCACCCTATCGAGGCCAAATTCCACTGTTTTCTAGGGTTTTTAGGCAGTTTTAGTTTTCTAGCGTAGGATTTTCGTACAATTTGCATTGTTTTCGATATCTTGTGTGATTGATTTCTTTTGAGTTTTCTTGATGATTTATGCCAGTAACCCGTTCTACTAATCTAAGTCAAGTGCAGTTAGATCTCGAAATAGAAAAAACTTTACGCAGGTTACGAAAGGAAGCTCGCCTCAACACCATGGCTAATGCACGACAACAGACACTCAAGGAGCTTGCTACTCCTAACATGGAAAATCAACCATTGTGCATAAACATCGACAATAGTGTAAACTTTGAGCTCAAATCTGGTTTTATACATTTGCTACCAACATTTAATGGTCTTGCAGGAGAAGATCCTCATACTCATCTCAAGGAGTTCCATATGGTTTGTGTTGGCATGAAACCGAATGGAGTTGACGAAGAACAGGTTAAGTTGAAAGCTTTCCCTTTCTCTTTAAAAGGGGCAGCAAAAGCATGGCTTTTCTCCATTCTCCCAGGTTCAATTGGAACTTGGAATGGCATGAAAAAGATCTTCCTTGAGAAGTATTTCCCAGCATCTCGAGTTGCCAACATAAGAAAAGAAATATGTGGGATTCGACAATCTCATGGAGAGACACTTTCCGAGTATTGGGAAAGATTTGAGCAACTGTGTATTCAATGCCCTCATCATCAAATACCCGATCAACTGCTCATTCAATATTTCTATGAAGGATTGATACCTACTGACCGTAGTATCATTGATGCTGCAAGTGGAGGGGCATTGGTAGATAAGACACCCGAGGCTGCACGCCAATTAATCTCAAACATGGCAGCCAACTCAAAACAGTTTGGCACTCGTGGAGACTTCGCAAACAAACGAGTAAATGAGGTAAGTATTTCTAACCTTGAGAATAAAGTTAATGATCTTACTTCTCTTGTGCGTTCTTTGGCTTGTGGCAATGTACAACAGGTGAAAGCTTGTAGTATATGCTCCTTAGAAGGACATACCTCAGATATGTGCCCAACAATGCAAGAAGATTACATTGAACAGGTTCATGCTGTTGATGGAGGATTTAATGGACAACCTCAGCGTAAGTATGATCATTTTTCCCACACGTACAATCCTGAATGGAGAGATCATCCTAACCTACGGTATGGGAACCAACCTCAACAAGGCAATCAAGGCCGACAATTCCATCCCCATGGATTCAATCCCAAAAGAATTATCAAGCAAGACAACCCCCTCCATTCACAAACTCCAATGTTATGGGGTCATCATCCAATGATGATCGTCGTGAGATGATGAAAACTTTGGCTTCTAACACTGTGACTTTGCAACAAAATGTCATGTCTTTTCAACAAGAAACAAGGTCAAATATTCACATCTTGGAGAAGCAAATGGGGCAAATAGCTTCAAGTGTGGGGAAATTGGAAGCACAAATGAATGGAAAATTTCCATCCCAAGCATGGAATCCAATAGAGAATGTTAGTGCAATCATGCTGCGGAGTGGGAATGAACTTGGAGAGAAAAGGTCGAAACAAATTGAGATGGAGAAAGAAGAAGAGATAGAAACTGAATTAAGTACAAAGAAGGAACATCCTCCTCCTCCACAAACTGAAACATCGACCAACACTCCAAAGGTAACTCCTCACTCAATGAATTCTAGTTTTAAAACAATTCCACCCTTTCCTGTGAGTTCTTCTAGGTCAAAGAAAGAGGACAAAGAAAAAGAAATTTTAGAGGTTTTCGAGAAAGTAGAACTCAACATTCCTTTGCTTGATGCTATCAAGCAAATTCCCAAGTATGCCAAATTTTTGGAGTTGTGTACTACCAAGAGAGCTTTCAAACTGAAAGGTCATGAAATGGTAAGTATGGGTGAAGTTGTATCTATTGTTGTTCAAAAGAATATGCCTTTGAAGCAAAAGGACCCAGGTGCGTTTACTATCCTATGTGTTATTGGTAATGCTAGTTTCAAAAGGGCCTTGTGTGATTTAGGTGCATCCATTAGTGTTATGCCCAAACATGTTTATGATTCTCTTAGTCTTGAGCCTTTGAATAAAACTAGCATTGTAATACAACTTGTGGATCGTAGTTTTGTTTACCCACTTGGTGTGATAGAAGATGTCCTAGTCAAGATTGATAGTTTGGTCATTCCATGCGACTTTTATATTCTTGATATGGAACATGAATCTTATGATTCATCAAATAGCACTCCTATATTGTTTGGGAGACCATTCTTGAAAACTGCCAATACAAAAATTGATTGTGGTAAGGATACTTTGTCTATTGAGGTAGGAGATGAAAAAATTGAATTTAATTTTCATGATGCAATGACATATCCTTATAGCAATGTTTATTCTATCACATGTTATGACCAAGTTGATAAGTGTGTGCAGCAAGTTTGTGATTTTGATAGTGAGGATGGATTAAGCGTAGCTTTGAGCTATGGCTATGATGTTACCAAGATAGAAGAGATGGAGAGGCATATATGTGTTCCCGAAAACATGTATGAATCAGCATTGGATTTGCTAGCTTTGCAAATTGTCCTCCATGATGTAGGAGTCATTTACCCCATCACGGACAGTGAATGGGTGGCGCCTATCTTTTTGGTGCCCAAAAAGATTGGAATTACGGTGGAAGAGATTCAAAATGATGCTTATGAGAATGCAAGGATTTACAAAGAAAAGACTAAGAGTCTCCATGACCGAATGATTACAAGAAAAGAGTTTAATGTTGGAGAAAAAGTCCTTCTTTATCATTCGCGTTTGAAACATTTTCCTAGAAAGTTGCTCTCCCGTTGGATTGGACCCTTTGTTGTTTCTAATGTTTTTCCTTATGGTGCAGTTGAAATTACAAGTTTAGAAACCAACAAAGTACTCAAGGTAAATGGGCATCGTTTGAAACCTTTCTATGAAGGTTGGAAGATAGAACTCACAGCTTCAGTAGAGTTAGCTGAACCAATCTATGAAGAATGAGCATGCCACATGTCAAGCCAATGACATAAAACAAAAGCGCTTACTGGGAGGCAACCCAGCACAAAAAGAAAAAAAAAATCAGATTTGCTTTCTTTTTCGTTATCTTTTATTTTTTCGCATTTTAATTTATTTTCTGTCATTATCTTATGTTCCTTTGCTTTTATTTCAACATTGAGGACAATGTTGTGTTTTAAGTGTGGGGGTATTGGGAGAATTTTGGTTTTCTTATTTTAGTTTTCTTTGTTGTTCTTTAAAAAAAAAAAATTATGTTTGATCTTTTTAACTCCCATTGGTTTTTGAGAATATGAGTATTATGTATGAGAATTAATTGACATAGATGAAGATATAAATTAAATGAAGGAATATGCATGCAAATTTTAAGGTTTAATTGGTTTAGGGATTGACTTTGAGAATATGCCATGTTGATTTTATAGTGTTATACCAATGTAAGCTTTTGAGCCTTCAACATTATATTCTTTGAGTGTGCATTCTTTCAATGATATGTATCTCTAGAACTTACTTCATATCTTGTTGAGATTACATTCGCATTACATATATACATGAAGATGATAAAGGCATTAGGAATTTTAATCACTTGAGCCAAAAAAGCCAACCTAAAGCATATTATCCTTAGTGAGCCCCTTTTGAGCTTGTTTATCTTTTCTTTGCTTTATCCATGTATAAGCCTTAACTTTTTATATGTTTTCCTTTTCCCCTGGCCAAGGATTAGTAGAGCATATACTTGTGATATCTCATGGAATTATGGTTGGAAATTATGTGAAAAGAAAGAAGAAGTGATGTTTGATAAAAATATGGGCAAAGTTGCCAAAGGTGAAAAAAAAAACAAAAAAAAAAACAAAAACAAAAACAAAAGAAAGAAAGAAAGAAGTGTTCCTTCATGTTCTTAAGATTTTATGTTGAAAGAGCTTGAAATCAAAAGAAGTTAAGTATTGGTGATTAAAGATGGAAAATTTATGTGCTTTGATGGAATATCTTGTTTGAAATATCATTTTTTAGAATGCTCTACTTTCTTTGGTTTGAACCTTCTCTTTTACTCTCTTTTACCTCACCTTAACCTTAGCCCCATTACAACCGGAAATAAGACCTTTTGATTCATGCATTGCTTGTAATATGTTAGTAATGGAGATGGGATTAAAGAGCAAGCTTATGGTAGAACATATTCATTGATTGAATTTGAGAGATTTAAACACATAAGCCCTAAACACGTGAGTGTTGGAGTGTATATCAATGAGAGGACCTATCACTTTGGAATGACATAGATTTCATTTAAATCCCGACAATTAATTGAGTTTTGAAGTTTGCATGTAAATAAATTCATGAAAATTTATACTCTTTATCCTTCTTAATTGTGTTCTTGTTCATAATGCATATATTCTTGGATATTGATGGGAGATTAGGAGATTAGTCATAGTGATTTGATTTAATTTAACTTCAATTTGATTTTACCTATCCTTTCTCGAGGACGAGCAAGAGCTAAGTGTGGGGGTATTTGATGCAACCATATTATTCGATAGTTTCACCCACATTTAACTAGTGTTTTGCCTATGTTCTATATATAAAATACCTTGATATTCTTTGTTTTATGTTTTGAAGGCACTTTTGGATGAAAGATGCAAAAAGGAGTAAATTGAAGGTAATTGGCAGATTTGACATTCAGTCGATGTTTTGTGCAGAGTGTGAGCTCTAAAGGTCGAAATGAAGTGATTCTAGTGGCATTAAAAAGCTAACATCCATACCTTTCTAGACATCTAAGACAAGACAATAAAATAAGGAAGAACATGGAAATCGCAGCTTTCAAAGTCAAATCTCACAATCTGCCAGTGTTGAACTTCGGTCATTCCGACTTGAATATCTAGAGCTAAAAACGTCCAATTGATGCAAACTCAATTGTTTTGGATTCCTGACTCAAAGGCCTATAAACGCTCCAAATTTCAGCCAAAAACGATGTCATATGAGGGAGATATGATTTTTCAAAGATGATAACTGAATTCTGCCAGCAAACAGGTTTCGTAAAGAAACGAGTCCAAATTACGTTCCGAAGCATCTAAACCGACATCCAAGTTTTTATTTCAGCAATGTAGCTCCTCTAAGTCAAAGCTTGAAGATTTCATGCAAAGCTATTTCTCCTTTTTTAGGAAAATAGTTATTGAACTACTTAAATGTAAATTGTCTACTTAAGGGAGGACTATTTTGTAAAATAGAGATTAGGGTTTCCTAGCATATAAAAAGAATGAGAGAAGAGAAGGGGGGCAGCCACCCAAAAGGAGAAAAACGCCCCCCTACTCTAAGAAACCCTAAATCATGCATTCTTCCATCTTTTTGATTAGTTGTTCAACAAACATGCAAGGCTAAACTCATTTTCTTGGTTACAAGGACACGGAAACCTTCGGATTTCAAGAGCTGTGAGATCTATTTTACCTTTTCTTTTCAGTTTATATGATGAATATGTTTGTTCTCCTATGCTTATTTTTCTATGATTTTTTATTTTAATTGCTAGAGCGGACTCTAAGTTATTATTGTAGACAATTTATTGCTAAGTTTGATATCAAAACCGGAGTTGTGGTATATGAACTTGTGAAGCAATTTAGTTTAATAATTGTAGCGGATCTACGTTATTAATCTTAGGGAGAACATTCAATCAAAGCAACATAAGCAGACAACTTAGTTGTTAAGATTAATGAATTTATCTAGATCTTAAGGTTGTCATTGGATTAAATCATTATTGTGGACACTGTGATTATTTGTTGGTTAGGGTTAGTTATACGGCGGATCCGTTAATTAACCAACGTTAAGAAAAGATAAAAATTCAGAATATAAACTGGAGTTTCGTTTCAAGGATCAATTCTGATTTCTATAGGTGGATGTGTGCTTGCAACCAAGGTTTGTTCTCTTGATAATTTTCTTATTTTATTAAATTTCGTTTGATAGTTTTCTATTCTCTTTCGCTTTAGCCTAGATAACATCCAACCCCCCCCCCCAAATTGCATATCATCTAGCATAAAAATCTGACTTGAATCTTCCTCGTGGGATCGACCCCTTGCTTGCTCTATACTATCTTGTGTGTTGTGTTTGAAGCTAGGGTAATTAATTTGTACGACCGCGACATCGCAACATCAATGGCTGCATTTTTAGGAGGCAGTCAAGTTTTGGGGGTTGTCCCCAAAGCTTTAGCAAATGGAGACATCATTGGAAAAACAATTGGAGAGGAACTACAGGTCTCCACAATGTCTAACCGACTGAATACCATGTTTAACCATGTTGATGCCTTCATTGCTTTACCAGGTGGTCTGGGCACATTGGAAGAGATCTTTCATATTTCATGTTGGGCCCAACTGTATATTCACCATAAACCTATAGGTTTGTTAAATGTTAATGGTTTTTATGATAAGTTGTTGTCTTTCCTTGATCAAGCTGTGGAACAGGAATTTCTAACATCTTCGGCACGACAAATCATAATCTATGTTGCTACTGCTGAACAATTGATTGACTAGCTACAATCTTTCATCCTTGTCATTGATCCCTGCATGAGTCGCCTAGATTGGTCAACTAAGGAAAGCCGTAAAAAGCTTAGATTAGATTTGAGCCTTCATTTGTGAAACATTGTGTCTTGTGGTTTTATTAATAGCATATTATTTTGTTTTGTTACTTCTTATATTTGTTTAAGTGTGTTTCAGGTTTGTCATTGTTCGTTGTTTCAGGTGATGTCTTCTATACTCTATCTTTCTACCTTAGAACATTGAGGATAATGTCTCGTTTTGGTTGGGGGGAGAGGGTAGTAGTTAAAAATAAAAAACTAACTTGCTAACTGTTTTTGCTATTATTAAAACCATTTGACAAAATTGTTATTAGGATGGCAGTGTATGGAGTCAGTTTTATTAACTCTTGAGACGTATCTTAGTAAGTATCCTTATTAGGATGGTAGAGTAAGGAGGAAATTTTATTGACTCTAGAGATGCATCCTAGTAAGTATCATTACCAAGGTCTATCATAATACTTCTTGAAATATTCAGGTTTACAAACTCTCGCATTGTTATCACTTGATTCTGCTCATATACTCATTTAACAAGTATTCTTCAACCTTCATTTTCACACACACTTTAACATATGATTGTGGGTTGCACATTGGATTATTACATTAATTTTCTTTTGTTGAAGGTAACAACTAAGGGTAAGAGATAGTATATAATTTTCAAAAAAAAAATTGATAATATTGATGATAATAAAAATGTAGATAAGTTTGGTTTCGTAGCCTTTCTAACCTAAGCAATTAAGCTTGAAGGGGTGTTTTAACATCTAATACCCTAAAGTCAACTGATTTGGGAGCTATTGGCCCAAAGCTTGTTACATGGGTTATGGAGAAAAGCTTAAGGGAATCAAACATTGCACTATCTACGTATTAGTATCTGCAACCCGAGTTGCTAAGCTCGTAGGGGTGTCTCAACACCTAATGCCCTAAGACCAACTGGTCTGGGAGTCATTAGCCTAAAACTCGTTACATAGGTTAAAGATACATTGTGTTTTAAGTTGTATGTATATACAAATAAAAAAAAATAAAAAAAAGAAAGAAAAAAGGAAAGAAAAAGGAAAGAAAAAGAAAAAGAAAAAATAGTAATCCCAACCCAAGGAAGTTAACCTTAAATATTCGAGCATAATATTGTTTTCTTCCAATGAAAGCCCCATCATCTATGTTTTCATACATTGAGCACATAAAAACAAGGTTTATTAATATCTTGTTTAAGAAGTATAAAGCAGGAATATAAATGTAATGAGAGTTTATCTGGATAGATTAATGGAAGTTGAATGATGAATGCCTTGCTTTGTGGAACTTGCAAATTATTTTTCTATTTTAACGCTTTAATTACTAGGGACTAGTAATAAGCTGGTTGGGGGGTGTGATTAGTACTTAAAAGTGCATGTTTATCAAGGGTTTATATCATTATTGTGCACTTGAAGTATCAATAACTCCTTAACTAAAGCATATTTTATAATAACAAGTCTAATACTATAAGATACCTTAATATATGGTAAATGTTCATCTTAAATGCAAGCATATCACATAAATCAAAGGATTTATTGATGAACTCAACTACTGAAATTTGTGAAGATAAAGAGAGGGTGAAGCTTAGAAAAGAGATGTTGGTGTAGTCCAAACTGGAACACTGTTTGATAATTGGGTCATATCTCGAGTTCTAGATGTCCAAATGATCTCAAATTTTTATACAGATTTGGTAAGACATAGGCCTACAACTTTCATGTGGACACCAAGATCTAAGAAGGCCGTTTTCAAGTCCAAATTATAGCAACAATAAAGAAGTCCGAAGTTGTCCTGTAGCCTAGACACGGTTCAGTGTTCAGCCTATATCTTGAGTTCTAGAAGTCCAAATGACCTCATCTTTTTTTTTTTCTGGAAAGCTAGGAGAATTTCCTAGAACTTTCATGTTTTCAAATGGACTCAGTTCTGATGCTAGCATTTTTGTTTTATTCAGACAAGAAGATAAGGATTTTCACAAAGTCAAGATGTGGCCACCCACTCAACAATTATTCATCAAATCAATAGTTCAAAATTTTGGCCTATAAAAGGAGGTATTTGCCATGCATTTAGGCATCTTGGTATTCAGATCAATATCATGCTCTTACTCTCTTTCTTTGTATTTTGTAATGTTTAAGTTTTATTTGATGCTATATTAATCTCTTGTTTATGCTCTTCATTTCCTTTCCTTTATTTGTATAATTATGTTTTTATCTTGTTTATTTATGTTTATTTCTTTCATTATGTTTAGCTAAATCTATTATGTCAAGGTGAAAAGGGTACACTAATGGTGTAAGAATAAGTATAGTATAAACTCAACATGGACTTTAATGCTTGATATTAATATGTTTTATATTTGTTACCTTGTTCACTTTTAATACTTTGCTTGTTAAATGGTTAATCTAGATTTATGTTGTATAACACTTGGTACAACAAATACTTGGCTCTTTCATAGCCCATACTGTATGGTATAACCGAAACCTGAGCTATGAAAGGAACTTGATTTGTTGTTAATTTAAGTTATAATCATGAATGCCTAACAACGTTTACAAGTATTAGCATCATTCAAATAAGATAACTAATGTAATCATGTTAACAATTTATAATCTGATTGAAACCTCCTTTATGTGTGGTTTCCAATTGAGTAATAAGAGTTTATACTATACTTGTTTGAAGTACCATTAGTGGATCCTCTAACCTTGACATTTGTTTTTATCGTTGTTTAATCCTTACATCAATTTTACAATTAAGCCTAAAGGGGTGTTTTAACACCTAATACCCTAAAGTCAACTGACTTGGGAGCTATTGGCCCAAAGCTTGTTACATGGGTTAAGGAGAAATGCTTAAGGGAATCAAACATTGCACTATCTACGTATCAATATCTGCAACCCGAGTTGTTAAGCTCGTAGGGGTGTCTCAACACCTAATGCCCTAAGACCAACTGGTCTGGGAGTCATTAGCCTAAAACTCGTTACATGGGTTAAAGATACATTGTGTTTTAAGTTGTATGTGTATATAAATAAATAAAAAAGTAATAATAATAATAATCTCAACCCAAGGAAGTTCACCTTAAACATTTGAACATAATATTGTTTTCTTCCAACAAAAGCCCCATCATCTATGTTTTCATACATTGAGCACATAAAAAGAAGGTTTATTAATATCTTGTTTAAGAAGTATAAAGCAGAAATATAAATTTAATGAGAGTTTGTTTATCTGGATAGATTAATGGAAGTTGAATGATAAATACCATGCTTTGTGGAACTTGCAAATTGTTTTTCTATTTTAACTCTTTGATTACTAGGGACTACTAATAAGTTGGTTGGGGGTGTGATTAGTACTTAAACGTGCATGTTTATCAAGGGTTTATATTATTATTTTGCACTTAAAGTATCAATAACTCCATAACTAAAGCATGTTTTATAATAACAAGTCTAATACTATAAGATACCTTAATATATGGTAAATGTTCATCTTAAATGCAGGCATATCACATAAATCAAAGGATTGATTGATGAATTCAACTACTGAAATTTGTGAAGATAAAGAGAGGGTGAAGCTTAGAAAAGTGATGTTGGTGCAGTCCAAACCAGAACATTGCTCGGTAATTGGATCATATCTGGAGCTCTAGATCTCGGATTTAGGTCCACTTTATATGGATGGAAGGGTAAGACATAGGCCTATAACTTTCATGGAAACCCAAGATTTAAAAAGGCCGTTTTGAAGTCCAAATTGTAGGAACAACGAAGAAGTCCGAAGCTGTCCTGTAGCCCAGACACTATTTAGTGTTCAGCCCATATCTTGAGTTCTAGAAGTCCAAATGACCTCATCTTTTTTTTGTTGGAAAGCTGAGACAATTTCCTAGAACATTCCTGAGGATTCTGGGCAAATTATGATGTTAGCAATGACGTCTTGTTCAGACAAGAAGATAAGGATTGTCACCAAGTCAAGATGTGGCCACCCACTCATCAATTAGTCAACAAATCAATAGTTCCAAATTTTGGCCTATAAAAGGAGGCACTTACCATGTATTGAGGCATCTTGGTTTCCAGATCAAGATCATGCTTTGCTTTCTCTCTTTGTATTGCTTATGTTTTGCTTTCATTAATATCAAGTTTATGCACTTCATTTCATTTCCTTTACTTAGTTAACTTCTTTATCATTTATGTTCTTGTCTTGTTCATTCATGTTTCTTTCTTTTATTATGTTTAGCTAAGTTAATTATGTCAAGGTGAAAAGGGTACACTAATGGTGTAAGAATAAGTATAATATAAACTTAACATGGACCTTAACGTTGGATACTAACATGTTTTATATTTGTTATCTTGTTCACTTTTAATACTTTGCTTGTTAAATGATTAATCTAGATTTATGTTGTATAACACTTGGTACAACAAATACTTGGCACTTTCATAGCCCAAACTGTATGGTATAACTGACACTTGAGCTATGAAAGGAACTTGATTTGTTGTTAATATAAGTTATAATCATGAATGCCTGCCAACATTTACAAGTATTAGCTTTATTCGAATAAGATAACTAATGTAATCATGTTAACAATTTATAATCTGATTGGAACCTCCTTTATATGTGGTTTTCAATTGAGTAATAAGAGTTTATACTATACTTGTTTGAAGTACCATTAGTGGATCCTCTAACCTTGACATTTGTTTTTATCATTGTTTAATCCTTACATTAATCTTCTATCTCAAAGTTCTCATTAACTTCTTCCTCTTCTTTTATTATTATTATTATTACTACTACTACTACTACTATTATTATTATTTACATTCTTGTTATATTTTATGTACATTAAGTATGCTCTGTGTTTGATCAAGGATCCTGACATTGTTGGTCTTGCCTTGTTCATTCGCATCAGAAATCTGTTTATATTATATAATATATCTATTTGATCTTTTTATAAACTCAGTATATAGGCTGGAAACCTGTGACCCGATCTTTTAGATCATTCTCAAGTATAACAACGACACGTACTGAGTGTCATTATTATTACTATTACTATTACTATTAATATTATTATTGTTATTATTATTGTTATTATTATTGTTGTTATTGTTGTTGTATTGTTATTTATAATTTATACAATTAACCTCTCTGTGGTCCAACTCGGTCTTGTCGGGTTATTTATTACTTCGACACTCCTGCACTTGGGAGAAGACATCAAGCTTTTGGTCATGTCAAAAACCAGATCGGAAAAATTATGTGCGGCACTACCAACCAAGTACTCAAAATACAGGGCTTTGAAAGTGTTGGAAAATAAACCCATCATTTCCCTCTCTAGCAATGGAGGGTTAACTTGTGCAGCTGCCTCACGCCATCTTTAGGCATACTCTCTTACAGACTCTTTATTTCCCTTTTCCATAGCTTGTAGACTTGATCTATCTGAGGCAACATCCATATTAAACTTATATTGCTTAATAAAAGCATCCACCAAGTCCTTCCAACCTTTAATCTTGATGTTATCTAAACACATATACCAGGCAAGAGCAGCATCACTCAAACTGTCTTGGAAGAAATGGATCAATAACTTCTCATCATGAACCACCTCCGCCATCTTATTACAATATGCTTTAAAATGGGTTATCTGGCATTGAGTTCCAGTATACTTGATGAACTCTAGTACTCTGAATTTCCTGGGAATAACCACATTAGGCACTAAACACATTTTGGCAGCCTTTACCGGGTCATACAAATTATTTCCTTCGATGACCCTCATTCTTTCTTCTAAAGCAGCTAGTTTCTCCTGACCATCCTCGTCCACCGTTCTATCCCTTTGGGTCTCCTCTTCTCTTGGAACAATATGGGGAATCCTTATCGGGAATGCTGGTTGAGCAGGTAGGAAATGAGCAACATCATAAGGTTCTGATGGCGGAATAAAGTTGTAGGCATTGGCTGGAATTGAGCTGTGAACGATGGTTGAGAAGATGTTCCTTCTCCAGATTTGGATTTCAAAGCTTGCTCGAGCAGACTAGTAAGCCTTGCTACATCCTCCTTTAGGCTTTCCATCTCTTTTTTGTGTTGAGTTTCTAATTGAACTCTTTCTTCATTATCCATTTGTGTCCGTAAACGGGTATTATGGACACGTTTCAGTGGGGGACCTATATTTCACCTAGTATATGCAAAATGTGACATCTTATAAGCATATGCATGAATATGGATGCAAAATATTGGATATGGATTCACTTTTTGTGACATATGGTTGTTTTTCTTTAGATATGTGGTTTGAGCTTGAATCTGATATCATTGTTGTGATACCAAAAAGGAGATCTGCTTAGTCGTATTCCATTTAGACTTTCAACCATATACAAAAGAAAACTGTGGGTCTTAGCCCTTTATTATTTATTCCAAAGTTTTACATAAGAAATTGATCTAATCTAATACAGGAGCCAAGGCACTGCCTTTATTAGCTATAGCCCTTAAGAAAAGATCAGTGTTATCTAAACTTCGTCGATACTTCATAATATCCCCTCCCACATGTCGTGCTTTTACTCGTAACAAATGAGCTTTTGTGGCGGTACGATCAATCTGATCCTATAGTTCCTTTATCCTCTCAGTATGGATTAAGTTGTTTCTAGACAGGAAGTTATTGGAAGTATCCAATGTTTGATTGTGCTGTTCTAGCATTTTTCTACTTTCTATTAATTGCATCGTCTTCAACTTTTCTCTGGTCAGCTTGGATTTCAACGCTTCTACCTTGATCTTATGGTTATGCATCCCCGTTCTTAGCTCTTCTTTAGTGTTAAATGCCTCAATCTCAGCTTGGTCTTTGAACTTATCTATATCTGCCATATGTGAGTCCAGTGCAGCTTGAGTTTTAGCAGCCAACTCTTCCCAATGCTTAGCTTTTCCCATCACGTCTTGGTTAATAGCTTTTTACACTTCCAAGTTTTCCATCACCTTTATCCAGTCTTGGCCCATAGAGTCCCTCTCTTCTTTAGCTACTTTTCTCGCAGGTTTTTCCTCAGTTAATTAATGCTTCAAAGACGCACTCAACTCTTCCTTTGTTTTAAGCTCAGCTTGCAGTAGCTTTACTTGTTCTCTTAATTCTTCTTCACAATCTACTCTTTTCCTTCGTGTTCCCACAGGTTTAGAAAGTGGATCCGCACAGGTGACTCCTCCATTACGCCATTCAGGATACCTTTCGCTAACCGTAGGACTCCTTAATCTGGTCTCCTTTTTCACAAGCACTAAAGATTTCCAATCCTATTTAATGTCTTCTAGCATCTCACTGGTGACTCCTTTGTAGATTCTAGTGAATTGAGTTATACCCACTGTTCTTGGAATACTTTGTATGCCCTCAAGTTGTCTTGCAACCAAAGCAGGTGCATAACTAACATATTTGGTCACTCCCATTAATGGTACCCAAGGCTTTTTTCCACAACCCATTAGGCATGCTACATTCTTCATCCAAGAAGCTCTCCAAATAAAATTGCTTTGTGGAAGCTCTTGTAATTTTACCCTCCAAT
The DNA here is from genome assembly GCA_033617975.1 of Populus alba x Populus glandulosa. Lineage (NCBI taxonomy): Eukaryota > Viridiplantae > Streptophyta > Magnoliopsida > Malpighiales > Salicaceae > Populus > Populus alba x Populus glandulosa. Next base: position 26,921,297 of record CM066144.1, on the reverse strand, counting down.
CATCTTCAGAAAAGTTTTCCCATTCACTTGACACAAACAGCTCGAGTGGCTTTTGATTGAACCACCAAATTTTTTTGAATAATGGTGTCTTAGATTCCATGTGGCTTACCAACCAGATGAATAATAATGGAACAAAACATCTCATAGAACCCTTTCCAATCTTTTTACAATGGTTGAGTGATAAGAAAGTTTCAGCTAAAATTGCAGCAGAAGGATTAATCTTGGTCTTCTCATACTCAACAAACAAATTTGCTGCTTCTAGACTGATGATCCCAACAGTTAAAGGACATAAGATTAGCCCAAATATACTCAAAGCCAATATTTTATATCCCTCCAATTTAGCACTTAGATTAGACTTTTTAGCAACCAGCAACTCTTCTAGTCGCTTCCATCTTAGACCACTAGAATTATTTTTCTCTCTATATAAGCTCATTTGATGGATTCCAAGCAACTTGGTTAGCTCCTCTATGGCATTCTCACCTTTGTGACAAAAGTATACCTTATGAATATCTTCAGGAAATTATGTCAGAACACTGTATTCTTCAATGGTAGGCACCATATCAATGTTCCCAAACGCAAAGCATCGATAATCAGGATTCCAAAAATGAATTAAAGCTTTAATGGCTAATGGCAGCACTGGAACTTTCAAAAGATGCAAAATCCTCCCATATATCTTGGTAAATTATGTCTTATTGGCCAAGTATTTAGTGAGTGGAAACAAACGGCTTGCATCATTTATTATGCATCTCACATCTTTGAGTGGTGGTATTCCATTAACATCCAGTCTAAGGCAATCCCCCTCAGCCATATGCAATGATTCAGATTCAAGCCCATACTCAACGGTGGTGATCTCATGATTAACAACCATTATGTCAAAAACCCTATCATGAAAATTTCATATGTTAAGTTTTAGCCATTAAAATGCTTGAGGTAGGTCACTATCTAGTCTCAAAAGGTCTCTCGCATGCTTAGTGATCGTCCTTGAAAGGTCGATATGAGGCTTACAAGTAGTGTGAAGATAGAGGCCCTGAGTAATATCAGTTTGGCATCTCAACCACTTTCAAGTAAACAAACAAACGAGAGTTGGATGGTTTCGCGAGTCTTACCTAGGCTAAAGCCATTGGGGTACCGTTACTCCCCCCACTTAACTTAAAGTTGACATGACGAATAATGAAATGAGTGGCGCGTGGAGGCACAAATCTATATCCAATATATGTATGAATGATATAAATAAATATGGATGCTAAAGCTATAAATAATAATAAAAAAATAAAAAAAAATCCACAACCTCCTAACACAACATAACAAGCATTTTAGCAATTAACAAACAAAAATCAAAGCTTAGTCAAGTCCCCAGTGGAGTCGTCATTCTGTCACACCCGACATCGCAGCGACCTTAAAAATAATCTTGATTAGGAAAAAAAAACAAATTTCTGACATCTTGTTCTTTTAGGAAAAAGGGTTTTGTTTAAGGAGTCGCCACCTAGTATTATGGTCACTAAGAACCCTAACTGGTTAAGAGAGATCCTATGGTACGGGACTAGTTGAGGCTAGGAAAGGTATTAGCACCCCTAGCGCACCCTACCTGAGATAAGCTGCATTATTGTTTTAATCTAAAATTGCTAAAAAAAATTGTTAATTTATGCGTAAAAATGTATGATATTATTGACTCTAATTTCAATGAATAAACCTACGAAATAAATTTAAATCAATGCATGTGTATTTTTTTTATTTTTATTTAAAAAAAATGATGCTTTAATATTCCTAAATCTGGCGTCAATGAATATTTGATCTCGAATGTTTCCAACTCTGGCGTTGATAAATATTCCACCATAAATAATTCCAATTAAAAATTCTACCTCGAATAATTCCAACTCTGGCGTTGGTAAATATTCCAACACAAATAATTCCAATTAAAAAAAAATTCCAACACGAATAATTCCAACTCTAGCGTTGGTAAATATTCCAACACAAATAATTCCAATTAAAAAACAATTTCACAACGAATAATTCCAACTCTGGTGTTGGTAAAAATTTGTAGCCTGAAAAATATTTTTTTTTCATTTCTGATCCTGGTATCAGTGAATAATAAAAAACAAAATATATATATATTAGAACATGCGAAATTTTTATTTCTACACCAGTACATTGATAATAAAAAAAAATTCTAAGGAATGCAAAAAAAATTTCTACATTTTTTATTTTTTATTTTTTTATTATCTATATTTTTTTTTTGGTCGGGGCTGGGCTAGGCCCAGCTAGCCCGACCACTGGCCCAAGCCAGTGGCCCGACTGAGTTAATTAAAATGCACGCGTGAAGCCATTTCACGCATGCATCAACTATGCGAAGGTAATTAAATTACCTTCGCACAGTTCTCAGTTGCACAATTTCAAACAAGAATGAAGAGAAAGATGAGAACGGCTTGCCTGTTTCTGGAGATTGCGAGGAGGCTTGCAACATAGTGATTTCACTCTCGTCTGTGTATGACTTTCCCCTTCTGTTTTCCTTTTGTTTCGGTGATGGTGATGGTGATGGTGAAGGTGACGGCTCGCTGCTTGGGTTCTGCCTTTTCTGATTTGCGGGGGAGGGGGCGATTGAGAGGACGATGGTATTAACGTGGGATTTCTGGGTTTACTGTTTGTATTGGTCTCTGTTTTTGCTGTGTGCACTATTGTATGTCTCTGTTTTATGGGTTTCTTCCCTCTATCTTGCTCGGTCTTTTCTTCTCTTCCCCTCCGCGAGGTCGCCTTTGCTCAGCCTTTATAGAGCCAGCGGCAGCCTCAGTGGTGGTAACGGCTGGCCTCCTAAATGCTCCATAACCAACGCCTTCAATGAAGAAACGTCCGTGTTGGCTGCCAACGGACGAAACACCTCTACCTTTAATGGCAGAGCCGTTGTAGAGTAAAGAGACGGTGAACAGTCGTAAAACGACCCCGTTTCCTAGTTTTAAAGGCTGCGAATTTGGTCTTTGTAATTCTTATAATTTTGCAATCAAACCCCTAGTTAAAATGTAATTGGATCCTTGCATTTCTGCGCCACTTTCAAGTTGGTCCTTGGATTTTAATTTTTGCAATTTGGACCCCAATTAAACCCCAAACTTTGATATTTCTTCAATTAAGTCCCTGATTGTATTAACTAAATTAATTTCAAGCTCAATTAAGTCTCAAAACTTATCAATTGTCCAATTAAAACCTTGATTGGAATAATTAAATTAATTTCAAGCAATTAAGTCTCAAAACTTGTCAATTCTCCAACTAAACCCTTGATTTGATTAATTAAACTAGTCAAAAGTTTAATAAAATCCTTAAACTTTTAATCATGTCGCCCTTAATCCAAATTTTATTTCATTCTTCATTTTATTTTTCACTTGTTTTTCATCATCATTTTATCATTTTTTTATCATTTTTCAATAAATAATAATTAAAATAAAAGGGTCAAAAATTAGGTTATGACAGAACTCTAAAGTCTTTCCATGCTCTCTAAAGCTTATTAGTTTCAGTCAATTGACTCACCATGTTTCTCCAAGTTCATATAATTTTGATTTTGATTTTTTTTGAAGTTCAAAAGTTGATTCTGACTTTGTTGGGCAGTTTGACCCTAAAGTCTTTCCATGCTCTCTAAAGCTTATTAGTTTCAGTCAATTGAATCACCAAGTTTCTCCAAGTTCATTTAATTTTAATTTTGATTTTTTTTTGAAAGTTCAAAAGTTGACTCTGACTTTGTTGGGCAGTTTGACTGGCTTAATTATGTTATGTAAACACAAACTCTCTTCAAATAGGCTGAAAAAGATAGAAAAAAGCATTATAAAGAAAAGAAAAAAAGAAGAATAAGAATTTGTTTATTGTCTGCTGAGCCAGGCCCAATATTTTCTAGGTCTGGTGATCTATCTAGAATCAAGAGTTTTGGATCTGGTTGTCGAGCCCTACCCAAGAGCCATTAGATGTGGCTGCAAAGTCAGATCCAATAATCTTCTTTCACTATACTTCATTAATCATTGTCTCCCCTTTATATGAGACCTGTAATCATTTCTTTTAAAAAATTTAAAGTTTGGGGGATCTATGCTATTATCAAATGAGCATTCGTATTCGTGTTGAAGCGATCTAGGTCTAACTTTGAAGTTAGACCCAATAATTTTTGGAAGCGATTTGAGTCCAAGCCAGACTCAAAGCGTTGCTCAACAACTTTTACCATAAAAAATAAAAAGATATCGCTCCTCAGATGTTATGGTGTCGTTCACAATACAAAAAATTTATATTTACAATGTGATTCACCATATAATAAATCTATGTAAAGAGTACTTGTACACTATTTTTTTTCATGTATTTTAAAGTTAAGTATAAATAGTCTTAGTTAATTGATTCACCAAGTTTTTCCAAGTTCATTTATAAATTGAAGAATTTTGATTTTGATTTTCTTTTGAATGTTCAAAAGTCTCTGTGTTGGGCAATTTGACTGGCCTGATTTTGTTAGGTAAGCACAAACTCCCTTCAATAGGCCGAGAAAGATCGAAGAAAGCACTATAAGGAAAAAAAAAACATAAGAATTCATTTTATTGTTTGACTGGCTTAATTTTAAATATTTTTTAGCTTTAAGTTATTGATTTTTTTTAATGTCAAAAATAAAAATAAAAATAAAAACTATTATTTTAATATATTTTTAAATAAAAAATAATTTTAAAAATAATCTCATCTATGATCTCTGGTTTTAAAATTAAAAATATTATTTTAATAAATTTTTATTTAAATCACACTTTGAAAACCCGGAAAAAAGCATAAGGCCCCTCGGTAGAGATGGGAAATCATGAATTTTTGTGCCTGTATATTTTGCCTGAACAAAGACAAGAGAGAATTTTCAAACACCACATTCCAAATCATTCATAAATTAATTTAAGGTGACCATCATCATCAAAGAGAAGTCTTGGTCATCATGTCTAAAAAATCAACGAGACTTAACTATATTCTCACACACCCACCGGCCCATGGAGGCCTATAATATGGACTTTTCAAAGTCAAGTCTTCAGTCTTGAGAAAGTGAAAACAGATATTAATGTGGTTGTTCTTTTTTTAAATATTTTAATTTAAAATATATCTCCGCAGACTTGACTATAAGATCACTGCCCAGATCATGTCCAGCTTGCATAACCCAAGCATGGCAGCTTCTCAAAAGCTTTATGCTGCTCTCTTCCATGTTCTCCTTCTTTCCTTGTTTCCTTTGAATGCCAAATCATCTGCAAGAACACAGGCTGAAGCTCTCCTCCAATGGAGAAGCACCTTGTCTTTCTCACCTCCTCCACTTAGTTCATGGTCTCGTTCCAACCTCAACAACCTCTGCAATTGGACTGCTGTTTCCTGCAGCTCCACCTCTCAAACAGTCTCTCAAATAAACCTCCGCAGCCTAAACATAACTGGAACACTCGCCCATTTCAACTTCACCCCTTTTACTGATCTCACCAGGTTTGACATCCAGAATAACAGCGTCAATGGAGCGATACCATCAGCCATTGGCAGCCTCTCCAAGCTCACTCACTTGGACCTCAGTGTCAACTTCTTCGAGGGCAGCATACTACCCTTTCAACTTGCCAGTGGAGATATCTCAGATGACAGAGCTTCAGTATCTTAGTCTTTACAACAACAGTCTCAACGGTATCATCCCCTTTCAACTTGCCAATCTTCCCAAGGTAAGACACTTGGACCTTGGAGCAAACTACCTCGAAAACCCTGACTGGTCCAAATTTTCCATACCTTCTTTGGAATATCTTAGTTTTTTTCTCAATGAACTCACTGCAGAATTCCCCCATTTTATAACCAATTGCCGGAACTTGACGTTTTTGGATTTGTCACTCAATAAATTCACGGGCCAAATACCAGAATTGGTCTTTACAAATCTGGGAAAGCTTGAGGCCTTGAATCTCTATAACAATTCATTCCAAGGACCATTGTCATCCGACATCTCGAAGCTTTCCAATCTCAAAAACATCAGTCTACAAAATAACCTGTTGAGTGGTCCAATTCCCGAAAGCATTGGTTCGATATCTGGTCTTCAAATTGTTGAGTTGTTCAGCAATTCTTTCCAAGGAAATATTCCTTCTTCTATAGGCCACCTTAAGCATCTTGAAAAGCTTGATCTCCGGATGAATGCATTGAACTCAACGATCCCTCCTGAGCTTGGTCTTTGCACTAACCTCACCTACTTGGCCTTGGCTGATAATCAGCTAAGTGGGGAATTGCCTTTGTCTTTGTCCAATCTATCTAAAATAGCAGATATGGGTTTATCTGAAAACTCTCTCTCGGGTGAGATCTCACCTACCCTTATATCCAACTGGACTGAATTGATCTCGCTTCAGGTTCAAAACAATTTGTTTTCTGGAAACATTCCTCCAGAAATTGGGAAATTGACAATGCTTCAATACCTTTTTCTGTATAATAACTCATTCTCTGGTTCCATTCCCCCGGAGATAGGAAACTTGAAGGAGTTATTAAGTCTAGACCTTTCAGGAAACCAGCTTTCAGGCCCCCTTCCTCCAACATTATGGAATCTCACAAATCTTCAAACCCTGAATCTTTTCTCAAATAACATCAACGGTAAAATTCCACCAGAAGTTGGAAATTTGACGATGCTGCAAATTCTTGATCTCAACACCAACCAGCTCCATGGGGAGTTGCCACAGACCATTTCAAATATTGCTTCTTTAACTTCCATCAATCTGTTTGGCAATAACCTCTCTGGTAGCATTCCAAGTGATTTTGGGAATTACATGCCTTCTCTGGCGTACGCTAGCTTTTCAAACAATAGTTTCTCTGGAGAATTGCCGCCTGAATTGTGTAGAGGTCTGAGTCTTCAACAATTTACTGTCAACAGCAACAGTTTTACAGGGGCACTGCCAACCTGCTTGAGGAATTGTTTGGAGCTAACACGAGTTCGGCTTGAAGAGAACCGATTCACTGGAAACATCACTGATGCGTTTGGTGTCCTTCCAAGTCTTGTTTTTGTTGCATTCAGTGACAATCAATTTATTGGTGAAATCTCACCAGATTGGGGAGAATGTAAAAACCTCACCAATTTACAGATGGACGGAAACAGAATTTCTGGTGAAATCCCCGCTGAGCTTGGGAAGTTGCCCCGGCTGCGAGTTCTGAGTCTGGGCTCCAATGACCTGACTGGGAGGATTCCTGCTGAACTGGGAAATCTGAGCATGTTATTCATGCTCAATTTGAGCAACAATCACTTGACAGGGGAGGTACCTCAGAGTCTAACCAGCTTGAAAGGCCTTGAATCTCTCGACTTTTCTGATAACAAGCTGACTGGAAACATATCAAAAGAGCTTGGGAGCTATGAGAAGCTGTCAAGCTTGGACTTGAGCCACAACAACCTTGCTGGTGAAATTCCTTTTGAACTGGGCAACTTAAACTCGTTGCGGTACCTGTTGGATCTTAGCAGCAACTCACTCTCAGGAGCCATACCTCAAAATTTTGGAAAGCTATTGCGGTTGGAGACTCTGAATGTCTCACATAACCATCTCTCAGGAAGCATCCCAGAGTCGCTGTCTTCCATGGTTAGCCTGTCTTCTTTTGATTTCTCATACAATGAGTTGACAGGTCCTTTACCATCTGGAAGAGTTTTCAAAAATGCATCCGCAAGATCTTTTGTTGGAAATTCAGGATTGTGCGGTGAAGGAGGAGGACTATCACAATGCCCAACAACAGACAGTAGCAAGTCGAAGGATAACAAAAAGGTTCTTATTGGTGTTATCGTTCCCGTTTGTGGCTTATTAGTAATAGCAACCATCTTTGCTGTTCTGCTATGTTTCCGAAAAACCAAACTGCTTGATGAAGAGGCCAAAATTGCCAAAAATGGTGAGAGTTCCAAGTCAGTGATATGGGAAAGAGAAAGCAAATTCACATTTGGGGATATTGTCCAGGCCACTGATGACTTCAACGAGATGTACTGCATTGGAAGAGGAGGATTCGGTAGTGTTTACAAAGCAGTATTGTCTACAGGTCAAGTAGTTGCAGTCAAGAAACTCAACATGTCAGACTCCAGTGACATCCCAGCAACCAATCGCCAGAGTTTCGAGAATGAGATTAAAATGCTGACAGAAGTTAGGCACCGGAACATCATAAAGCTTTATGGGTTTTGCTCCAGGAGGGGCTGCTTGTACCTGGTTTACGAGCATGTTGAAAGAGGAAGTCTGGGAAAAGTGCTGTATGGGATACAAGGGGAAGCGGAGCTTGGTTGGGGCAGGAGAGTGAATACAGTGCGAGGAGTTGCTCATGCAATTGCCTACTTGCACCGTGACTGTTCTCCGCCCATTGTGCACCGTGACATATCATTGAACAACATTTTGCTAGAGACAGATTTTGAGCCTCGTCTTGCGGATTTTGGCACAGCAAGACTCTTGAGCACAGATTCCTCCAACTGGACTGCAGTTGCTGGGTCTTATGGATATATGGCTCCAGGTAAGACAACAATCCTATGTTCTTGATTTTTGTTCTTGTCATTTGAGTATCTGCTCTAAGATTATAAAAGCTATAACATGTTTACAACAAGGAAATGGGAAACATGGCATGGTGTTAGAAACTTTCATAGTGGATGTTTCAAATGTTCATTTTGATTGCCTGGTGATTTCAGAACTCGCACAAACAATGCGGGTCACAGACAAATGCGATGTGTATAGCTTTGGGGTGGTGGCTTTGGAAGTCATGATGGGAAGGCACCCGGGAGACCTCTTATCTTCATTGTCATCAACAAAACCACCATTGTCGAGCGATCCAGAGTTGTTTCTAAAGGATGTGCTAGACCCGCGGCTCGAAGCTCCCACAGGCCAAGCAGCAGAGGAAGTTGTTTTTGTAGTTACAATGGCCTTAGCATGCACACAAACCAATCCAGAGGCACGACCCACCATGCATTTTGTGGCACAAGAATTATCAGCAAGAACACAAGCTTACCTGGCTGAGCCACTGAACTCGATAACTATCAGCAAGTTGAGAAGTTTTCAAAAATAGAACAAGATGGACCTCGTAGGATAGGCTACTTTTGATTTTGGTTTGACAGAATTCCATGGCTTTCACGAATTACAATTCAATGAGGTGGGCTTTGCTTCCTTGTGGCTGTCCTAGTATAAAGATTATAGTACCAGAGCACGGATGAATGTTCCGTATCATGTATTAGTTTTGGTTGGGGTATTATTAGTTGGATGTCCGCTTTATCCGGCGAGCTAACTTTTTATTTTCGTAAAAAATAATATAAAAATTTATAATACAAAAACAATGCAAATATTAAATTATAAAAACCAAAAAAAAAATAAAATACTAAAATAATTGCAGAAATTGAATGCAAATATCAAATTATAGAAGCTGAAGGAAAGATAAAATATCAAATTTTATAGAAGTAGAAAACAAAATATCACTTCAAAATAAATTTTTTTATATATACACGAAAGTTATGTTTGAGATTAAGTCTCGTTTTATAAAATCAGTTCTGATATCATGTTAAAAAAATTCAATTAACACAAAATAAATATGAATACGAAAGAGAAGTAGAGGAAGGCTAAAATTCTCCTTTTGTTGATATGTGAAAAATATATTATTTAACTTAAATACAATGAGTTTATATATAGAGAGGTTAAATTAAAAATATTATTTTATTATTAATAAATAAAACAAAATAAATATATTATCTATCAGGAGACACTTTGTCGCATTTTGTTTCCATAATACCTAATATGTGGCTTTCGACTTTTAGCACATAAAAGCTACTGGCTAACTATTTGTTTAGTTCACGTGGCAAATGTTGTAAGGATTTTATCCTGCCCAGAAAATGTTAGCCGTTTCTTTTGCCCAGCACTGGATCTAGACCATTTTTTAGATGTAAGGAAAATAAAGTGGCCAATAGAAATTATCCACTTTAATTATTTGTTTAGAAATTATCCACTTTCAAGAAAATAGGATCCTGCAAGATATTTTTGTTTTGTTTCTATTTCATGTCTCTCCATGTAAACGTATTTTTCAATACTGTAATTTACAAGTTTTACTGTATTCCTGCAATTTGCCTTGCAAACTCTTAACATGCAAGCTCTGTTGTTTATATTTGATTTCTCTTTTTTTTTTCTTTTCCTTTTTGATATATAAAGACAGTGTTTATGTTGTCAAAACAAAACTTAATGATCAAAGATTCTTTTTTTTTTTTTTTGGCTTGTAATGGATGGTCATGCAAATCATTTTAAAATTAGCATGAAAGACCGTTAATAAGCAAAGGTTGCTTCTTTTTATTTTTTGGCATAATGATTGGCCATGCAAATCGTTACAAAAATTAGTATGAAAGATCTGTTGGGCTAATTCTTGATTTTTTTTGTTTCTAACCATTGATTTATTTCGTATACTAATTTTACCTCTGCGATGTTTCTTGGTGTTGGAGAAGAAAAACGAAAAAAAAATTCCTATCCTTTCTAGGTTTTTTGGGTCTATTATTGTCTTTATATTTAGGAATTCAAGGTCCATTTATAGGAGATTATTTAATTGTCATGAAAAAAAGACAAATATGATTCATGATATTAATTTGTATATGTTTCTCAGCATTACAATTAAAACTTGGGTTATATATTTATTAAGACATGTCGTTTTTATTAGATATAAGCATTGGTTGTTATCATGAGGTTAGGTTAATTATTCTTGTTTAAAAACACGAGCCTACAAAGGTCCATTTATGGGAGGTTATTTGAATGTCATGAAATAAAAGGACACATATGATTCGTGATAGTGTATTAATTTCTATATAAAATTTGTTTTTTCTTAGCTTTTTCCTATACTTGTGTCAAAATGATCATGAATGTCAACCTTGCCATTAACCTAATTGATTTATTTTTGTTCTTTGCTCTATGTAAATTTTATTTGCTTTGTTCCTTTGCTCATGTAAGCTTTCTTGAACATGTAAATTTTATGGAGTTATGTTTTTTATTCCTTACATAGAATGCTTTTTCAACCATGATATTAACGTTTTATTTGTTATTTTCTGATTTCAAGATGTTGGACTGACTCACACCATTATCTCATACACTCTATATTCATTCCTATGACAACTTTACTTTGAGTGGTCTACTAATAAATAAATAAATAAATGGTTTTGCCTTTCATTCCTTCCGTTTAATATATGATTCAGCACCCAACTTTCCCAGCCAAGACGATTGGAAGATTATACAGGCTTATCAAGTGAACATGTTTGCGAAGATATTGATGTTGGTCCTGCACCAGCACTTCCAAAAAAACAACGCCTCTCCATTTCATCACATGTATTTGAATCTACAACACTCTACATTTATCAACAAAGAACCAGAGGAATCCCAGCAACATGCAGACCCTGTAATGATCACAACAGCCTAAAGCTTTCCTATTTTTATTCTACAATCTTCACATATATATGTAAATACAGTTACAAATACAATCGGATATTATTAGTTAAGTTAGTCATGGCCGTTACAGTTAGTTACATATTGTTAGTTAGTTGAGAAAGTTAGTTAGAATATGTGTATATATATTCATTCATGTAATCTGTAAAGTTAAGAGAAATACAAGAGAAAAAGGAACTTTGCATGCAGTATATAAAGTTGTAAACAATTCTTGTTTTCCATTCAAGAAATTCATTCTCTCCTTCTATTGCAAACTTCATCTGTATATTTTACATTCCTCACGTTGGAATTCTACAACATGAAAAGGTTTACATCTCCAATATCATTTAGTTAGTTCTTTGTACTACTCCACAATCTCTTTGTTTAACAAACAATCAGCTATATCAACCATGAAGGGTATAGCTCAACTAGTTAGGTTCTAGGTTTCCTCCCCAAAGGTCACTAGTTCGAGTCCCACAAATCTCAGGGCCACTAGAGGCTTATATGGTCGTTAACTTTAGGACTTATGGGATTAGTCGAGATGCGCGTAAACTGGCCTGAACACCCATGGTAATCTAAAAAAAAAAACAATCATCTATATCATTCTCACTTTCTAATTGCCTTCCCTTCGTTGTGAACTCATGTACTCAGCAATAATTACATTTTTATTTCTAATTTCTTGTTAATCTTCAAGAATATTTGATGTTTATTGCTTTAAGAATAATTTATAGCTTACCGTTACACTTATCTCTTGTTTTAGGAAAAAAAAAATTAGCATAGTTAATCAATGCTTTTTTATTTAACATCGCAAGCTGATTGGATGTCTTCATCACGTGCTTTTTTTATTACAACCTGCTGCTCATTGACTCTATATGTATAAATTGATAGAGCTGAAGCTTTAATGAAGAGAATTGCTTACGTATATTATTAATAGAAGACATATATATAGATACAGAACCTAGCTGAATTCTCTACTTTGCAGGAAGACCAATGGAGTCCTAATGAATAACAACTGTAACAGTTGTTGCAGTAATGGAGTCTTAATAAATAGCAACCTGTAATAATTGTTGCAGTGATGAAGTCCTAATGAATAACAAACTGTAACAGCTATACATTGATTTATAATTGATTAACATGCCCCTCAAGATGGACCATGATCGAAAAGGCCAATCTTGTTACGAAATAATTGAAATGTAGACGTTGATAGGGGTTTGGTCAGAAGGTCCGCAAGTTGATCAGCAGATGAAACGTGAGTTACACGTAACTATCCAGATTGAACTTGATCGCGAATGAAATGGTAGTCGACTGCAACATGTTTCATGCGAGAATGAAAAATAGGATTGGAACTTAATTGAGTTGCTCTGATGTTATCACAGTATATCACAGGTGAAGAAGACATAGCAACACCAAGTTCATGAAGCAGAGATTGTACCCAATAAAGCTCAGCAGTAGTGGCAGCAACGGAGCGATACTCAGCCTTTGTTGAAGACCTGGCAATGGTCTTTTGTTTCTTTGAACTCAATGAAATTAAATTACTCCCAAGGTACACTAGATAAGCACTGGTGGATGAATAATCATCTTTATTGCCAGCCCAATCGGCTTCTGAAAAGGCATGAAGTTGATCAGTGAAGGCATGAAGATTGTAGGGCGAGTCACATTGCAGAAGAAGGCCCTTGTTTAGTGTACCAACAAGATATCGCAGAATTCTCTTAACAAGAATCCAGTGATCATCGGTTGGGCTGTGCATGAACTGAGATAGTTTGTTCACAACAAATGACACATCTGGTCTTGTAAGAGAAAGATACTGAAGACTCCTTACAACTTCATGATAAATAGTGGGATTCTGTAAAGGCAACCCAGACAGCAATAAAATATCAGAGGTAGAGCTTGGAATTGGAGTGAGCACTGGTTTTGCGTCCAGCATGTTGAGACGAGTTAGCAGGTCAGTAATGTATCTGCGTTGAGAGAGTAGAATAACGTGTTTGTGAGGAAGAACTTCAACACCCAAGAAGTAGGACAGATTGCCAAGATCCTTAAGAGAAAAACGTTTGGCAAGGCTGGAAACAAAATCTGATAGAATGTTGTCACCGCTGCCTGTGACAATAATGTCATCCACGTAAACCAGTAAAAACAAAACATGCTAAGCACTGTTAAATATGAACAGAGAAGGATTAGAGTGGGAATTACGGAAACTAGAAGCCAACAAAAATGTGCGCAATTCATGATACCAAGCCCGGGGCGCCTGTTTGAGTCCATAAATGGCTTTGTGGAGTTTGCAGATAAATGACGGTTTGTCACGATCAACAAATCCAGGAGGTTGCACCATGTAAACGGTTTCAGATAGATGACCTTGAAGGAAAGCATTGTTGATATCCAGCTGTTTAAGTGACCATCCGCGGCTGACAGCAAGGCTGAGTACTAAGCGGACAATTATGCGCTTCACAACGGGGCTGAAAGTCTCATGATAGTCAACACTGGGATGCTGGTGGAAACCTTTTGCAACAAGCCGTGCTTTAAATCTGTTTATAGATCCATCAGTATGTCTTTTAATGCGGTAAACCCACCTGCAACCAACAACGTTAGTGATACCATCAAGAGGAACAAGTTCCCATGTGCCATTGCATACTAGAGCATCATATTCCTCAGACATAACAGCTCGCCAGTTTGGATCTTTAAGTGCCTGAGAGGAGGTGGAAGGTTCTGTTTGAGAGATAACTGGTTTAATAGTGTGAAGATTGAGTTTTTGGATTGGTTTGTGTATATTATTCCAGGACCGAGTGATCATGGGGTGTTGGGAATGTTGTGGTGGTGGTGGAACATGTAGAGATGGAGCTTAAAGTGAAGGATTATGATGAGAGGGAGAAGTAGGTACCTGTGGAGTAGAAATGATGGAAGGGATTGCTCTGGCATGAGTTGAAGGACTTGATGAAGAGACCATAGGAGGAGATGCATCTGCATGGCATTGTGAGGAAGGAGTAGAAAGAGCCAGTTGCTGTGGAGCTTGAGATGAGACAGAAATAGGTGAAAGCATCCAGTCAGACACGAGGGAAGGTAGATTTGAAGGTGCAGTAGGATAAGACTTATAAGGAAAAACTGACTCAACAAATTATACATGCCGTGAAACATGTAGTTTGTTAGTTGATTTGTCAAGGCATAGATATTCACTTTGAGAAAGGGAATATCCAAGAAAAATGCAGGGTTGGGATTTCGAGTCAAGTTTATGAGATGCATATAGACCCAACCAAGGATAACATAAACAACCAAACACTTTAAGTTTAGAAAAATTAGGACTCTTGTGAAAAATTGACTCATATGGTGAAGACATGTTTAATGTGGGAGTAGGCATCCTGTTAATTAGGTAAACGGCAGTGGTGAAGGCATAAGTCCAAAAGGTAATGGGAATTGAGGCATGAGAAAGAAGGGCAAGACCAGTTTCGACAATGTGAAGATGTCGTCGTTCAGAATAACCATTATGTTCAGGTGTATGTGGTGGAGACATGAGATGACCAATCCCATGTTCTGAAAGAAATGGTTTAAGAGCAATGTATTCACCACCATTATCAGAATAAAGAGAAATAATGGTTTGTTGAGAATATTTTTCAACAATTGCTTTGTAGCGGCGAAACACGATTTGGACATCATATTTTCGTTTTAATGGATAGAACCAAATGTATTTTGTAAAATGATCAACAAAGATAACATAGTATTTATAACCGTCGTGTGAAATAATAGGAGAAGTCCAAACATTAGAAAATACAACTTGAAGAGGACGAGTAGTGAGCAAAGAATACACAAAAATGGTTGTTTATGACTTTTATTACTTAAGCAAGCATTACAGCATAAATTCTTTTGAGAAGAAAAATTTAAATGATAGAAAGACATGATATGTTTAAGAATTATAGAGGCTGGATGACCAAGGCGCTGGTGCCAAATGGACATTGTTGTTTTGACAGCAGAGAAAGCTAGAATGGGAGGAGTGTAAGAGGTGGTAGCTGGCCATTCATAAATACCATCCTTAGTGCCACCCTGCAGAAGAATGTCCCCCGTTTGTAGGTCCTTCACATGAAAACAATGAGGAAAAATTTCAATTGACACATTGTTGGTGATACAGAATAATGCAATAGATATTATTTTTTTTTTCATTTTGGGAACATAACACATCTTGTAAGTGGAAAGAAGAGTTAGGTGTGGGAAGGGATACTGAACCAATGTGACTTATGGGAAGGTTGGTACCATCGCCTAGCATAACATCATCTTGTCCATTATATGGTGTATGGAGAGAAAGATTATTGAGGTCAGCAATAACGTGATGGGAAGCACCACTATCCAGTAACCATGACGCAACTGTGGATGGAGATGAAGAAGAAAAATTGGCTTGGGGATTCCAGGAGGATGACATACCATTGGAGGAGTTGGCAGTGTTAGAACCATGAACAAGAACTAAATGAAAAGAAGGACAACGTTTAGCAGTGTGCCCCTGAGTGCCACACATCTGGCAATGGCCTAAATAAGGACGGGCAGGCACACGATTATTGCGAACCTGATCGGGAAAAGTAGCAGGTCGAAAGTTGGCAATAAATGGGGAACAAAGATTGTTCCCAATAGGAGAAGAGAATGGGCGTCATTTGGTTCTTGAGGGTCGCCAATTATTATTGCTTGAGTTTTTGGTGAAAGAGTTGGCAGTAATAGGACGAAGATGAGAGGATTGTGACCGTGTTTGAAGTGATGCTTTAAACAAGAGAAGTTTCTCATGTAGTTCATCAAAGGAGATAGCAGCTTCGCGAGTTTGGACAGCCCGAACAAGTTCTGTGTAATCTTTATCTAAACCGTCGAGGATTTGTTCAGTAAGATCATCAGTGTCCATAGGAGCACCAAGAACAGCAAGTTCGTCAGATCTTGCTTTAATGAAGTAGACAAAATTTGTGATACTTGTCGCACCCCAAAAACAATCAGCGTGCGACATCGGCTGGCGATTTTTCTCTCGTTGTTGTTGCGTTTGCTTGAATCGGTTCGTTGGGAGTCGCCACCTAGTAATTAATGGAGGGCTACTAGGAAACCTGATGTACTGGTCTTGTCAGAGATTCACGGGTAAGGGACTGGTTGTGGTTAGGGAAGGTATTAGCACCCCTAACGCACCCTACCTGAGGTAAGCTGCTTCGTAGCTTTGACGTGTTAAAGAAGTTTTAATAATTGTCTTTTCATCGGAAATTAGAAATATCACTTACGTATAAGATAATAATTCTTAACCGTGATCCGATCAAAATATTAAATTCTTCTTTAATATATTCGCAATTTTATCATTAAAAAATATATACAAATAAATAAAACAAAATACAAGCACGCATATACACTTTCACTATTTTATTTTTGTTTCTTTTCTTTTCTTTTCTTTTACATCCATATTTACAAAATACAAATAAAAATTCAAGACTAAATAAAAAATATTACATCAAACAAAAATTACATTAAAATTACAATAACAGCCCTAAAACAATCTGGAATTCACAGGAACACCTTCTGCACCGCTGAAACAGTGCTGGGAGCATTTTCAGGGCAACTGAACGGTGGTGGCGCGTCTGCTCCACGCGCCCCCACCACTGGCGGCACGTGGGCTCACGCGCCGCTGGAAAACAAACAACACAGCAGGGGAGATCCTCCCTTCTTCCTCGCCGGCGGTGAATACTACCTTTACCTGCAACAAGAAACGCAAAAAAAAGGGCCACAAACAGTTGATTTTAGATTTTATTTCTGTTTTCTTTAAATCTGCTTCGGTTTTTTCTTTTTATCAGATCAGCTTCTCCTTTTCTTCTTCTCGGTTTCGGATCTGTTTCTTCTACAGATCGGTCTGTTATGGGTTTCTTCTTCTTCTCCGGTGGCAGATCAGTCGTGGAGGAGGAGCTGTCGGTGGTCGATTGAAGCAGGAAACCGGTGGCGGTGCTGGTGCTGTTGCTGAGGGAGGGAGAAGCTGGAGACGACCGACTGATCTGACTCGTTGGGCGCCGCCGTGCTCGGCTGCTGCTGGAGGAAGACGGCGCTGTTGTACTGGGAGGGGCCGTTGCTGCTGGAAGAAGGAGCTGGGTCTGCTGGATATTTGGACGGTGCTGCTGCAGAGACGCCGCTGGTTTGCCCAAATTTATGGGTGGCTGGAGTGAAGGCAGATCTGTGGAAGATGGGGGCTGTGGAATTGTGGCTGGCTGTCGGGTTGTTGGAAAATGAGGCTGATTTGGTCGATTTTGCTGCAACCGAGAGAGGGGTGAGGGAGATCAGGCGCCGCTCCTTTGGTTCTCTGGTCTTGGCCAGGGGAAGGGAGAGTGAGGGAAGGAGGCGCAGCCGTTAGGGGCGGAGAGTTGGTGTTGGTTTTTGTTTGGTGGGGACTGATCGGAGGCAGGGAGAAGGAAGTCAGCCGGCGGCTGGAGAAAAAAAGAAATAAAAAACCAAGGGGGGGGCGGCCGTTTTGGAGAGGGTTTAGGTTAGGTTTTTTTTTTTGTATTTTTTTCAGATGTTGTCAAAATTGCCCCCCCTCCCCTTTTGCAAGTGTTGGAAACCAGTATTTATAGGCAAAAAATGTTGCCAAGTTTTTCAACTTGATCCCTCAACTTCTTCTTTTTTGTAAATTTTGATTTTTATTATTTTTTTGTATTTTTTGAAAACGAGCAATATCAACGTCGACTCAACGAGGAAAATCAATGATTTTAAAAATGACGCTTGAAAAGTTGAACGCGTTTGAAAATCTTTTAAAAATTAAATTTTTTTTTTAGACGACGTTGAAAATGCTAAAATGACAAAAATATATTAAAAAACATATTTTTTGGATTTTCTTTGTTTTTCTCTATTTTTGAATTTGTTTTGAAAATATATCAAAAACATGAGTCAAAAAATGGGTAGCAACAGATGCCCCCTCTTTACAATGCTTACGAAGCAAAAAAATCCTCAATGTTTTGCATAGTAAGCTTTGTAAAGAAAAACAAAAGGAAAATGATTTCATTATCTTGGGCGACCTGCCCACACACTCACACTGGTCTTTTTATTGGGTTTACCTGAGATCCCATCTGGCGATCTAACAAGAACAAAAACCGGTGTGTAACTCGGTTAACCTGAAATCCCATCTAGTGATTCCCTTTAACCAGAGCCGTCTGTGTGGTTAGACTGAACTGAGATCCCTTCGCCGATCCCCTTCAACCAGAACCAAAATCCTTTCCAATTAGGTTAAACTGAGATTCCTTCGCCGATCCCCTTTAACCATAACCAAGGTCTGTGTGGTTAGACTGAACTGAGATCTCTTCGCCGATCCCCTTCAACCAGAACCAAAATCCTTTCCAATTAGGTTAAACTGAGATTCCTTCGCCGATCCCCTTTAACCATAACCAAGGTCTGTGTGGTTAGACTGAACTGAGATCCCTTCGCCGATCCCCTTCAACCAGAACCAAAATCCTTTCCAATTAGGTTAAACTGAGATTTCTTCGCCGATCCCCTTTAACCATAACCAAGGTCTGTGTGGTTAGACTGAACTGAGATCCCTTCGTCGATCCCCTTCAACCAGAACCAAAATCCTTTCCAATTAGGTTAAACTGAGATTCCTTCGCCGATCCCCTTTAACCATAACCAAGGAATGTGTGTAGCTCGGTCAACCTGAAACCCCATCTGGCGATTCCCTTTAACCAAAGCTACATGAGATCCCATCTGGCGACCTCATTTAATTGGAACAAAAGAATGTGTAAGAAGTGGTCTCATTATAATGGGTGACCTACCCAAGTGGAAAGGAGGAAGAGTGGTCTCATTCTTATGGGTGACCTACCCAGGGGAAAAAATATGAAGTGTGGTCTCATTGTAATGGGTGACCTACCCAGATGGAAAAAATATGAAGTGTGGTCTCATTGTAATGGGTGACATACCCAGATGGACAAAATATGATGAAGTGGTCTCGTTGTGATGGGTGACCTACCCAAATAGAAAAAATGTGAAGTGCGGTCTCATTGTAATGGGTGACCTACCCAAATATGGAAAAAATATGAAGTGTGGTCTCATTGTAATGGGTGACCTACCCAGATGGAAAAAATATGATGAAGTGCGGTCTCATTGTCATGGGTGACCTACCCGGATGGAAAAAATGTGAAAAACGCGGTCTCATTGTCATGGGTGACCAACCCAACTGGAAGATGTAATATGACAAGTGTGAAAAATAGGACTTACCTGGCGAAGTCTTTGAGGGGATGACAGAAGAAGGGCTGGAAAACTTGGTGCTTCCTGATAATTCCCGATCATAGGATTTGAAAACTCGGTGTTTCCTGACTGCAAGAGTTGAAAACTCGAGGCTTCCCGATTGCAAAGTTGATCTTTTCATTTCTTTGGGATTTTCCTAATGGTAGGGTTCATCCCATCGTCCTTTTATTCCAGGATCAAAATCGATTCTTTATTATCATCACCACAATGCTTCTTTCTTTTTCCAACATCTTGCTAGACCTCATTAAGGATTTTCCTGTAACAAAAAAATATGTGCAAATTTTTTTTTTTTTGAGGTTAGATGATATGCATGCATCCTTACCTGATTTGAAATAATAGGTCCCCATTTCTTCATGGTGTGTTTCTTTTCTCGAAAGTTGGAGTGCTGGCAATGAACTTCGATGGCTTTTCGCTCTTGCTTACTCGAGTCAACTCTTGTGATTTTGACCTCTAGGAAAGACTTGATATCATCATACTTCTTTGTACTCCGCCTTTTTATCTCAAGGGTTGCCAATTTTGCTCGATATTTTCTTAGAAAAGGAATCATGGAGCCAGCCCTATCATATGTTTCTTTATTGCCCCCTAGCCTGATCATGCCCCCAAGTATTCAAATCAAGTTTGGGGATAAGGCTATGTGAAGGAAGGTTTGACAAGGAATTGTTTTCATGCAAAAATTTTGGAATTCGAAAGTTATTCCAGACACAGAAATTATTTTGACATCGATTCAAAGCAAACTCAATCTGAAGAAATTCAAGTGTTTCCTATGGAGAGGTTATCAGAAGTGATGAAAACTTCTTTTTTTTTTCTTTTTTTTTGGCTTTTGGTAGAAAAAATATGGAGTGACATCTAGTTTGTTAGAAAAGGTTTAAATTTCAATTTGAGGGTTATTGAGAACCGAGGTTCAAAGCATATATTTTATTTGCATGAATAATGATTTGGTTCACATGAGAAAGCATTGCCTACCGATCCAGATTGCTTGCCTTTTATCAGAAAGGGCTTAATTAGGCACGTAACGTAGGCTTGGGCTCTTGGTTATGAAGAAAATGATATTTGTAGGCTCAAAAGGTGTTTAAGGGATTTGAAAACTAAGGATCACTTGTGCTTGTTTCTTGACCTTTTGTCATTTGACTGTCTTTCGAAAATTGTCTATCGTGCCCCCTTGTGTTGGGCTTGGGCTTGTTCTCTTTGTTTTTGTTTTCTTCATATGGTTTTGAGCATCATAATATTGTTTTTTTTTTTTTATGCTCAAAACTCTTGATCCTTTGGATTTTTCTTCATGTCCCTCTAGATTTGTTCGGGCACTTTTGATGATTGAGAATTTTCTTTTATGCCCCCTAGTATTGCTTGGGCACTTTCGATCATTGAGTTTTTCTCTATGTCATCGCACTTGCCCCCAGTGTGGGGTGTGATCCTAGCCAAGGTTATATATCTCAAGAAAAGCATAAGGCTCAAAAGGGGACTGCAAATGATATATTTTAGCCTCGTGAAAAGATTATCAAAGATGGCCTTTCTTCATTTCAAACTCATGCATTTAGGATCGGTAAGCCTTACTTTCATGCGAGTATGTAATGTGATTTCTCATTATTCATTCAAATAAAACTCAGCTTTTGAAGTCCCTTCATGGGTTCTTGCTGGGTTTTTTTGGGTTTTTCTAGGTGTATGGTTACCTTTCTAAGGAATCACCTGAATTTCCAGAACTCGTTTGTTTTGCACAAACATCAACATGATTTCAGTTTCTGTACTAAACTTTGAATTCCCAAAAATCCTTGTGAACATGTGCGATTATGCATAGTTTTGAAAGAAAGGAAAACACACCCAAAGATTCTTGGTGTGATGGTTTCATGCTTAAAGGTTATGCTCAATATGTTCTTTGTATGAAACAACAACAAAAATGAAGGTATATTATGAACACAGGAAAACACATGATCTTATTAACAAGAAAAGGCTCATTTGACAGGGAAAGTTTTTTTTTTTTTTTTTTGAAATTTAGAGCCAAATTACCAACAAAACTGGAACAGGTTGAAACAAAATTTTCTAGGCATGATCAAACTGAGGTAGGTTTTTTTTTTTTTTTTTTGCAGCACAAGAATGGGCTCCATTATGCACTAGTGGTGCAATTCCCTTCGGTCAGCCTTCCCACCAAAGCTTTTTGCAGAAAATACATGATTGCACCGAGGCTCTTGACAAATTTTGCCCCCAATTTCTTCGGGCTGAGTCATTGTTGGGTTTTGAACAAAGATGATAGGTCGGTTGGAAGGAACTTTCCTAGAGTTATTTTTCAGTATCTACTCGAATAAGCTAGAAGCAAGTCACACATGTCTTCAAAAATTACGACAAGCATACTCTTCATCTTCCGTGTTTTTCTTCATTCAAAGTCGGGTGTTGTAGACTCGTAGGGGACCTACTTTTCATTCTGGTGCATGCATGACAAATGTATGAACATGTAATCTATATGATGAACTCACCCTTCGAGAGGTGACAATATGGTCGTAACTCTTGTATGATGGACACGAATCGTGATTTTTGCCCAAACTCTACAATGAAAATTTTCGGAGCAACGACCAATGTGTCACCCATAAGTCTTGAGTTCAAGATGCTTCAAGAAGAGTTTGCCCTTATGCAAAAAACGATAGCACATACAACCTAAGGACAGGTTCTATTCAATATGTGAACATGGGTAGTTTTTCTATCTGGTCTCAAAAGGGTCTCATATCTGCCTAGTGACGTTCTTCGTAAAGACAGTATGGGGGCGTTGCAAGGAATGGTTAAGGCACGTATACCCACCATTACCAAGCAGGCACTCAGATATGAGTTGGGTGTTTCACGCATCTGAACCCTGACCAATAGTCTTAGGGTAGATCGCTAGTTCCCCACCTAACCTAGAAGCTTGTGTGTGCTTTCAAAAATAAATACAGGTGATGCATGAATCAATTCTATAAAATGCATGGGAAAAAATATTAACAAAAAGATAAAAATGCAAAAACTTAAACGCATCAAATACACAAAGCTTAGTCCAATAATGTCAAAAACATTACCTTCCCCAGTGGAGTCGCCATTCTGTCGCACCCCAAAAAAAATCAGCGCGCGGCATCGGCTGGCGATTTTTCTCTCGTTGTTGTTGCGTTTGCTTGAATCGGTTTGTTGGGAGTCGCCACCTAGTAATTCATGGAGGGCTACTAGGAAACCTGATGTACTGGTCTTGTCAGAGATTCGCGGTAAGGGACTGGTTGTGGTTAGGGAAGGTATTAGCACCCCTAACGCACCCTACCTGAGGTAAGCTGCTTCGTAGCTTTGACGTGTTAAAGAAGTTTTAATAATTGTCTTTTCATCGGAAATTAGAAATATCACTTACGTATAAGATAATAATTCTTAACCGTGATCCGATCAAAATATTAAATTCTTCTTTAATATATTCGCAATTTTATCATTAAAAAATATATACAAATAAATAAAACAAAATACAAGCACACACATACACTTTCACTATTTTATTTTTGTTTCTTTTCTTTTCTTTTCTTTTACATCCATATTTACAAAATACAAATAAAAATTCGAGACTAAATAAAAAATATTACATCAAACAAAAATTACATTAAAATTACAATAACAGCCCTAAAACAATCTGGAATTCACAGGAACACCTTCTGCACCGTTGAAACAGTGTTGGGAGCATTTTCAGGGCAACTGAACGGTGGTGGCGCGTCTGCTCCACGCGCCCCCACCACTGGCGGCACGTGGGCTCACGCGCCGCCGGAAAACAAACAACACAGCAGGGGAGATCCTCCCTTCTTCCTCGCCGGTGGTGAATACTGCCTTTACCTGCAACAAGAAACGCAAAAAAAAGGGCCACAAACAGTTGATTTTAGATTTTAAATCCGTTTTCTTTAAATCTGCTTCGGTTTTTTCTTTTTATCAGATCAGCTTCTCTTTTTCTTCTTCTCGGTTTCGGATATGTTTCTTCTACAGATCGGTCTGTTATGGGTTTCTTCTTCTTCTCCGGTGGCAGATTAGTCGTGGAGGAGGAGCTGTCGGTGGTCGATTGAAGCAGGAAACCGGTGGTGCTGGTGCTGTTGCTGAGGGAGGGAGAAGCTGGAGACGACCAACTGATCTGACTCGTTGGGCGCCGCCGTGCTCAGTTGCTGCTGGAGGAAGACGGCGCTGCTGTACTGGGAGGGGCCATTGCTGCTGGAAGAAGGAGCCGGGTCTGCTGGATCTTTGGATGGCGCTGCTGCAGAGACGCCGCTGGTTTGCCCAAATTTATGGGTGGCTGGAGTGAAGGCAGATCTGTGGAAGATGGGGGCTGTGGAATTGTGGCTGGCTGTCGGGTTGTTGGAAAATGAGGCTGATTTGGTCGATTTTGCTGCAACCGAGAGAGGGGTGAGGGAGATCAGGCGCCGCTCCGTTGCCAAGTTTTTCAACTTGATCCCTCAACTTCTTTTTTTTGTAAATTTTGATTTTTATTATTTTTTGTATTTTTTAAAAACGAGCAATATCAACGTCGACTCAACGAGGAAAATCAATGATTTTAAAAATGACGCGTGAAAAGATGAACGCGTTTGAAAATCTTTTAAAATTTTAAATTTTTTTTAGACGACGTTGAAAATGCTAAAATGAATAAAATATATTAAAAAACATATTTTTTGGATTTTCTTTGTTTTTCTCTATTTTTGAATTGTTTTTGAAAATATATCAAAAACATGGGTCAAAAAATGGGTAGCAACAATACTCATAGAACCTTTTGTGAGATTCTTTAACTGGTTTTTCACCTAGCGGATACGTCCACGGGATGGTTTGGCATATGTTATGGCAAGAACATGCCATGCATCATGAGAAGAAGTGGTGCGGGCTACAAAGGAGATAAGCGGAGGAGAAAGGCTGCCAACAATGGCATTCAATAGAAGTTGTTCTTGCCTCAACCAGAGACTATAGGCAGGATTAGGAACAGTGATATCATCTATTATAAGAGTTGGTGAAGGACACGACTTGGAGCCATCGATGTAACCAAGGAGATCGTAGCCAATAAAGAGTGTTTCAAATTGAATTTTCCAGGAAGCATAGTTGGAAGAAGTGAGTTTAAGAGGAGCTTGAGCAGCTGTGTTTATGGTGATAAGGAGGTTTTCTGTGTTTGATGGAATGGAAGTTGACATGGTGATGGGAATGAGGGAGAAAAAGAACCGAAAAAGAGTAGGAAGAGAGAAAGAGAAATAATAATAATAATAATAATAAAGGATCAGAGACGCTCTGATACCATGATAGAGCTGAAGCTTTAATGAAGAGAATTGCTTACGTATATTATTAATTGAAGACATATATATAGATACACAACGTAACTGAATTCTCTACTTTGCAGGAAGACCAATGAAGTCCTAATGAATAGCAACTGTAACAGTTGTTGCAGTAATGGAGTCTTAATGAATAGCAACCTGTAACAGTTGTTGCAGTAATGAAGTCGTAATGAATAACAAACTGTAACAACTATAATTGATTTATCATTGATCAACATAAATTAAGCATAAAATATTTAGCTCAGGCACTTTTATTCTACTTGGATTTAATTGCCTTTACTTCACTTTTGCGATTCACTGCTAACTTTATAAATATTATGTCTTTTATTGTTGTATAATATTTTTAATTATTTTATTATTGTCTATTATAATAATTAGAACTAAATTTCACTTAAAACGCTCGCAGCATCACGCGGGTATCAAAGCTATAAAATGTGTACAATAAGAAAATGGGAAACATGGCATGATGCATGTTAAAAAATTTCATAGTGGATGTTTCAGATGTTCATTTTGATAGCCTAATGTTTTCAGAACCGGCACAAACAATGCGGGTCAGACAAATGCGATGTGTATAACTTTGGGGTGGTTGCTTCGGAAGTCATGATGGGAAGGCACCCGGGAGACCTCTTATCCTCGTTATCATCAATAAAACCACCATCGGCAATCAATCCAGAGTTGTTTTAAGCCTTTGATTCTGCATTTCAAAAACGTTTTTAAAAGAATTTGAAATTTTTTTATTTTTTTATTAGCTTCAAATTAATATATTTTTAGTGTTTTCAAATCATGCTGATGTCAAAAATAATTTTTAAAAAATAAAAAAAAAATATTATTGACATGCATTTTGACACAAAAATTTATTTAAAAAGTAACCGCAACCACACTGTCAAACACATTTTAAAATATGTGCTCGACCCGCAGCTCGAAGCTCCCACGGCCCGCCATGCCTCTTGTGGCGCAAAAAAATTATTATCAAGAACTCTAGCTTTCAAAAACAGAACAAGGCTTGACAAATCACAATTCAAGGAGGCAGGCTTTACTATCGTTGTAGGCTGCTTTTAACCTTCTTCAATATTTTATAGGATTTGCCATGATTTCCTTGGATTAGTTCATAGTTGGCGAAGGTCCTTGAGATGTCACTCCGAATCATAAAGCAAAGTACGCACCAGTTACCATGCGTTATGGAGGAGGAGGTGGTTTTTCAATCCCGCTTGGATCTAGAGATCCTCTGAGGCTGTATATTTCGTTTAATGTTTTAATATTACGATAGTAGTTGTTTTTTTAAAATATTTTTATTATAATTCAAATATTTTTTAAAAAATTATAGATAAATTATAATATTTTTTTAAAAAAGTTAAATATATACAATACTATTAAAATAAGATTAAATACAAAAAATCACAAAAGAAAGATATTAATTGAAACATAATTTAAAAATTATATAAGAAAAAAGACATTACAAAAATATCATTTAAAAATAACAATATTAGAAGAAAAAAATAGCTCAAATATTGTGGTTTAACTCGTCAAACCTATGCTTCGGGTTGTGAACTTAACCAGGTTCAATAATTTTTTTCTTAGATTTATGTTTAACTTTACAAAACAACCAAAAGAGAAAATATTTAAAGGGGTGGCCTTTGAGCCTATGGCTCAGTGCCCCCAGGCCATTATAAAGAAAAGCCCAAAGCATGTGGGTGACTCTTCAAGCCTAGGTCTGCATGTCTAGACTTCATTTTATTTTCTATATATATTTGAAAGGGTGTATGACCTCTAGGTATTGGGACTAGTTATCCATGGAAAGATATATCACCCTCAATGCACTCCATCTAAACCCTCAATGCACTCCATTTATAGGAGATTATTTAATTATCATGAGAAAAAGACAAATATGATTCATGATATTAATTTTTATATGTTTCTCAGCATCACAATTAAAACTTGGGTTATATATTTATTAAGACATGTTGTTTTTATTAGATATAAGCATTGGTTCTTGTTATGAGGTTAGGTTAATTATTCTTGTTTAAGAACATGAGCCTACAACCATCCATTTATGGGAGGTTATTTGAATGTCATGAAAGAAAAGGACACATATGGTTAGTGATATTGTATATTAATTTCTATATAAAATTTGTTTTTTCTTAGCTTTTTCCTATACTTGTGTCAAAATGATCATGAACGTCAACCTTGTCATTAACCTAATTGATTTATTATTGTTCTTTGCTCGATGTAAATTTTATTTGCTTTGTTTCTTTGCTCCTGTAAGCTTTCTTGAACATGTAAATTTTATGGAGTTATGTTTTTTATTCCTTAGTTATTCCTTACATAGAATGCTTTTTCAACCATGTTATTAACGTTTTATTTGTTATTTTCTGATTTCAAGATGTTGGACTGACTGACATCACTATCTTATACACTCTATATTCATTCTTGTGACATTTATTACTTTGAGTGGTCTACTAATAAATAAATAAATGGTTTTGCCTTTCATTCCTTCAGTTTAATATATGATTCAGCACCCAACTTTCCCTAGCCAAGACCATTGGAAGATTATACAAGCTCATCAAGTGAACATCTTTGCGGAGATATTGATGTTGGTCCCGCACCAGCACTTTCAAAGAAACAACGCCTCTCCATTTCATCACATGTATTGGAATCTACAACGCTCTACATATATCAACGAAGAACCAGAGGAATCCCAACAACATGCAGACGCTGCAATGATTACAACAACCTAAAGCTTTTCTATTCTTATTCTGCAATCTTCATATATATATATATATATATATATATATATATATATATATGTATATACAATTACAAATACAGTCGGATATTATTAGTTGAGTTAGTCATGACCGTTACAGTTAGTTACACATTGTTAGTTAGTTGAGAAAGTTTGTTAGAATATATATGTGTGTGTGTGTGTGTGTATTCATTCATGTAATCTGTAAAGTTAAGAGAAATACAAGAGAAAAAGGAACTCTACATGCAGTATATACAGTTGTAAACAATTCTTGTTTTCCATTCAAGAAATTCATTCTCTCATTCTATTGCAAACTTCATCTGCATATTTTACATTCCTCACGTTGGAATTCTATATGGTATCAGAGCAAAATTGCTGAGAATTCAAGTTTTTCTTTTTCTCTTCAAAACTCTCCTTTATCATCAACAGAAAGATTCAAAGTTCTTTTCTTCATCATCTTCTTGATACCTTCACAAACTTCAAAATGTTTGATCATCTTGAAGGAAATGCTTCTACAGCATAGAATGATTCATTCAACACCACCACTGTGAATCTATCTGATGATTCTTCCAGCTGCTACTACCTACACCCTTTCGATAACCCTGGTGCACTTATGGTCTCTGAAATCTTCACTAGTGAAAATTACATTGCATGAAGTAGATCCATGACAATTGCCTTAACAGTGAAAAACAAGATTGCTTTTATTAATGGTTCTTTATCTCAGTCAATCACCAACAATCAAACACTTCATGTGGCATGGCTATGATCAAATAATCTGGTCTGTCATGGCTGATGAATTCTATTGCTAAAGATATTCGCAGCAGCCTTCTTTACTTCACAACAACCTTCGCAATTTAGGAAGAACTGAGGGTAAGATACTTGAGAAGTGATGGACCAAGAGTCTTCAGTTTGGAGAAATCTTTAAGTTCTATTTCTCAAAACTAAAAAACTGTTACAGATTATTTTAGTGAATTCAAGGCCCTATGGGATGAATACATTAGCTATCGTCCAATACCAAACTGCAAATGTGGAAACCTTGATTCATGCTCTTGCAAAATTCTAAAGCTTTTGACAGATTGACAACAATCAAATTATGTGATGAAATTTCTGGTAGGACTCCATGATTCCTTCTCTGCAGTTAAAAGCCAATTACTACTTCAAACTCCCTTACCATCTATGGGAAAAGTATTTTCTTTGCTTCTACAAGAAGAAAGCCAAAGGACTTGATTGTGCATCAAAAGTATCATTAAGTCTTTTATTTTACATATGTATTTATTGTTTTTATTTAGGTTTTTTATAATAAGTGATGTGCTTTTTAGTAATGAAGTTTCTTTTAATGTTTCGATAGGTTTTTGGAGCTTAAATGAATTATTTCAGAAAATTCAACGTCGGAATTCGAAACAAAGAATTGAAAAGAAATTTAGTTGAAGATTGAAGCAAATCTTGGTTCAAATAAGTGCTCCGAATTTGTCCCAAAAATCAATTTTATTCCAATTCTAGAAAAGAATATCATATGATCTATTTCAAGCCCAAACTTGCCTTATGTTGTGTGCAAACTTCAACCATCAAACACTCAAGGTTTCAATGTCAATCTTATCCCAAATAATAGGTACATTTTTATACTTATTTGATGCTTAAATTCAGCCCCAAATCAGCCTCCAAATCAGCCCAAGCACAATCCATGATCCTACATGTCTACACAACAAATAACATTTGATTTATTTTGGGCAATTCATTGATCCAAGAGGGCAAGCACATGGATGGAAAGCTGGAGGGAACATTGTAACATTATTTTGGGTCAAAAAGAAGAAAGAGAAAGCTCATAAAAGAGGAAGAAAAGCGTGCACCAAAGTGTTCTCCAAGCTGGCCTGATTTGATTTTCCAGAACACCTTTTGGTGTTTTGCCCATAACGTCTGACTCAGATGTCCAAATGAGCTGTTCTTTACTGATCTTGAACTCTAACAAAATTGCCTATAAATATGTCTCTAATAGCCATCTCCAGAAGAGGCTTCTAAGAGGGTTGAATTGCTGTCCAAAGTTAGAGTCAGATTTGTGTCCGAAATTTTACTGAAATTGTGTTGTGGTCTTCTTTGTAGATTTCGGTTCTTTAGTTTGTAAAACTTATTATTTCAGTTTGATTCAAGTTATTTCATGTTTATTAAAGTGTTCTTATATATAATCATGGTTGGCTAATCTCTTTCTTGGATCCAAATCAAGGATGATGGTGATTGAGGTGAGTTCTTTAAGATATGAATGAATCTTAATGTTTAACTTCTCATTTTCTTCATGAATGTTTTATTATTGCAAAGAAATTTTAGAAATCATTTAGGTAATGTTATAATCTTGAATTTTTATGGACAAACCTTAGTTTTGGTATAGAGATTGCTTGATTCAATGTCTTACTTAATATGAAAGTACTTGTTCATTCTTAAGCAATAATTAATCTTCATCTTTTTAAACTTCATTGTAATATCTTTCGATCTAATATCACCATCGTTGATATTAGGTTGAGTCATCTTATATATGTTGAAGAAATCACCAATACATCACCATTAAAATTGATTTGGACCAAGACTTACTTTTTCTTGTCTTTTAAAATCTATTTACACTTTTTCATCTTTGAAAACAAATCCATCAATTATTTTCAACCAAGTTATTGTTAATTTAATTTCTCTTGAGTTTTTTTTGTTACCTAGCTTAATTTCCAGATCTAGCTCTCTGTGGATATGACCTTGATCTTACCGAGTTAATTGCTACATCGCACACTCGTGCACTTGCGAGTTGAAACAAGCCGATCATAAAAAGCGGTCAAGCAGGACTCTAACAAATATGGTAGGGATTCCCTTTGACTTACAAGCTATGGTTGTTGAACAATATCACAATCTAATTCCCAGATGAGGTTCAACATATGTTACACTTTTTGCTGAGCAAAAAGGAAAATCTGGGGCAACTTGCTCTCATTGTGAATATCCAGGACACCTAGTTGATAAATGCTTTCAGATCATTGGATATCCTCCTGGATGGAAGGGGCCAAAAGGGAAAAGATTTACTGCTACGCCACATGCAAATAGAAATTATCAAAGACTGCCCATTGCACATAATACTGTTGTTTTTTTATCAACATCAAGACACTCCCAACATTGTTTTCTCTCAAGAGCAAATGCAGAATCTACTTACCCTTGCAAATAGCATTTCCAACTCAAAGCTAAATAATACTGCTAAGGAAGTATCTGTATTAGGTATATCCTTTTCATGTTATACCAATTCTTCACCTCAGAACAGGTTTACCGGGATTCTTGATACAGGAGCAACAAATCACATGATTTGTAGCCCTATTCTTTTTGAGTTCATTGTTCAGCCTAAAACTCAAACCCAAGTTCATTTGCCAAATGGCCAAAAGTTGCCTATTGTTTTTTCAGGGAAAATTAAATTCTCTCCCGATATCACCTTACACAATGCTCTTTATGTTCCGTCTTTCAATATTAATCTTATTTCTGTTTCAAGATTAACAGTTGATAACACTGTTGGCTTGTTCTTTCTTCACATAAAATGTATTATGCAGGATCTAAGCAAATGGAGGACGATTGGGCTTACTGAAGCTGAATTTGGTCTATACCATCTTCACAAACCTTCTAATCAATCTACAAAATGCTTACCTCCCAAACCATTAATCAAATCTTGTATTGTTGCCACTGATCTTTGGCATTTTCATTTAGGCCACATTCCTACTTCCAAAATCAACCTTCTAAACAAAATAGATCCTTCAGTAACTTCCACAGATAAATCCATTTGTGACATTTTCCCCTTAGCTAAGCAAAAACGATTGCCCTTTCCCTTGTCTATGCATACATCTATACAGGCTTTTTAATTAATTCACATTGACATTTGGGGACCCTTCTCTATTACTTCATATTCTGGTCATCAGTTTTTTCTTACAATTGTCGATGATTACAGTAGATTCTCTTGGTTGTTCTTAATGAAATCCAAGTCTGAAACTAGAGGTCTTCTAAGCAACTTTCTAATCTATGTTCACACTCAATTTAACACCAGCATTAAGACTATCCAAATAGACAATGGACAAGAGTTTAATATGCCTACCTTTTACCAAGACCATGGCATCATTCATCAAACAACCTATGTTGAAACACTTGAACAAAATGGAAGGGTTGAAAGGAAACATTAACATTTACTAAATGTAGCTAGATCTCTCATGTTTCAAACCAAACTCCCCTTAAGTTACTGGACCGATTGCATCCTCACCTCCACTCACATAATCAACCGCACTCCACTCATTCTATAAAATCAAACACCATATCATATTCTATTCAACAAACCACCCACTTACAATTACCTTAGGGTATTTGGTTTCTTATGCTTTGCCAGTACACTCACACACAACAGAGGAAAATTTCAACCACGAGCCACCAAACGTATTTTTCTAGGCTATCCTCCACACATTAAAGGGTACAAAGTGCTTGACTTAACAACATGCAAAACCTTTGTGTCTCACAATGTCATTTTTCATGAATCCATATTCCCATCTATACCAAACACAGTTCATACACCCCTTGTGTTTCTAGATTTTCCCCGGTTTTTTTATTCTTTACCTTGCAAGTCATCCCAGTCAACCCCAATTTATTTTATTCTTCTTACAACATTGCCTTTACAAACTTCTGTTCCTCCAAATTCTACCTTAATTCAAAATGATATTTCCCAACTCAGAAGGTCTGCACGAACTACATACCCACCTCATTACTTACAACAATATTATTGTGGCACTATGGCTCAGATTCCTTCAACAGACTTAATCTCTTCCAATTGCTCCATTCCTGGTAAGCCACACTCGCTCTTCTCTTTCTTATCTACTTACCAATTGTCTTTACAACACTGAGCTTTCACTTCGTCTGTTTCCTTAGTTTTTGAACCAAAGATTTACAAACAAGCTAGCTCTATTCCTCATTGGAAAAAGGCTATGAGTAATGAAATTATCGCTCCTAAACAAAACCAAACCTGGGATTTAGTACTTCTACCTCATAACAAATCTGCCATTGGATGTAAGTGGATATACAAAGTCAAATTCCAAGCAAATGGCAAGGTGGAACGCTACAAGGCCAGATTGGTAGCTAAGGGATACATACAACAAGAGGGAATTGATTTCTTTGACACTTATTCTCTTGTGGCCAAGATGACAACAATTAGAGTTTTTCTCACCATTGCGGTTGTCAACAATTGGCATTTACATCAACTTGATGTAGACAATGCTTTCTTGCATGGTGACTCACATGAGGAATTATATATGCAATTGCCCCTTGGTTACTCCACTCCTCATGATCCTTATGTTTGCAAACCCAAAAAGAGCATCTATGGCCTAAAACAAGCTTCCAGACAATGGTTCTCTAAGTTGTCTACCTCTTTATTACTTTTCGGATTTCTACAAGTAAAATCAGATTCTAGCCTCTTCATTAGAAAAACTACTAACACCTTCATCGCAATATTAATCTATGTTGATGAAGTTATCATCACTTCCAATACTCTTACAACAATCAACCAAGTTAAACAGTTCCTTCGAACGACTTTTCCTATAAAAGATTTGGGAAAACTGAAGTACTTTCTAGGCATTGAGGTCGCTAGATCTACAAAAGGCATTGTTCTTTGCTAGAGAAAGTATGCCTTAGATATCCTAGTCGATAGTGGATTTTCTGGAGCTAAACCAGTAAGCTTTCCTATGGAATCCACACTGAAACTGTCATGACCCGAATCCATGACCGGCACATAGGCAAGGTTCCCCTCCAAGGTTCCATACCTATGCGAACCCAAACTTACATACAAACTTATCCTTTAAACAACTCAATCAGAGTTCAATACATCTCTAATAACAAAGCTAACTTCCTCATATAATTTAATTGTCTTAATGCAAGAGTTAATATAATTTCATAGTTTTGGAGCACTAACTTGACAAAAAAAAAGGTACAAATTACAACAAAAAAGCAGGTTCAGAAGGTTTAACAAAAGTGACCTGTTATCAAGCTATAAGCCTGAAAAGGATAAATAATGAGAGGGTTAGTTCAACATCTCAGTGAGTAGATAACGTTCAATACACACACACACGAGGTAATACAACAATGAGAATTATATATACAATTATGGCTCTAGGTTCTTATAGGAAGGTTTCTCAAATAGGCCATAATAAGAAGATCATATGGTAAAGCTCGTTAGAAAATCAAAATGCAATGAGCATGAGGCTCCGTACTGTGGGATGATCAGTCCACACAGGTTAGTGACTCCCCCGACCAACTAGGGTTCAAATTCGATGTGCACAAAGCCTAACACTACCCTGTTAGCATGGGTATTCTGACTGACATACCATAGGTTCATAATCATAATCAAACAAACATATTCATATCTCAAAGCTCAACTCATGACATCAATCAAATGAGGAGCTATCAATTCAGAAGTCAATTCAAAATATATACTGGTTCATATCAAGAATTCAGATTCAATAATTGATCATGCTTTATCATAACAAGTATAATAATCAACATATATATTATCAAGAAACATGATCCAATTCATATTAACAAATGAAATATTTATAATATTTCTCATGCATATGGAAAATTATCCACTCACCTGACTTAAAAGAAAACAGAAGTCAAAAGCAGACACCGAAGAAAATCCTATTAACGTCCCGCCGGTAGAATATTAGGATTATCTGAATACAAAGGAGACATATTCAAGAATAACTCAAAAGAACATTTAACCTATTTAATACACTTAACTAAGGGTCTATTTCATAACCCTATATGTTTTTAGACTAAACTAGTTATTTTCCTAAAAACCTAAGAATTAACGGTTTTCCCAAAATTTAATCCATAATAAAAAAAATAATAAGAGTTGATAATAATTCACTAAATAACCCTCAATTATTCATCAAACTAATCTGCACAAGCTAATATTACAGCTAGGGACTAATCTGGAATTTATCATATTTTTAGGGCCAAATTGAAATTTTCGTCTAATTGGATGACCAAACTAAACATATCATAAATTCATGAATATAGTGGAATTATGTCCATAATTCATCCTCATTTCTGTCCAGAACCTCTAATTATGCTCCAGGGGCCATTCTAGAATTTTACCAAATTTGTAGGGTAAAATGGTAATTTTTGTCAAATTGGAGGACCAAATTGAAAGTGTTAAAATTTCATAACTATACAGTAATTCTGCCATAATTCATATTTTATTATATTTAGAATCTCAGAATATGCTCCAGGGACCAATTTGTAAATTTCTAAAGTTTGGGGACTAAACTATAATTTTTGCAAATTGAGGGACCAAATTGAATTTTCATCATCTTCAACCTCCAATCCAGAATTTTAACAGAAAATCCACTGTTCTCTCCAAATTTCTAACACAAATTCACCATTCAAACAAAATCATAACTCAAAATCATCATCTTTCAATTCAATCTCTCAAAATCAACCAAATAATCAAATACCCACAACAATTAACTCTATAACATTCAAATTAAATCATCAATCAAACCTAAAACACAAACTTCATAACCCTAACATTTATCAAAACCGAAATTAAAGCTTAATTAACACATATTTATACATAATCTTACCTTTAAACTTATTTCCTTCAACTCCTTTCTATTTCCCTTATAATTTCCCTCTTTTCTCTTCTTCTTCCTCCCTTTCTCTCTTACCGGTTTGCTCTCTTAATTTCAGATCTCTCTCTCTCTCTCTCTCTCTCTCTCTTTTTTACTTCCTATTTATATTTATCAAGTTTTTTTGAATTACCATTATACCCCTTATTCATTTATTCCAACTTTTAAGCCTTCAAGGGCTTTATTGCATTTTCCAACTCATTTATTTCAAAACATTACAATCTCCCCATCTTATAAAAGTTTCATCCTCGAAACTTAATAGAAAAGATTGAATACTTATTGAGATTATCGAAAAGATGAGGATACTCCTCACGCATCTTATCCTCGAGCTCTCATGTCGCTTCCTCATGTGAATGACCTTTCCATTTCACTTTAACTGAAGCTATATCCTTCAACCTAAGCTTCCTCACTTGTCGGTCAACTATAGCTTTCGGTTTCACCTCATAAACCATATCATCCCTCAACTCAATGGGATGGACCTCTAATACATGCGATGGATCTGACATATACCTCCTTAGCATGGAAACATGAAATACTGGATGAATAGCAGACAAGTTTGATGGTAATGCTAACCTATAAGCAACTGCCCCAACTCTTTCCAGAACTCATACGATCCAATGAATCGAGGACTCAACTTGCCTTTCTTCCCAAACCTGAATACTCCTTTGGTCGGTGATACTTTTAAGAACACACAATCACCCATTGAAAACTTTAAGTCACACATTCTTTTATCCACATAACTTTTCTATCTACTTTGAGCTGTTTGAAGCTTCTTTTTAATTACCTCTATCTTCTCTAAGGTAACCTGAATCAACTCCAAAATCCATATAACAAGCCTTTAACATATCCTCCAAAATTTGAATAGTCCTCTCAAACTGACCATCGGTCTGAGGGTGAAAAGTTATACTCAACTGCACTTTAGTACCCATAGCTTCTTGGAATTTCACCCAAAACCATGATGTAAACTGTGGACCTCTATCAGACACTATCGAGATTGACACTCTATGCAACCGCACAATCTCACTAATAAACAATTCCGCCAACTTTGCATATCCAAAAGTAACCTTAATTGGCAGAAAATGGGTTGATTTTGTCAACCTGTCAACAATAACCCATATCGAATCATAACCCTCCTGACTCCTAGGCAATCCTATCACAAAGTCCATTGTGATCCTTTCCCACTTTCATTCTGGAATCAACAATGGTTGCAACAATCCAGGAAGTTTCTGGTGTTCACCCTTTACCCTCTGACAAGTCAAACACCTAGAAACAAAATCTGCTTCATTAGCCTTCATCCTATTCCACCAATAACACACCTTAAGGTCTTTATACATCTTGGTGGAACTTGGATGCATTGTGTAAACTGCCTGATGTGCCTCTACCATCAATTCTCTCCTCAGATAATCAACATCAGGTACACAAAGCTTATCCCTATATCTTAGCACATCATCATCACCTATCACAAAACCTGCAGCCTTACCCTACTTAACCTCATTTCTGATCCTGAGTAGTGAATCATCTTTCTTCTAAGCTGCTTTTATCTTATCAAACAAATCTGACTTAACCTGAAAATGAGCAATCATTGCTCCAGCTTCACTAAGATCAAATCTGACTCCTTCATCCACTAACTCATGCAGCTCCCTAATCAGAGGTCTTCGTACCTCCTGAATATGAGCTAAGCTCCCTGATGATTTTCTGCTCAAATCATTGGGAACTATATTTGCCCTACTCGGGTGGTATTGTATGGTACAATCATAATCCTTCAGCAGTTCCATCCATCTCCTCTACCTCAGGTTTAGATCCCTCTGCTGAAAGATGTATTTCAAACTCTTGTGGTCTGTAAAGATCTTACAAGTTTCACCATACAAGTAGTGCCTTCAAATCTTCAAAGCAAAAATTACAGCCGCCATCTCTAAATCATGTGTAGGATAATTCTGTTCATGCTTCTTCAGCTGCCATGAAGCATAGGTAATAACCTTGCTATGCTGCATTAAAACACATCCTAACCCCACTCTTGAAGCATCACAATACACTGTGTAACCACCAGAACCTGATGGTACTGCTAGAATAGGCGATGTAGTTAATCTCTCTTTCAACTCTAAGAAACTTTTCTCACAAGCTTTAGACCACTGAAACTTAACATTTTTCTGTGTCAACTTAGTCAATGGTGCAGAAATCCGAGAAAATTTCTCCACAAACCTCCGATAGTAGCCGGCCAAACCTAAGAAACTTCTAATCTCTATCGCCGAAGTAGGCCTAAGCCACTGCTTAACTGCTTCAAACTTTTAAGGATCAACCTCAATCCCATTCCTTGACACTACATGCCCAAGAAATGTTACACTCTTCAACCAAAACTCACTCTTTGAGAACTTGCCATACAACTGATGATCTCGCAGAGTTTGAAGCACCATTCTCAAGTGTTGCTCATGCTCCTCTCTAGACCTTGAATACACCAAAATATCATCAATAAAAACTATCACAAATCGATCAATAAATTGGCCAAACACTCTATTCATCAAGTTCATAAAAGCTACTAGTGCATTCGTCAACCCAAAGACATCACTAAAAACTCATAATGACCATACCGAGTTCCAAAAGCTGTCTTTGAAATGTCTGCCTCCCTAATCCTCAACTGATGATACCTAGATCGAAGATCAATCTTAGAAAAGAATTGAGCTCCCTGTAACTGATCAAACAAATCATCCATACGAGGGAATGGGTATCTATTTCGAACTGTCACCCAATTCAGTTGCCTATAATCTATACACAATATCAATTACCCATCTTTCTGTAGAATTGAGGAAGAATGTATTTGATTTTATTTCAATGTGTGGCGTAAGAGCAGAAAAGGCTCTTATATATATGACCTATACAGAGACTAATTAGGAAGAAACTAATTACACTAGTCTAGGAAATAATTATGGACGATTTACAATCAGGTAAGGTTAATCAGGAAACTAAATATTCTATGATTCCTATTCTGTGATTTCCATATTAATTCCTCACGTTAACACTCCCCCTCAAGTTGGTGCATAGATATCAGCAATGCCCAACTTGTCAAGTGAGTTATGAAAGATTTTACCCGAGACAACCTTTGTAAGTATATCTGCTAGCTGATCCTCTGATTTTACAAATGGAAATTGAATCACGTTATCTTCAAGCTTCTGTTTAATGAAATGCCGATCTACCTCAACATGTTTGGTACGATCATGCTGAACTGGGTTGTGCGCAATGGCTATGGCTGCTTTATTGTCACAAAACATGTTCATTGTTTCTTGAGATGAACATCCAATTTCTTCCATTAATCTCTGTAACCAAAGTAGCTCACATAATCCTTTGGTCATACCTCTGAATTCAGCTTCTGCACTTGATAAAGCAACTACGTTCTGTTTCTTGCTTCTCCAAGTGACTAGATTCCCACCCACAAATGTGAAGTAACCCGATGTGGATTTTCTGTCAGTGATGTTCCCTGCCCAATCCGCGTCAGTGTAACCATGGATGTGCAGATGTTGATGTTTCCTGAACATCAGTCCTCTGCCTGGAGAAGACTTCAGGTATCGCAAAATGCGAATCACAGCACTCATATGATCTTCGTTGGGACAATGCATAAACTGACTTACCAAACTCACGGCATATGCAATGTCTGGTCGAGTATGAGATAAGTATATTAGTTTTCCCACAAGCCGTTGATATCTCTCTTTGTTGGCGGGAGCCTGATCAGGAAATTCTCCCAAACCATGGTTTTGAACTACTGGTGTATCGGCTGGTTTGCAGTCAAGCATTCCTGTTTCAGACAACAAGTCAAGAACATATTTTCTTTGGGATAGAAATATGCCTTGTTTCGATCGAGCCACTTCAATCCCCAGAAAATACTTTAATCCTCTGAGGTTCTTCATCTCAAATTCTGTTGCTAACTGCTCTTGTAATTTTGAGATTTCTTCTTTATCGTTTCCTGTAATTATCATATCATCAACATAGATTATGAGAGCAGTTACCTTTTCTCGTCGGTGCTTCAAGAAAAGAGTGTGGTCTGAATTACTTTGTTTGTAACCGTATCTCCGCATGGCCAAGCTAAATCTTCCAAACCATGCTCTCGGGGATTGTTTTAAGCCATATAACGCCTTTTGTAGCTTGCAGACCACCTTCCCTTGCATTTGAGAAGTAAGGCCAGGTGGAACATCCATGTACACCTCCTCCTTAAGATCGCCATGAAGAAAAGCATTTTTTACGTCAAATTGGTGTAGCGGCCAGTCCAAGTTTGCAGCAAGAGAGATCAATACTCTCACAGTATTTAATTTTGCTACCGGTGAGAAGGTTTCTTGATAATCTATCCCGTATGTCTGAGTATATCCCTTCGCCACCAGCCTTGCTTTATATCTTTCTACTGAACCATTTGCTTTGTGCTTGACAGAGAACACCCATCTACATCCCACGGTTCTTTTTCCTTCAGGTAGTGACACAAGCTTCCAAGTATTATTTTTCTGTAGTGCTTCCATTTCTTCCTTTATTGCTTGAATCCATTTAGGATTATGCCAAGCTTCATTCACTGTTTTAGGGACATCTTCTGCAGATAGTTTATGAGCCAGTGCCTTGAGGGGTTCAGACAGCTTCTAAGTTGAGATATGGTTGGCAATTGGATACTTGGATTTGCTCATTCCATGATCAGGTGAATATCGTTTTGGAGGTTGTCCACGATTATGTCTGAAAGGCAAGTTATAACCAGCAGAAATATTTTGAGATGAGTTTAGAACTTGTACCTCATGGATATTCTCAGGAGATTGAATTGATTGTGGTACTGTCACGGTGTGGAAGGGCTGTTCATTGGAGACTGCTCCAGTTGCTTCCATTTGCTCACCAAGTTCTGAACTCTCCTCTACTGTTTCGGTCTCCATGTGCTCATCATTTTCTGCTTCCATTTGCTCACCAAGTTCTGCACTCTCCTCTACTGTTTCGGTCTCCATGTGCTCATCATTTTCTATTTCTCCTTGCTCCCTCATTAATTCTGTCTCTGTATCAATGACAACATGCTCTGTATCAATAACAACATGTGGTTGCTCCCTCACACTAATCATATGCTCATCATCTCCCCCTGCATTCTTCACTGTAGTATCAGTAAAGCCCGACCAATATTCCCAGTCCTGCGTTGCACTTATGAGCTCCCCCTGACAAGAGGAGCTAGAAGATGGGGAAGTGAAGAAATGCTCAGATTCAAGGAAGGTAACATCTATGGAAGTATAAAGTCGTCTTGTAGCTGGATCATAGCATCGGTATCCTTTCTTGTGAGCTGCATACCCAAGAAAAACACAGCGGACAGCACAAGGGTCAAGCTTGTTTCGTTGATTTTTGTGGATGTGAACATATACCA
This sequence comes from Populus alba x Populus glandulosa, assembly GCA_033617975.1. Taxonomy (NCBI): domain Eukaryota; kingdom Viridiplantae; phylum Streptophyta; class Magnoliopsida; order Malpighiales; family Salicaceae; genus Populus; species Populus alba x Populus glandulosa. Next base: position 26,880,630 of record CM066144.1, on the reverse strand, counting down.
CACAACCAAATGTTCTGGGAGAAAGCATGAGAACTGACGGTAGAATTACATGTTGGCCTAAAACTTGAAGCGGGGTTTTGTAGTCCAGAACTCTTGATGGTAGTCGATTCATCAAGTATATTGCAGTCACCACTGCATCAGTCCAGAATCGTTTGGGCACGTTAGCAGCTGTCAAGAGAGCTCTTGTGATCTCCAAGATATGTCGGTTTTTACGTTCAGCAACACCATTCTGTTGTGGCGTTTGTGGACAGGATGTCTCATGATGCATACCATGTTCCTGAAAGTATCGGTGGAATTGTTTATTATCATATTCCCCACCATTGTCGGAGCGCAGAATCTGTAGTGTTGTAGAAAATTGTGTTTGAATCATATTATGGAATGAGCGAAATATGTCAAACACTTCATGTTTCGTTTTCATCACATACAACCAAGTCATTCGTGTACAATCGTCAACAAATGTGACAAACCAGCGAGCTCCAGAAGAGATAGTAATCGGGGCAAGGCCCCAAACATCAGTATGAACAATTGCAAATGGAGTGGCACTCTGATTTAAACTTATAGGATACGATACACGATGACTCTTAGCTGTAATACAAGTTTCACACTGAAAATCTGCTTCACGAAATTTCGTGAATAATTCTGGGAATAAACAGCGTAAATACCGAAATGAGGGGTGTCCCAACCGATTATGCCATAACCAAATCTGCCGTTCCTTATTGTCCACGAGTTTCATGTTATTTGCTCAACCACAGCTGAAGTCGTCCATGTAATACAGCCCTTCCCTCTTAGTACCACGACCAATAATCTCCTTGGTGAGAATATCCTGAAACAAGCAAAAACTAGGATACATTAGTGCACAACATTGTAACTCCTCGGTCACTTGTCCTACAGATAACAACTTATTGGACAGTGATGGAACAAGCAGGGTATGGGGTAATGAGAAAGAAGGAGAAAATGCAATTGTTCCAGCCCCAGTCACTGGATATGTCACTCCATTAGCATTAGCAATGCATAGCCGTTTTGGTTGAGTGGTGTCAGATAAATCACAGGGATCATATGTCATGTGGTCTGTTGCTCCAGAGTCAAGGATCCAGCCATCATGATCATGTCTTCTCTTCTGAGAGGAAAAAACATAACCTTGATTACCTGGGTCATTCTGATAAGTATGTTCCTCAGCCGAGATAGGAGATTCTTGTACAGGTACAAGTGATAGTGTAGGTTCCATGCTCATAAGGGCTGCACGACCAGAATGTTCACTCTGCCTGGCTTCTGGTTTTTTCTTCGCCTTGACTTCATGCCACCAATCTGGATAACCATGTATTTTGAAACATGTATCTTTGGTGTGTTTTGTATTTCCGCAGTGTGTGCAGCCTCCCCCTTCCCCATGTGATTTTGTAACTGGCCTTCCATTCGCTGGCATTAGAAAGGATAGACGATGCTGAGGTTTCTGTCCTCCTCTTGACAGCATAGCACCTCCAGGTATGACTTCTTCATTTTTCAGCATCACAGATTGCCTTAGGTCTTCCCTTCTAACTTGCGCATAGGCTTGTTCTACTGTTGGAAATGGCTGCATTTGGAGCACATCTGCTCTAATATTGTCAAGTCTGTCATCAAGCCTGTCTAGAAATATATAGACTCTGTCCTCTTGCAAAAGTGAGTTATATTTCTGTATGTCATTATTGCACTCCATAGGGTTTGGACGCCGGAAGTCAATTTCTCTCCATAATCCCTGCAGATTATTGTAATATGTTTCAATAGATCCTCCTCCCTGTTTCAGCCTGGTAACTCTTTTTTTGAGTTCATATACTTGTGATGTATCAGTGCCATCAAAGTAGGTTGTTGCAATATTATCCCAAACAGCTTTAGCTGTTGAAAATCTGATGAAGTTGCTTACAAGTTTTGGATTCATGGAGTTGATCAGCCATCCCTTCACCATTGCATTTTCAGTTCTCCACTTCCTGAATGTCGGATCTGTTTGCAGAGGTTGTGGAAGGTCTCCATTTATGTATCCCAACTTGTCTTTTCCTGAGATATACATCTCAACAATTTGGGACCATAATGCATAGTTGCTGTCGTCTAGCTTGATTCCAATCGGTGCAGCAGATTCATGGCTGGCAAGTTGTGTAATCCCTGTCGTCAGATCTGCAAGGATTGAGTTCTCCCCTTCATACGTTTTCACCCTAGCAGAAGGGGTTTCCATTCTTTTTCGAAGAAGAAAAAAAATATGGCCCTAGAATCTCTGCTCTGATACCATGTAGAATTGAGGAAGAATGTATTTGATTTTATTTCAATGTGTGGCGTAAGAGCAGAAAAGGCTCTTATATATATGACCTATACAGAGACTAATTAGGAAGAAACTAATTACACTAGTCTAGGAAATAATTATGGACGATTTACAATCAGGTAAGGTTAATCAGGAAACTAAATATTCTATGATTCCTATTCTGTGATTTCCATATTAATTCCTCACGTTAACACTTTCTTCTTTACAAACAACATCAGGGCTCTCCAAGGGGACACACTTGGTCGGATAAACTTTTTATCCAACAAATCCTGCAGTTGCTCCTTTAGCTCCTTCAATTCTGCTGGAGCCATTCTATATGGTGCCATTGATATTGGTTTGGTACCAGGAATCAAATCAATACAAAACTCAATCTCCCTATATGGAGGTGATTAGTACTTAAAAGTGCATATTTATCAAGGTTTTATATCATCATTTTGCACTTAAAGTATCAATAACTCCTTAACTAAAGCATGATTTATAATAATAAGTCTAATACTATAAGATACCTTAATATATGGTAAATGTTCATCTTAAATGCAGGCATATCACATAAATCAAAGGATTGATTGATGAATTCAACTACTAAAATTTTGAAGATAAAGAAGGGTGAAGCTTAGAAAAGACACGTTAGTGCAGTCCAAACTGAAATACTATTCGGTAATTGGGTTATATCTCGAGTTCTAGATGTCCAAATGATCTCAAATGTTTACACAGATTTGCTAAGACATAGGCCTACAACTTTGATTTGGATACCAAGATCTAAGAAGGCCGTTTTCAAGTCCAAATTATAGCAACAATGGAGAAGTCTGAATCTATCCTGCAGCCTAGACACTGTTCAGTGTTCAGCCCATATCTTGAGTTCTAAAAGTCCAAATGACCTTATCTGTTTTTTCCTGGAAACCTAAGAGAATTTCCTAGAATTTTCATGCGCATATATGGACCCAGTTCTGATGCTAGAATTTTTATTTTATTTAGACAAGAAAATAAGGATTTTCACAAAGTCAAGAGTTGGCCACCCACTCAACAATTAGTCATCAAATCAATAATTCTGAATTTTGGCCTATAAAAGGAGGCATTTGCCATGTATTTAGGGGCTTGGTTGTTCAGATCAAGTTCATGCTCTTTATTTCTCTCTTTATATTTTTTTTGTAATTTTTAAGTTTTGCTTTCATTAATATCTTGTTTATGCTTTTCATTTCCTTTACTTAGTTAACTTGTATTTTCTTTATGTTCTTGTTTTGTTTATTTATGTTTCTCTTCTTCATTATGTTTAGCTAAGTTTATTATGTCAAGGTGAAAAGGTTACACTAATGGTGTAAGAATAAATATAGTGTAAACTCAACATGGACCTTAATGTTTAATATTAACATGTCTTATCTTTTTATCTTACTAATTCTTAATACCTTGCTTGTTAAATGGTTAATCTAGATTTGTGTTGTATAACACTTGGTACAACAAATGCTTGGTACTCTCATAGCCCAATCGTATGGTATTACCTACACCTGGGCTATGAAATGAACTTCATTTGTTGTTACCATCAGTTAACATCATGAATTCCTGACAATATTTAAAAGTTTGGTGTTATGTAAATAAGATAATTAATATGATCATGTTAATAATTTATAATGAGCTATTAATGAGAAATCATCCGATTGGAACCTCCTTTGTGTGTGGTTTCCAATTGAATAATAAGAGTTTGTACTATACTTGTTTGAAATACCATTAGTGGATCCTCTAACCTTGATATTTATTTTTTTATCATTGTTTAATCCTTACATTAATCTTTCATCTCAAAGTTCTCATTAATTTCTTCATCTTCATCTACTTTTATTATTATTATTATTAGTATTACTACTACTACTACTACTACTACTATTATTATTATTATTACTATTACTATTATTACTGTTACTATTATTTACATTCTGTTTATATTATATAATATATCTCTTTGATCTTTTCATAAACTCAGTATATAGGCTGAAAACCTGTGACCCGATGTTTTAGATCATTCTCAGGTATAACAACGCCACGCACTGAGTATTACTACTACTACTACTACTACTACTACTACTATTACTACTACTACTATTACTACTACTATTATTGTTATTATTGTTGTTGTTGTTGTTGTTGTTGTCTTGTTATTTATAATTTATACAATTAACCTTTCTATGGTTTGACCCCGGTCTTGCCGGGTTATTTATTACTTCGACACTCCTGCACTTGGGAGAAGACATCAATCTTTTGGTCGTGTCAAGTTTTTGGCGTCGTTGCCGAGGAACATAAATGAAAAAGAATAATGCTCTGAAAGATCTATGCACTGTGAAGAGTAAACTAAATGTGAAAAAAAAAAGCCTTTTTAGCAGAACAAGAATGGACTCATGAAGCTATCTTTTGGAAACATGACATTGGAGATGAATATTTTCAACATTTGCAAGCAACTTGGAGATGATAATGATTTACAAGAAGTAGATCATGTTGAAGAATTAGTTCATGATCAACTTGAATCTACTTTGAGTAAAATTGAGTTGGAAGAATCTGAAGATTTGCAAATGATTTATTCTCAGGAAGAAATCACGGATGAAAAAGACACCAAAAATATTGATGTCGATCTTTTATCAAGAGTGACAACAGATTTGACATCTGACATCCCACCAATCAATGATTACTCTCCTGATGAATCCTTACTTTCTCTTAGTTCAATGCCTTGGTTTGCTAAAAATATCAATTTTCTTGCTTTAGAAGATTTGCCAGCTCACTGGAGTACTGAAGACAAAGGAAAGTTTTTGAGCTAAGTGAATAAATTTTATTGGGATGACCCTAACTTATTCAAATATTGTCCTGATAAAAAATTTCAAAGATGCATTCTTGACAATGAGGTAAGTAGTGTCATTAAACTTTGTCATTCTAAAGCATGTGGGAGTCATTTCTTGTCGAAAAAGACGACTGTAAAATCCTTACAATGTAGATTTTATTGGCCCACCATGTTCAAAGATGCATATGTGTTATGCAAAACTTGTGAAAATTGTCAAAAGTCAGGATTCATTTCAAAACATAAGGAATATTTAGATAATCTTCTATTGACTTTTGAGGCATATCCTGGTGGAGATGTGCATTGTGCATTTCATGACTTATGACTCCATTTTCAAAAAGAACATGCTCGACTTAGTCTTGGGAATCTGACTAAAAAAAGACCCTGTTTGCCAGTTTTTAAGAAAACTGGATGGGAAGCCTATCCCCGACCCATAAAGGGCGTTTAAGCTGTTTTTGGACGTAAAACCAAGGAAAGATGTGAGCCAAAATCACAACTACCTGTACATACACATGCTTTTTCAAAATAAATAAATAAATAAAGAGAGAGAGAGAGAGAGAGAGAGAGTGAGACTACGACTGGCCTACATATAAGTGGTGTGATTGCATTTTCAATTTCTCATCTATAAATATTTGCGTCTTTTGGTTTTATTATTGTGTTTTGTTGTTTCTTATATTTTTTTAAGTGTGTTTCAGGTTTGTTAGTGTTTGCTATTTCAGGTGATGTCTTTTATACTCTATCTTTTTACCTTAAGACATTGAGGACAATGTCTCATTTTGGTTGGGGGGAAAGGGTAGTAGTTGATATTTTTTTTAAAAAAAACAATTGTGTTTTCTATTTCATAAACTATTTGCAAAACTGTTGTTACTAGGATGACAGAGTAAAAGGAGTTCTTTTGTTAAAGTGACTCTTGAGATGCATCTTAGTAAACATTCTTAACAGGGTCTATCAGAATACTTCTTGAAATATTCAGGTTTACAAACTCTCGTATTGTTAGCACTTGATTCTGCTCATATGCTCATTTAACAAGTATTTTTAAATCTTCATTTTCACACACACATTTTTAAACTCGTTACATGGGTTAAAGATGCATTGTGTTTCAAGTTGTATGTGTATATAAATAAATAAATAAATAAAGAAAAATAAAAAAATAATAATAATCCTAACCTAAGGAAGTTAGCCTTAAACATTGGAACAAAAATTTGTTTTTCTTCCAACTAAAGCCCCGTAACTATATGATGATATTTTGAGCACAAAAGAAAGGTTTAGTAATATCTTGTTTAAAAGGTATTGAGCAGATATATGAATTTAATGAGAGTTTGTTTATCTGGATAAATTAAAGTAAGTTGAATGATGAATGCCTTGCTTTATAGAATTTGCAAATTGTTTTTCTATTTTAACGCTTTAATGACTAGGGACTAGTAATAAGCTGGGTGGGGGGTGTGATTAATACTTAAAAGTGCATATTTATCAAGGTTTTATATCATCATTTTGCACTTAAAGTATCAATAACTCCTTAACTAAAGCATGATTTATAATAATAAGTCTAATACTATAAGATACATTAATATATGGTAAATGTTCATCTTAAATGCAGGCATATCACATAAATCAAAGGATTGATTGATGAATTCAACTACTAAAATTTTGAAGATAAAGAAGGGTGAAGCTTAGAAAAGAGATGTTGGTGCAGTCCAAACTGAAATACTATTCGGTAATTGAGTCATATCTCGAGTTCTAGATGCCCAAATGAACTCAAATTTTTACACAGATTTACTAAGACATAGGCCTACAACTTTCATTTGGACACCAAGATCTAAGAAGGCCGTTTTCAAGTCCAAATTATAGCAACAACGGAGAAGTCCGAATCTATCATGCAGCCGAGACACTGTTCAATGTTCAACCCATATCTTGAGTTCTAGAAGTCCAAATAACGTTATCTGTTTTTTCCTGGAAACCTAAGAGAATTTCCTAGAATTTTCATGAGCACATATGGACCCAGTTCTGATGCTAGAATTTTTATTTTATTTAGACAAGAAGATAAGGATTTTCACAAAGTCAAGAGTTGGCCACCCACTCAACAATTAGTTATCAAATCAATAATTCTGAATTTTGGCCTATAAAAGGAGACATTTTCCATGTATTTAGGGGCTTGGTTGTTCAGATCAAGTTCATGCTCTTTATTTCTCTCTTTATATTTTGTTTTGTAATTTTTAAGTTTTGCTTTCATTAATATCTTGTTTATGCTTTTCATTTCCTTTCCTTTACTTAGTTAACTTGTATTTTCTTTATGTTCTTGTTTTGTTTATTTATGTTTCTCTTCTTCATTATGTTTAGCTAAGTTTATTATGTCAAGGTGAAAAGGTTACACTAATGGTGTAAGAATAAATATAGTGTAAACTCAGCATGGACCTTAATGTTTAATATTAACATGTCTTATCTTTTTATCTTACTAATTCTTAATACCTTGCTTGTTAAATGGTTAATCTAGATTTGTGTTGTATAACACTTGGTACAACAAATGATTGACACTCTCATAGCCCAATCGTATGGTATTACCTACACCTGGGCTATGATAGGAATTTGATTTGTTGTTAGCATCAGGTAACATCATGAATTCCTGACAATATTTAAAAGTTTGGTGTTATGTAAATAAGATAATTAATATGATCATGTTAATAATTTATAATGAGCTATTAATGAGAAATCATCCGATTGAAACCTCTTTTGTGTGTGGTTTCCAATTGAATAATAAGAGTTTATACTATACTTGTTTGAAATACCATTAGTGGATCCTCTAGCCTTGACATTTGTTTTTATCATTGTTTAATCCTTACATTAATCTTTCATCTCAAAGTTCTCATTAATTTCTTCATCTTCATCTTCTTTTATTATTATTATTAATATTACTACTACTACTATTATTATTATTATTATGATTACTACTATTTTTATTATTGTTACTATTAATATTATTAATATTATTTACATTCTGTTTATATTATATAATATATCTCTTTGATCTTTTCATAAACTCAGTATATAGGCTGGAAACCTGTGACCCGATCTTTTAGATCATTCTCAAGTATAACAATGCCACGTACTGAGTATTACTACTACTACTACTACTAATACTACTATTACTATTACTATTATTGTTATTATTATTATTGTTGTTGTTGTCTTGTTATTTATAATTTATACAATTAACCTCTCTATGGTTCGACCCCGGTCTTGCCGGGTTATTTATTACTTCGACACTCTTGCACTTGGAAGAAGACATCAATCTTTTGGTCGTGTTAGGAGGCAATCCAGGTAAGTCATCGGGAAATACATCGATAAACTCTCTAACTATAGGGACTTCATCTAACCGGGGAACTTTTTTCTCTACATCCACTATATATGCTAGGTCGTACTGTACCCCTTTTCGGGCCATTTTCCTCGAGATAGCAGATAACATAATTGATGGAGACCCAATCTTATCTCCTTGAAATACCAACCTAACTTCATCTAGATTAAAGATTATTTTCTTACCCTAACAATCTACTGAAGCCCTATGCTTTGCCAACCAATCCATTCCCAAAATCACATCAAAATCAACCATATCTAAGACATTTAAGTCTCCCATAAAGATCTTATCTCCAATCTCTATTTCACAATCCAAATACACATACTTCACTAATATTAATTCATCTAAGGGAGTAGAAACTGAAATTGGGAATTTTAACAAGGTTGGTTGTTTATCTAACCTCATGGAAAAATATGGAGACACAAATGAATGAGTTGCACCCGTATTAAACAAAACTTTTGCTTCAAAAGTGCAAACAGGAAGAATACCTGAAACAACTGTGTTGGATGCCTGAGCATCCTGCTGAGTCAAGGCAAAAACTCTGGCATGCCCCTGACCCTGTTGTATCTGACCTCTATCACCTGTACCCCGACCTTTCTGACCACGGCCACTAAAACCTCTGCCCCCATGAGCCACAGACTGGCTCGTCGATGGTGCCTGAATAGGATTCTGGACTGAAGTAGATAACCCCGAAGTGGACGACTGTCTCCTTGGGCACTCTCTGATCTTATGACCTATCTGGCCACAACCAAAACAAGCCCCAGTCCTTCTGTAGCACTCTGTACTAGTATGACCTCCTCCACAGTGCTGACATGAAGAACTATCCCCAAGTGAAACAAATGAACTACGAGGTGTTGTCTAAACTAAACTCTGGGTATCACTACTGCCACTCTGACTGCCTGAGCCACTAACTGACGGTCTCTGTCTAAACCTCCTCTGAACCCATGAGCCCTGATGGCCACTTCGTCCCCTAGACGGACCTGCACTTAATCCCTGTTGCCTGAAAGACTGACCCTCTTCTCTAGGCCTCTTAGACTGGCCAACAATCATGTCCTCTAATTCTCACGCCTCTATCAACTTGGCGCTATCAACAGCTGAGGAGTAGAATGGAAACACCTTTGACACCATCACCATATACATAGAGGATTTGAGTCCTCTAATGAACCTCTTCACCCTCCACTCCTCAGTGGGTAGAAGATGTTCTGCATACCTAGACAGCTGAGTGAACTTCAAATCATACTCATCCACTATCATTCTCCCCTGAGATAGCCTCTCAAACTCATAAAGTTGAGCATCCCTGATGCTCTGAGGGAGAAACCTGTCTAAGAACATGGAGCTAAACTCCTTCCATGTCCACTGAGCCTCTACTGGTCTTGCTCTTTTCCTAGACTCAAACCAAGAGATCGCCACATCTCCTTCCAACCTGAACGATGCCAAACTCACAGCTCGATGGTATGTACATCCCAAGGCTTCACATCGTCGCCAAATATCATCTAGGAACCTCTGAACTGTCCATCCCAATAAAAATAGGAGGTGCCAACTTCATGAAGTCATTCAACAACACATTAACTCCTTGAACAGTGTGGGATGTCGAGGGTACATATCTATTCTTTCTTCTATCTCTCTCTATAGTAAACACTTTCTAGGTCCGTACAACCTGGCTAAGTTACTGAAACTCTATAACAGGCTCAGGGTCAGCTACCCCCACACCTGTTTCATCAACCATATTTTCCTCTTCTATCTCCTGACGCTCTTCCTCCACTGGTAGAGATACCTCCTCAACATATTGAGGAACGGGTGCACCGTGCCACCTTCTCTGCCTTGAAGTTCTCAACCGCACAATGGGGACATTATCCTAATCATCATGTACTCTAATAGAATCAGCTATTCATCTATTCCTCGGCATTTTCTAAAATAAAAGTGAGAGCACTTAATTCATGCTAGAACAATAGCATGATAATTAGCACAGAATTATATGAAAGCATATCTATCAAAAGGAAGAAGACATGCTTGATGAAAATTTAAAATTTCAAAAACAACAAACAAAACGATATGGATCCTAATGCTCCACTTATTATGAAATTTAATTATATTATTATTTCTTTAACCTAAAGCTCTAATACCAAGTTTTTCACGACTCGAATCCCGGATCCATGACCAACACATAGGCAAGGTTCCCCTCCAAGGTTCCATACCTATGCGAATGATTAGTACTTAAAAGTGCATGTTTATCAAGGTTTTATATCATCATTTTACACTTGAAGTATCAATAACTCTTTAACTAAAGCATGTTTTATAATAACAAGTTTGATACTATAAGATACCTTAATTTATGGTAAATGCTCATCTTAAATGTAGGTATATCACATAAATGAAAAGATTGATTGATGAGTTTAAGTATTGAAAATGAAAGGACAAAGAGATGGCCAAACTTAGAAAAGAGATGCTGGTGGAGTCCAAACCGGAACATTGCTTGGTAATTGGATCATATCTGGAGCTCTAGATCTTGGATTTAGGTAAATTTTATATGGATGGAAAGGTAAGACAAAGGCCTACAACTTTCATGAGGAGCCCAATATTTAAAAAGGCCGTTTTAAAGTCCAAATTGAAGGAACAACGAAGAAGTCCGAAGCTGTCCTGCAGCCCAGACACTATTTAGTGTTCAACCCATATCTTGAGTTCTAGAAGTCCAAATGACCTCATATATTTTTTGTTGGAAAGCTGAGACAATTTACTAGAACATTCCTGAGGATTCTGGGAAAATTATGATGTTATCAATGACGTTTTGTTCAGACAAGAAGATAAGGATTGTCACCAAGTCAAGATGTGGCCACCCACTCTTCAATTAGTCAACAAATAAATAGTTCCAAATTTTGGCCTATAAAAGGAGGCACATACCATGTATTGAGGCATCTTGGTTTCCAGATCAAGATCATGCTCTTGCTTTCTCTCTTTGTATTGCTTATGTTTTGCTTTCAATAATATCAAGTTTATGCACTTCATTTCCTTTCCTTTACTTAGTTAACTTTTTTTTTATTTATGTTCTTATCTTGTTCATTTATGTTTCTTTCTTTCATTATGTTTAGCTAAGTTAATTATGTCAAGGTGAAAAGGGTACACTAATGGTGTAAGAATAAGTATAATATAAACTTAACATGGACCTTAATGTTGGATACTAACATGTTTGATATTTGTTATCTTGTTCACTTTTAATTCTTTGCTTGTTAAATGGTTAATCTAGATTTATGTTGTATAACACTTGGTACAAAAAATACTTGGCACTTTCATAGCCCATACTGTATGGTATAACCAACACCTGAGCTATGAAAGGAACTTGATTTGTTGTTAACATAAGTTATAATCATGAATGTCTGCCAACATTTACAAGTATTAGCTTTATTCGAATAAGATAATTAATGTAATCATGTTAACAATTTATAATCTGATTGGAACCTCCTTTATGTGTGGTTTCCAATTGAGTAATAAGAGTTTATACTATACTTGTTTGAAGTACCATTAGTGGATCCTCTAACCTTGACATTTGTTTTTATCATTGTTTAATCCTTACGTTAATCTTTCATCTCAAAGTTCTCATTAATTTCTTCATCTTCTGCTTTTATTATTATTATTATTATTATTATTATTATTATTATTTACATTCTGTTTATATTATATAATATATATCTTTGATCTTTTCATAAACTCAGTATATAGGCTGGAAACCTGTGACCCGATCTTTTAGATCATTCTCAGGTATAACAACGCCACGTACTGAGTATTATAATAATTATTATTGTTGTTGTTGTTGTTGTTGTATTGTTATTTATAATTTATACAATTAACCTCTCTGTGGTTCGACCCCGGTCTTGCCGGGTTATTTATTACTTCGACACTCCTGCACTTAGGAAAAGACATCAAGCTTTTGTTCGTGTCAGCGAACCCAAACTTACATACAAACTTATCCTTTAAACAACCCAATCAGAGTTCAACGCATATCTAATAACAAAGCTAACTCCATAATATAATTTAATTGTCTTAATACAAGAGTTAATATAATTTCATAGTTTTGGAGCACTAACTTGACAAAAAAAGAAGGTACAAATTACAACCAAAAAGCAGGTTCGAAAGGTTCAACAAAAGTGACATGCTATCAAGCTATAAGCCTGAAAAGGATAAATAATGAGAGGGTGAGTTCAACAACTCAGTGAGTAGATAACGTTCAATACACACACATACGAGGTAATACAACAATGAGAATTATATATACAATTATGGCTCTAGGTTCTTATAGGAAGGTTTCTCAAATAGGCCATAACAAGAAGATCATATGATAAAGCTCGTCAGAAAATCAAAATGCAATGAGCATGAGGCTCTGTACTGTGGGATGATCAGTCGACACAGGTTGGTGACTCCCCCGACAACCTAGGGTTTAGATACGATGTGCACAAAGCCTAACACTACCCTGTTAGCATGGGTATTCTGACTGACATATGATTAGTACTTAAAAGTGCATATTTATCAAGGTTTTATATCATCATTTTGCACTTATAATAACAAGTCTAATACTATAAAATGCCCTAATATATGGTAAATGTTCATATTAAATGTAGGCATATCACATAAATCAAAGGATTGATTCATGAATTCAACTACTGAAATTTTGAAGATAAAGAAGGGTGAAGCTTAGAAAAGAGACGTTGGTGCAGTCCAAACTGGAACACTGTTTAGTAATCGGGTCATATCTCGAGTTCTAGATATCCAAATGATCTAAACTTTTTACAGAGATTTTGTAAGACATATGCCTACAACTTTTATTTGGACATCAAGATCTAAGAAGGCCGTTTCAAGTCCAAATTATAGCAACAATGGAGAAGTCTGAATCTGTCCTACAGCCCAAAAACTGTTTAGTGTTTGGCCTATATCTGGAGTTCTAGAAGTCCAAATGACCTCCACTATTTTTTTCTGGAAAGATAAGACAATTTCCTACAACTTTAATGTTTTCAAGTGGACCCAGTTCGGATGGTAGCATTTTTGTTTTATTCAGACAAGAAGATAAGGATTTTCACCATGTCAAAAGTTGGCCACCCACTCAACAATTAGTCATCAATTCAATAATTCCGAATTTTGGCCTATAAAAGGAGGCATTTGCCATGTATTTAGGGGCTTGGTTGTTCAGATCAAGCTCATGCTCTTTATTTCTCTCTTTATATATTTTTTTGTAATTTTTAAATTTTGCTTTCATTAATATCTTGTTTATGCTTTTCATTTCCTTTCCTTTACTTAGTTAACTTGTATTTTCTTTATGTTCTTGTTTTTTTTTTTATTTATGTTTCTCTTCTTCATTATGTTTAGCTAAGTTTATTATGTCAAGGTGAAAAGGTTACACTAATGGTGTAAGAATAAATATAGTGTAAACTCAACATGGATCTTAATGTTTAATATTAACATGTCTTATCTTTTTATCTTACTAATTGTTAATACCTTGCTTGTTAAATGGTTAATCTAGATTTGTGTTGTATAATACTTGGTACAACAAATGCTTGGCACTCTCGTAGCCCAGCAGTATGGTATTACCTACACCTGGGCTATGAAAGGAACTTGATTTGTTGTTAACATTAGTTAACATCATGAATTCCTGACAATATTTAAAAGTTTGGTGTTATGTAAATAAGATAATTAATATGATCATGTTAATAATTTATAATGAGCTATTAATGACAAATCATCTGATTGGAACCTCCCTCGTGTGTGGTTTCCAAATTGAGTAATAAGAGTTTATACTATACTTGTTTCAAATACCATTAGTGGATCCTCTAACCTTGACATTTATTTTTTTATCAATGTTTAATCCTTACATTAATCTTTCATCTCAAAGTTCTCATTAATTTCCTCATCTTCTTTTATTATTATTATTATTATTATTATTCTTATTATTATTATTATTACTACTACTACTACTACTACTATTACTATTACTACTACTACTACTACTACTACTATTATTATTATTATTATTATTATTATTATTATTATTTACATTATGTTTATATTATATAATATATCTCTTTGATCTTTTCATAAACTCAGTATATAGGCTGGAAACCTGTGACCCGATCTTTTAGATCATTCTCAGGTGTAACAACGCCACGTACTGAGTATTATTATTACTATTATTATTACTGCTATTACTGCTATTATTACTGCTATTGTTGTTATTATTATTGTTATTGTTGTTCTTATTATTGTTGTTGTTGTTGTTGTCTTGTTATTTATAATTTATACAATTAACCTCTTTGTGGTTCGACCCCGGTCTTGCCGGGTTATTTATTACTTCGACACTCCTGCACTTGGGAGAAGACATCAAGCTTTTGGTCGTGTCAAGTTTTTGGCGCCGTTGCCGGGGAGGTAAATTCTTGTACAAATTATAGTATTTATTTTGTTTTCTCTTTTCACTTTTCTTGTATCTAATTTTGTTTCTTTTGTTTTGTTTATTTTTCTTTTGTTTTCTTCTTCCTTTTATTCTCTTTCTGCACGTGCATGAGTGTTTGGTCACGTACATTAAGTGGTAGACTTTGTAGGGTATCCTCATCATTTTCAGAAAATATGGCCGAAGAAGATAACCAGTCACTTCATAATGAGAATAACCGTGTTAGGACACTTAGAGACCACATGAATCCCACAAGAACAAGCGCACCCTCATGCATAGTTTTCCGTCCTGATGCATCCCATTTTAATTTTAAGCCAGGCATTATTCAACTTTTACCTTCTTTTCATTGCTTAGATCTAGAAAATCCATACTTGCATTTGAGAGAATTTGAAAAAGTTTGCAACACCTATAATGACTTAAATTGTAGCATGAATACCATTAGATTAAAGCTTTTTTCTTTTTCATTAAAAGATAAAGCTAAAACATGGCTACAAAATATTAGGTTAGGATCCATTCGTGCTTGGGATGAAATGCAACAACAATTTTTAAAGAAATTTTTTCCATCTCACAGAACCAACTCTTTCAAAAGACAAATCACCATTTTCACTCAAAAACCAGGTGAAACATTTTACCAATGTTGGGATAGGTATCGAGACTTGCTTAATACTTGCCCTCATCACGGTTTTGAAACATGGAGATTGGTTTCATAATTTTATGAAGGGTTAACACCTAAAGATAGGCAAATGGTTGAATTGATGTGCAATGGAACTTTTAAAGATAAAGACCCTAATGAAGCAATGGAGTACCTAGACTTGCTAGCTGAAAATGCACAAAATTGGGACACTACGGGTACTTATGAGGCACCAAGTAAAACTCATACATCTAGTGGAGGTATGCACAACCTTAGGGAAGATCATGACCTCCAAGCCAAGTTTGCATCTTTAGCTAGAAAAGTCGAGGCACTAGAATTGAAAAGGAGTGGTCAATTAAAATCTGTTCAAGACATTGTGTCAAATCTGTGAAACAAATGAACATGCAACCAATGATTGTCCAACTTTGCCTTCTTTCAAGCAATGCCTCCATGAACAAGCTCATGCTTTAAACAGTTTCCAAAGGCCCAATCCTAACCCATACTCGCAAACATACAATCCTGGTTGGAGAAATCACCCAAATTTCAGTTGGAAAAGTGATAACAATAATGCACAAACTTCACAACCACCGTTTCAAGCACACCGTAATTTCCAAAATTCTCATGGATATGCACCTCCTTATGCTCCACCTCCTAGAAGAAATCTTGAGGAAATATTGCATGCATTCATTGAAAAGCAAGAGGCAATCAACACTCAATTTACTCAAGGCATGACAGATTTTAAAGATACTTTTGCAAAGTTAACATCTGCTCTCAGTTTTCAAGAGAAAGGTAAGTTTCCATCTCAACCACAACAAAATCCAAAGGGGCAATACAATGCAAATGCAAGTAGTTCCGGAAGCCAACACATGAATCAAGTCAAATCATTCATCACTCTTTCCAGTGGTAAGGTTATTGAAAAACCTATTCTTGAACCTTGTGAGAAAGATGATGAGTCAATCTTTAAGGGTAAGGAAGGGGTTGAATTTGAACATTGTGAAGAAAGGACTGATTCCCCGCCAGCACTTCCATTTCCTCATGCCATGACCAAACAAAGGAAAGTCAATCACAATTCTGAAATCCTTGAAATTTTCAAACAGGTAAGGATCAATATACCTTTGTTGGATGCTATTAAACATGTACCTTCCTATGCTAAATTTTTGAAAGATCTATGCACTGTGAAGAGAAAACTGATGTGAAAAAGAAAGCCTTTTTAGCCGAACAAGTAAGTGTTATTCTTTAGAATAATAATGCTTTGAAATATAAAGACCCTGGTTGTCCTACCATTTCTTGCTTTATTGGAGAACATAAAATTGAAAGAGCTTTACTTGATCTTGGAGCTAGTGTGAATTTACTTCCATATTCGGTTTTTCAAAGTCTCAATCTAGGTGAGTTAAAACCAACTTCTATAACTCTTTTACTTGCTGATAGATATGTAAAAGTGCCTAGAGGAATAATTGAAGATGTGTTAGTACAAGTTGATAAATTCATTTACCCTGTAGATTTTATTGTCTTGGATACACAACCTGTTGAAGCATGTAATTCAATTACTGTTATTTTAGGATGTCCATTTCTTGCAACTTCTAATGCATTGATTAATTGTAGGAATGGACTGATGAAGCTATCATTTGGAAACATGACATTGGAGATGAATATTTTCAACATTTTCAAGCAACCTGGATATGATAATAATTTACAGGAAGTGGACTTTATTGAAAAATTAGTTCATGATCAATTTCAAACCACTTCTAGTGAAACTGAGATTGATGGACCTGACGAGTTGCAAATGGTTAATTTTCAGGAAGAAGTAAAGGCATGTAATTGGAGACCACAAATTGAAGAATTGCCACCACAATCAATTGAGTTTATACCTTCAAGTGTTCAACCACCAAAACCTGATTTGAAGCCATTACCATTCAATCTTAAATACTCATTTTTAGGAGAAAATTAAACTTTTCCGATAATAATCTCTTCCAAACTTAATGCACATGAAGAAGGTAAGTTATTACAAACTCTGAAAATGCACAAAAATGAATTAGGATGGACCATAGCTGACATAAAAGGAATTAGTCCTTTGATTTGCACACACATGATTTATTTGGAGGAAAATGCTAAACCATCTAGAGAAATGCAACGAAGACTTAATCCTAATATGAAAGAAGTAGTGAAAAATGAAGTCATTAAGCTTCTAGATAATGGAATCATTTATCCTATTTCTGACAGCAAATGGGTAAGTCCTACCCAAGTTGTACCCAAAAAGTCTGGAGTCACTGTGATAACAAATGAGAAAAATGAGTTAATTCCAACTCGAACTATTATTGGTTGGCGCATGTGCATTGACTATAGGAAACTTAATTTAATGACTAGAAAAGATCATTTTCCTTTACCTTTCATGGATCAAATCCTAGAAAGAGTTGCAGGTCATGAATTTTATTGTTTCCTAGATGGCTATTCAGGTTACAATCAAATTGAAATTGCATTGGAAGATCAAGAGAAGACTACTTTCATATGTCCATTTGATACTTTTGCATATCAAAGAATGCCTTTTGGGTTATGTAATGCACCAACCACGTTTCAAAGATGCATGCTTAGCATATTCAGTGATATGGTTGAACGTTTTCTTGAGATTTTTATGGATGATTTTTCTGTTTTTGGTGATTCATTTGATGATTGTTTAACTAACTTGGAAAAGGTTTTGAACAGGTGTGAAGAAAAGAATCTTGTACTGAATTGGGAAAAATATCGCTTTATGGTAACAAACGACATTATACTTGGTCACATTGTTTCATAGAAAGGAATTGAGGTTGACAAATCTAAAATCGAGCTAATTGCCAACTTACCAACACCAAAATCTATTAAAGATGTTAGATCATTCTTAGGACATGCTGGTTTTTACAGAAGGTTCATCAAAGATTTTAGTGTAATATCTAAACCATTGTGTAACCTTCTAACAAAGGAAAATGTTTTTGAATGGACTGAACAATGTGAAAAAGCCTTTGTTAACCTTAAAAGCTTGCTTACTGCTCCTGTCATTCAACCTCCTGATTGGTCACTGCCTTTTGAAATAATGTGTGACGCTAGTGATTATGCCGTGGGTGCTGTCTTGGGACAAAGAAAAGATAAGAAACCTTATGTGATTTACTATGCAAGTAAAACTTTAAATAGTGCTCAAATGAATTACACTGCCACTGAAAAAGAATTACTTGCAGTAGTATTTACATGTGACAAGTTCAGATCTTATCTTGTTGGCTCACCTGTTGTTGTTTTTAGTGATCATGCAGCATTGAAATATCTTCTCTCTAAGAAAGATTCTAAGGCTAGATTAGTGCGGTGGATTTTGTTACTTCAAGAATTTGATATTACAATCAAAGACAAGAAAGCACCGAAAATGTTGTCGCGGATCATTTGTCAAGATTGACAACCGATTCGATATATGACATCACACCAATCGATGACTACTTTCCTGATGAATCTTTATTTTCTGTCTCTACAATGCCTTGGTTTGCTAATATTGTTAATTTTCTTGTTTCAGGACAATTGCCAGCTCATTGGAGTACCCAAGATAAAAGAAAGTTCTTGAACGAAGTGAAGAACTTTTATTGGGATGACCTTTATTTATTCAAATATTGTCCTGGTCAAATATTTCGAAGATGCATTCCTGACAATGAGGTAAGTAGTGTCATTAAATTTTGTCATTCTGAGGCATGTGGGGGTCATTTCTCATCAAGAAAGACAACTGCAAAAATCTTACAAAGTGGATTTTATTGGCCCACCATGTTCAAAGACTCATATGCATTCTGTAAGATTTGTGAAAATTATCAAAAGTTGGGATCTATTTCGAAACATCACATGAGGCCTTTAAATCCTATTCTTGTCATTGAGATCTTTGACTGTTGGGGTATAGATTTTATGGGTCCATTTCCTCCATCATTTGGTTTCTTTTTTTTTATCAAATGTTAGAATATTATAGATAAAAAAGATAGACTAGCCAGATTAGCAAGCCTATAGAACCGAAAATACAGATTTACAAACTAGCGGGAACAGCCTCCCAGCTAGCCCAAAAGAAAACCAACAAAAGAAAAAACAATCAGTTAGTGCAGGAACCCAAACTACAGGATCCCGGGATAACCGAACCAACAATATATCAAGCCATAGCCATATACAAAGAAATCAAAAATTAAGAGCACTTAAGCCTAAAACAGGAACCCTCGTGAAGACCATCTGCATGAGCCATGCAGCCAACGAAACATTGAAGTAGAAAAGAACAACAGTTGAAAGCACCACAGGAGAGAAGTGGCAGGCCCGACAGGAGATGAATCACGTAGAAAAACATGCCACATAAAGCCTTCACCTTGCACCCCAAAAGCCATGCAACCAAGTAGCAAACAAAACTCCTGCCCCACAGCAAAGAGAGCTGAAGCCAGCGTTCCCAGCAGCTCACCCGACAGCCAATTGGAAGTGATCCTTTTCATGAAATACAGTATAGAACAAAATTTGGAATCTCCTAAAGATGGCATCAATTCCTCTGCACTTTGCCTCAAAAACCCGTTTGTTTCTTTCCTCCCAGATAAGGTACACTGTGATGGCCAACGAGACTCTGCGCATCCGAGACACAAGATTGGATCGCCTGAAATATAACCCACAAAGTGCCCTGTTGATGGACGACATCCGCCTACCAATTCTAAGCCAAGCTTTTATCCTATTACACAAACTGCCCGTCCAATTACAAGTGAAAAATAAATGAGCATGGGACTCTGCTTCACACCGACAGAAGGTACAAGAGGGGTCAGAAGGGATGAACCACAACCTGTCTCGAGTTTTAAGTTTGCCCATGACCGCCAGCCAAAATATAAAACTGTATTTAGGCAGGGACCACTGCTCCCAAACAACTCGACCCCATGTGACAGTTGAACCAACCGGCCTGAAAAAATCATAGGCATTTGCTAGAAAGGGCCCTGCAGAATTAGTCCAGCTTCTCATCAAGGAGACACACTCCACCCCTAAGCCCCCACAATGTTGAAAGATAACATCCCGAACAGTGATGATGGCTTTTCACAACGGGGATGAAGAGTGATGCGCCTGGACAGACCAAATGGAGCCACCACTCAAATAAAAATGGTGTATCCAACGAATCCACACCGAGTTAGTTTTAAGATGGATATGCCACAGCTGCTTACTAAGAAAACTTCTGTTGCGGGCACAAAGATCAAACAATCCCAGACCACCCTCAGTTTTAGGAAAGTAGACAGTCTTCCAGGCAACAATGGCTGAGGAGCCACGGCAGGCATCACCAGTCTAGAGGAAATTCCTGCATATGCTAATAATTTGTTTCATCACAATGCCAGGGATAAGGAATATATTCAACCAGAACTGGACTTTCCCAAATAAAACAGAACGGAGGAGCTCCAAGCACCCTACATATGTAAGATGTCTGCCCATCCAACCTTGGACTGATGATTGCAGGTCCTGCATAAGCTGGGTGAACTGACTGGCAAGCAACCTATGCGGGCTGAAAGGATAGACTGCTTATGCACAGAGCCAACTCCCCCAAAGAAAATAAATGATTTATGTGGATTAATGTTCAAACCCGATGTCTGGCCAAAGAGAGTAAGCTGCTGGAGAATACAAGAAATTGATGAGAGGTCCCCACGAGATAGAAGAAGAACATCATCTGCAAATGCAAGATGAGTGATACCCTGAACGACACACTTGGGATGAAATCTAAAACCCACCTGCTGAGAGGCAAAAGTGAGCAGCCTTGTAAAATATTCCATACAACAGATAAACATATACGGGGACAAGGGGTCTCCTTGACGAACACCACTGTGACCCGAAAAGAAACCATGAATATCTCCATTTACAGCTATCGAGTAAGACGCAGAGGAAATACACTGCATTACAAGCAAGACAAAGTGAGTAGGAAAACCAAGGTGGAGAGAAGGCTTTCTAAGAAATCCCATTGCACAGAATCGAATGCCTTTTTGAAATCCACTTTCAGCAAGCAGCAGGGAGAAGAGCGTTTCCTACAATACTGGCGAAGAAGTTCTTGAACCAGATTAATATTGTCGCTCATATATCTCCCACCCAAGAAAGCATTCTGCATGGGGCTGACTATGCCTTGTAGAGCTTGGGCAACCCGGTCAGCTAGTATCTTGGACAACACTTTATATATGACGTTACAACATGAAATAGGCCTAAAGTTTGAGGGGGAGGACACATGCTCAGATTTGGGAACCAAGGCAATGATGGAGTGGCTGCCCTGTTTAAGAAGTCGGCCAGATTGAAAGAAGTCCTGGATGGCAGCACAAAAGTCCCCTCCAACTATAGACCAAGCTTGCTTGAAGAAGAAGGAGGAATACCCACCAGGACCCGAGGCCTTTTCATTATCAATACTAAAAACAGCTTTACGAATATCCTCATGAGTAACTGGGGAGAGGAAAAATCCATGGGAATGAAATGGGAGGCACGGCCCGCACTGAATAATATCAATGTCAAGAGGGATAGTAGACTTTGAAGTACCCAGCAGCTGCTGATAATAAGCCAAAAATTCATCCCCCACTTCCCTAAGAGAAGTGCTTAACCGACCATTGCTGCATGTGATGGCAGGAATGAAGTTCCTCCTGTGATTCTGCCCCATGAGAGCATGGAAGAACTTAGACCCTCTGTCACTGTCCTTGAGGAACCAACATTTAATTTTTTGGCTGAAAAACTGGTGCTCCGCAAACTTGAGAGAGGAGAGTTTTGAGCGTAGAAGCTTGTCCTGCTCAGCCAACAGCAGGTTATCTCTGTCTTGCTGTAATGCATTTTGGAGCTGCTCCAGCTGAGACTCAAGATGAGAGACCCTCTTGGAAATATGGCTGAAGTGAAGCCTGTTAAGCTCTTTCAATGGACCCTTCAGGAGCTTGAGCTTGCGGCAAAGTATATACATTGGGGTGTCATACACTGGAGAAGACCAATAAGAAGCAACCACTCCTAAAAACTGATCATGAGCAGCCCACATATTAAAAAATTTGAAATTACGTCTACCCTGCACATATGGATTTAGCCTCACTGCAGCAGGGGAGTGGTTTGAAAATGCACCAGGAGTTTCAAAGTGAACATGGGTGGAACAATGCAAAGAAGACCATAAGGGATTAGTGAGAACCCTATCAAGCTTACTCCAAACAATACCATTTTTCCAAGTGTAGTGGCAGCCAGAATAGTTAGCATCCCGAAGGCCAATATCAAAACAACAATCATTAAAATCAGAAATATCATAAGAGGAGATAGCCTCCCCATTGTGTTTGTCTGAAGAGGAAAGTAAAGAATTGAAATCTCCAAGAACCAGCCAGGGATGATTGGAATTCCAGCTCTTTAAATCCTCCTAGAGAGGACGCCTTGCAGTGATGGTGTTAAAACCATAAACGAAAGTAGCCTTAAAGCTAACTTGGGAGATCAAGCAAGTGATTGAAATATGGATAGCTTGCGCAGAGGAGGCAAGCAAGGCAACATTGGAAAGATACTGCCAATGCTGCAACCTAAGCTTATGCATGGAAACAACCCTGGCAGGGAGCATTTTGGTTTCAAGTAACCCACAAACATCAATCTTGTTCTTCTTCATGAGGCTAACTACCTCATGCTGCTTCAGGGGATTGTTCAGTCCCCTAACATTCCAGCTATAAATTATCATGGATTAGCAGTGGAAGGGAATACCCTTCCGCTACGACTACACTGCTTTTGGTTATGAGTCCTGACCCCACACTGATCAACCACATCAAATGAAGGAACATTCACACGATTCCCAACCTCAATAGTATTCCCTGTATCAGGTGCTAATGGCAATGTGTTGTGATCCTCCCCTTCACAAGGATGAACTATCAATGGAACAGTAGGGGGAGGATCCTGAGCATTTCCAACACAAGAGTTTGCAATCAATAAATCTGATCTAGGAGAATGAGGAGGGTGCTGACCTGTACCCATGCAAACAGGCGGAGTGGGGGGAGTTGGGGAATGAGTATCCAACACCCGATCAGAACCAACCACAGCCTTCCCCTTGCGTAGCTTGCTAGAATTGCGAGAATCCACAGTAACCCAACCAGTAGAATTTTCAAGCACAGCTTCTGGCGTGACAATTTCCTCAGAAGCATGTTGATTAGTATTGGCTTGGGACTGGCCATGCACCGTTGGGGGAGAAGACAATATTGGAGGCTGGGGGCCCAATCTGTTAAAGACATTCCCCCTATCAACATCATCCTGAGTCAGAGGTTGGGGGAAAGGAACCTTGTTGGTAGAGGTCGCAGCCTTGGAACAGAGAAGGCGGGAGTGGCCAAAAACATGGCAAAAGTTGCAGTACTTGGGCAGAGTCTCGTAGACCACTTTTTGATGCAATGTAAGACCATCTGGTAGAGATATCTCCACTGAGTGACGTAGCTCCTCCAGCAGGTCAATTTCCACCAACACTCTAGCATAAGACATGCGGGAGAGGTTTGAGGTAAGCTGGTCACACTGAATCGGCTTGCCAATAACGCTGGCGATCTTTGAGAGACAGATAGGGGACCAGCAACACAGTGGAAGACTAGGAAATTTTACCCAGACTAGCACCCGCGACATCTCTTCATAGGAGAAGTCAAAAAACTTTGTCATAGGCCTGAGAACAAGGGGCCGGCCATACACAAGATAGGGACCTCCCCGTAGAACAACAAGCTTTTCCTCCTCAGACTTAAAGCGATAAATCAGCCAGCCCGTCTTATGGATGGTGAGGGTGGCATCAGTTTTCCAAACAGAAGAAATAATACTATTGAGAGCTTTAAACCCAGGGTTCTTTCCAGAAACATAACCCACAGCACAAACATTCCAAACTTCATATTTAGACAGGATATCCTCATGAGAAATTGCACACGATTTAGATAAGTGATTAAGTGAATAATTTTGAAGCTTGGTGCAAGAAGTAGTAGTTCTATTGGAAAAGAGAATGTCACGCCATTTGCTAGTACTGGGGCCAGGAATAGGGTTACCTGAACTAGAGGGGGGAACAGGCTCTTATCTACTAGTGGTTGAAGCTGGAGGCATCTCACGTTGTTGCAGCGCAAAGGAGTGAACTTTCTCTGAAGTGATCACCGGGGAGGACAAGATCGGAGCAGAGAGTATTTCAGGCCCTTGAAGGGAGTCACAATCTTCATCTGAAAAGTTTAAGTCCAACTGATCCTCACCTAGGATCTCATCATCAGAACCAGCGATGCAGTCTTCCACCAGGACCACTTCCAAATGTTTGGAACCAGAAGCAACCGCCATTACTGAAGCAAGTTGGGGAGGACCCATTACATGGGGGGAAGACGGGGGGAAGGTGGGAGAAGCTGGAACCAGGGGACAAGGAACGACATCAGCTTCAAAAGCAGTAGCAACATGGGGACCTAAGACCATTGAATCGTCACCATCCCTGTCATGAACACGCATGGTGGAAGGAGCTGGACCAGGGGGACAAGAAACGGCATCAGCTTCAAAAGCAGTGGCAACATGGAGGCCTAGGGCCACTGAACCGTCACCATCAGCTTCATGAGCATGAGGGCCAACAAAGTGAGCAGAATCTTGTCTGCGGGCTACAATGACTTTTCTCTTGTTCTTCGCCATTTGCAAGAATGGACACGGGAAAAGATGAATGGAAAAGGGGGGGGAACAAGTTGGGGAGAAATCAGTACCGGGGAAGTGGAGGGACAGAGAAGGGGTGAGGAATTAATCAAGGGAAACCAAAGAAAGTTCAACTATCCATAATCGCCAGTAGACAGGAGGGAATCCTCTCCACGGGGAAGGAGAGCATCTCTCTCTAGATTCTCTCTCCAACTGACTACAAATCGACTGAGAGCTCTGACTGAGAGCTCTTTCTTCCCATCATTTGGTTTCTTGTACATATTGGTCACAGTAGATTATGTTTCAAAATGGATAGAGTCAATTCCAAGTCGAACCAATGATCATAAAACAGTGATAAAGTTTTTGAAAGAAAACATTTTAAGTCGATTTGGAATCCCTCGAGCCATGATAAGTGATGGTGGAACAAATTTTTACAACAAGCCATTTGAGTCTTTAATGAAGAAATATGGAATCACACACAAAGTTGCCACCCCTTATCACCCTCAGACGAGTGGACAAGTAGAACTTGCTAATAGGGAGATTAAACAGATCTTAGAGAAAACGATGAACCCTAATCGAAAAGACTGGTCTTTAAGACTTAATGATGCACTTTGGGCTTATCGAACTGCGTATAAAACATCATTAGGTATGTCACCTTATAGACTAGCATATGGAAAACCTTGTCACTTGCCTGTGGAAATTGAACATAAAGCTTATTGGGCCATTAAAGCTTTCAATTCGAACATTAATGATGCTAGTCAGCTGCAAAAATTGCAAATAAATGAGCTTTAAGAAATAAGAAATGATGCATATGACAATTCAAGAATTAATAAAGCAAGACTCAAAGAGTTTCATGACAAGAAAATACTGAGAAAAACATTCAATGTTGGTCAAAAAGTCTTGCTTTATAATTCTCGACTCCATTTATTTCCTGGAAAACTAAGATCAAGATGGAGCGGTCCTTTTATTGTGAAACATGTGTATCCATATGGGGCCTGTGATATCAAGAATCCAAAGAATGGCAATATTTTCAAAGTAAATGGGCATCGGTTGAAAGTTTATTTTGATAATTTTTCAGTTGAAAATGACTCTATTGAATTGAGTGATCCTGTATATAAAGATTGATTCTTTTTCTCACATTGTTTTGTGTTTTGTTTTGGTGTATCTTTTGTTTTGCTAGTCTCTCTTACCCCGGTCAAGTGGCGGATAACGGTACTCCGTGACTCTTAAGTCGGTTCTTTTAGTTTCCTATTATAACTGATATTTGTGTATATAATTGTGCAATTCTCTGCTCTTTCTTCTTTCTTTTAATTTCTCATCCAATTCTCATTTGAAAATGGACACCACTCTTGAAAAATTGAAAAAGTATTTTCCCACTCTGCCTCAGAATATGATTAAAAAAATTTACCGTGCTAGATGTGCAAGATTGAGGTTGTTAATGAATCATGGAATTCCTAAAGATATTCATTGGCTGATTGAAGCAAAGGTCAGGTTATTAGGTGAGTCCTCCAATTCTTTCATTTCACACATGCCTAGAACAGGTAAAAGCACTTTTGCAAAGAAATGTCGTGAAAAACGACTGCAAGTCTGTCATAGATGTGCCAGATGGACTTGTAATGCGACATGTCGTTCTTTAGGAATGGTATCTGTAAACCATGAAGATAAAATACAATTCATTAAGGATGGCTTGAGTAAGGGGTCTTTAGATAATCTTCTATTGACTCTTGAGACGCACCCTAGTGGAGATGTGCATCATGCAATTTATGATTTATGGCCCCAATTCTATAAAGAACATGCTCGACTTAGTCTTGGGAATCTGACTAAAAAAGACCCTGTTTGCCAGTTTTTAAGAAAACTGGATGGGAAGCCTATCCCCGACCCATAGAGGGCGTTTAAGCCGTTCTTGGACATAAAACCAAGGGAAGATGTGAGCCACAATCACAACTACCTGTACATACATATGCTTTTTCAAAATAATTAATTAATAGAGAGAGAGAAAGAGAGAGAGACTACAGCTGGCCTACATATAGGTGGTATGATTGCATTTTCAATTTCTCATCTATAAATTCTTCTCTTCCTTCCCTTCATTTCTACTCAACCTATACATTCATCAAATACAGACGTGTGTAGAAATGGCAGGTTCCTCAAGTAATCACATAAACAATATTTGTGTTTTCGATGGATCAAGTCCTGGGAAAGAAAAAGAGTTTTTAGAATCAACAAATCATCTTGGTCAGGTACTAGCTGAGCGAAAGATTCATTTAGTGTATGAAGGAGGCAACCTTGGGTTAATGGGGGGAGTGTCAATAGCTGCATCTTTAGGAGGTAGTCAGGTTTTGGGGGTTGTCCCCAAAGCTTTAGCACAAGGGGACATCATTGGAAAAACAATTGGAGAGGAATTACAAGTCCCCACAATGTCTGATCGACTGAATGCAATGTTTAACAATGTTGATGCCTTCATTGCCTTACTAGGTGGTCTGGGCACATTGGAAGAGATCTTTCATATTTTCTCTTGGGCCCAACTGCACATTCACCATAAACCCATAGGTCTGTTAAATGTTAATGGTTTTTATGATAAGTTGTTGTCTTTTCTTGATCATGTTGTGGAACAGGAATTTCTAACATCTTCAGCACGACAAATCATAATCTCTACTGCTATTGTTGAACAATTGATTGACCAATTACAATCTTTCATCCCTGTAATTAATCCCTCCATGAGTCGCATAAATTGGTCAACTAAGGAAAGCCGTAAAAAGCTTAGATTGGATTTGAGCCTTCGTTTGTAAAAACTGTGTCTTTTGGTTTTATTATTGTGTTTTATTGTTTCTTATATTTGTTTAAGTGCGTTTCAGGTTTGTCAGTGTTCGTTATTTCAGGTGATGTCTTCTATACTCTATCTTTCTACCTTGAGACATTGAGGACAATGTCTCATTTTGGTTGGGGGGAAAGGGTAGTAGTTGATATTTAAAAAAAAAACCTGTGTTTTCTATTTCACAAACTATTTGCAAAAATTGTTGTTACTAGGATGGCAGAGTAAAAGGAGTTCTTTTGATAAAGTGACTCTTGAGACGCATCGTAGTAAACATTCTTAACAAGGTCTATCAGAATACTTCTTGAAATATTCAGGTTTACAAACTCTCATATTGGTAGCACTTGATTCTGCTCATATGCTCATTTAACAAGTATTTTTAAATCTTCATTTTCACACACACAATTTAACATTTGATTGTGGGTTGCACATTGGATCATTACATTATTTATGTTCTTTTGTTAAAGGTAACAACTAAGAGAAGGGATAGTATGTAATTTGCAAAAAAAAAAAAAAAACAATGATAATAAAAAAGTAGATAAGTTTGGTTTCGTAGCCTCCCTAACCCAAGCAATTAAGCCTAAAGGGGTGTTTTAACACTTAATACCCTAAAGTCAACTGACTTTGACACCATCACCATATACATAGAGGATTTGAATCCTCTAATGAACCTCTTTACCCTCCACTCCTCAGTGGGTAGAAGATGTTCTACATACCTAGACAGCTGAGTGAACTTCAAATCATACTCATCCACTGTCATGCTCCCTTGAGATAGCCTCTCAAACTCATAAAGTCGAGCATCCCTGATGCTCTGAGGGAGAAACCTGTCTAAGAACATGGAGCTAAACTCCTTCCATGTCCACTGAGCCTCTATTGGTCTTGCTCTTTTCCTAGACTCAAACCAAGAGATCGCCACATCTCCTTCCAACCTAAACGATGCCAAACTCACAGCTCGATGGTATGTACATCCCAAGGCTTCACATCGTCACCAAATATCATCTAGGAACCTTTGAGGATCCTCTGAACTGTCCATCCCAGTAAAAATAGGAGGTGCCAACTTCATGAAGTCATTCAACAACACATTAACTCCTTGAACAGTGTGGGATGTCGAGGGTTCATATCTATCATTTCGTCTATCTCTCTCTATAGTAAACACTTTCTAGGTCCGTACAACCTGGCTAAGTTACTGAAACTCTATAACAGGCTCAAGGTCAGCTACCCCAACACCTGTTTCATCAACCATATTTTCCTCTTCTATCTCCTGACGCTCTTCCTCCACTGGTAGAGATACCTCCTCAACATATTGAGGCACGGGTGCACCGTGCCACCTTCTCTGCCTTGAAGTTCTCAACCGCATAATGGGGACATTATCCTAATCATCATTTACTCTAATAGAATCAGCTATTCGTCTATTCCTCGGCATTTTCTAAAATAAAAGTGAGAGCACTTAAGTCATGCTAGAACAATAGCATGATAATTATCACAGAATTATATGAAAGCATATCTATCAAAAGGAAGAAGACATGCTTGATGAAAATTTAAAATTTCAAAAACAACAAACAAAACGATATGGATCCTAATGCTCCACTTATTATGAAATTTAATTATATTATTATTTCTTTAACCTAAAGCTCTAATACCAAGTTTTTCACGACTCGAATCCCGGATCCATGACCAGCACATAGGCAAGGTTCCCCTCCAAGGTTCCATACCTATGCGAACCCAAACTTACATATAAACTTATCCTTTAAACAACTCAATCAGAGTTCAACGCATCTATAATAACAAAGCTAACTTCATAATATAATTTAATTGTCTTAATACAAGAGTTAATATAATTTCATAGTTTTGGAGCACTAACTTGACAAAAAAAGAAGGTACAAATTACAACCAAAAAACAGGTTCGAAAGGTTCAACAAAAGTGACATGCTATCAAGCTATAAGCCTGAAAAGGATAAATAATGAGAGGGTAAGTTCAACAACTCAGTGAGTAGATAACGTTCAATACACAAACATACGAGGTAATACAACAATGAGAATTATATATACAAGTATGGCTCTAGGTTCTTATAGGAAGGTTTCTCAAATAGGCCATAACAAGAAGATCATATGGTAAAGCTCGTCAAAAAATCAAAATGCAATGAGCATGAGGCTCCGTACTGTGGGATGATCATTCTACACAGGTTGGTGACTCCCCCGACCAACTCGGGTTAAGATACGATGTGCACAAAGACTAACACTACCCTGTTCGCATGGGTATTCTGACTGACATATGATTAGTACTTAAAAGTGCATATTTATCAAGGTTTTATATCATCATTTTGCACTTAAAGTATCAATAACTCCTTAACTAAAGCATGTTTTATAATAACAAGTCTAGACATATCACATAAATCAAAGGATTGATTGATGAATTCAACTACTGAAATTTTGAAGATAAAGTAGGGTGAAGCTTAGAAAAGAGACGTTGGTGCAGTCCAAACTAGAACATTGTTCGGTAATCGGGTCATATCTCGAGTTCTAGGTATCCAAATAATCTGAAACTTTTACAGATATTTGGTAAGACATAGGCCTACAACTTTCATTTGGACATCAAGATCTAAGAAGGCCGTTTTGAAGTCCAAATTATAGCAACAATGGAGAAGTCCGAATCTATCCTACAGCCCAAACATTGTTCAGTGTTTGGCTCATATCTGGAGTTCTAGAAGTCCAAATGACCTCCACTTTTTTTTTTCTGGAAAGCTAAGATAATTTGCTAGAACTTTCATGTTTTGAAGTGGACCCAGTTCGGATGGTAGCATTTTGTTTTTATTCAGACAAGAAGATAAGGATTTTCACCAAGTCAAAAGTTGGCCACCCACTCAACAATTAGTCATCAATTCAATAATTCCGAATTTTGGCCTATAAAAGGAGGAATTTGTCATGTATTTAGGGGCTTGGTTGTTCAGATCAAGGTGATGCTCTTTATTTCTCTCTTTATATTTTTTTTTGTAATTTTTAAGTTTTCCTTTCATTAATATCTTGTTTATGCTTTTCATTTCCTTTCCTTTACTTAGTTAACTTGTATTTTCTTTATGTTCTTGTTTTGTTTATTTATGTTTCTCTTCTTCATTATGTTTAGCTAAGTTTATTATGTCAAGGTGAAAAGGTTACACTAATGGTGTAAGAATAAATATAGTGTAAACTCAATATGGATCTTAATGTTTAATATTAACATGTCTTATCTTTTTATCTTACTAATTCTTAATACCTTGCTTGTTAAATGGTTAATCTAGATTTGTGTTGTATAATACTTGGTACAACAAATGCTTGGCACTCTCATAGCCCAACAATATGGTATTACCTACACCTGGGCTATGAAAGGAACTTGATTTGTTGTTAACATTAGTTAACATCATGAATTCCCGACAATATTTAAAAGTTTGGTGTTATGTAAATAAGATAATTAATATGATCATGTTAATAATTTATAATGAGCTATTAATGACAAATCATCTGATTGGAACCTCCCTCGTGTGTGGTTTCCAAATTGAGTAATAAGAGTTTATACTATACTTGTTTTAAATACCATTAGTGGATCCTCTAACTTTGACATTTATTTTTTATCATTGTTTAATCCTTACATTAATCTTTCATCTCAAAGTTCTCATTAATTTCTTCATCTTCTTTTATTATTATTGTTATTGTTATTGTTATTGTTATTGTTTACATTATGTTTATATTATATAATATATCTCTTTGATCTTTTCATAAAATCAGTATATAGGC
Source organism: Populus alba x Populus glandulosa (assembly GCA_033617975.1). Classification (NCBI taxonomy): domain Eukaryota; kingdom Viridiplantae; phylum Streptophyta; class Magnoliopsida; order Malpighiales; family Salicaceae; genus Populus; species Populus alba x Populus glandulosa. The sequence goes on along the minus strand of CM066144.1, from coordinate 26,848,947 downwards.
TGGAAACCTGTGACCCGATCTTTTAGATCATTCTCAGGTATAACAACGCCACGTACTGATTATTATTATTATTACTATTAATATTATTATTGTTGTTTTTATTGTTGTTGTTGTTGTATTGTCATTTATAATTTATACAATTAACTTCTTTGTGGTTCGACCCCGGTCTTGCCGGGTTATTTATTACTTCGACACTCCTGCACTTGGGAGAAGATATCAATCTTTTGGTCGTGTCACTTAACTTAAAGTTGATATGACGAATAATGAAATGAGTGGCGCGTGGAGGCACAAATCTATATCTAATATATGTATGAATGATATAAATAAATATGGATGCTAAAGCTATAAATAATAATAAAATAAATAAATAAAAAATAATCCACAACCACCTAACACAACATAACAAGCATTTTAGCAATTAACAAACAAAAAGCAAAGCTTAGTCAAGTCCCCAGTGGAGTCGTCATTCTGTCGCACCCGACATCGCGGCAACCTTAAAATTAATCTTGATTAGGGAAAAAAAAACAGATTTCTAGCATCTTGTTCTTTTAGGAAAAAGGTCTTGTTTAAGGAGTCGTCACCTAGTATTATGGTCACTAAGAACCCTAACTGGTTGTCGCACCCGACATCGCGGCGGCCCACAAAAATAATTCTCTTGAATTAATTATGGAAAAAGAACAGATTTTTTGCATCCGATTCTTTTAGGAGAAAATGTCTTGTTTGAGGAGTCACCACCTAGTATTATGGTCACTAGGAACCCTAACTGGTCAACAGAGATTCTATGGTTCGGGACTGGTTACATAAAAGGGAAGATATTATCACCCCTTAAACGTTTTGCTTAAGGCAAACTGCATTGCTGTTTTTTGTCTTAAATTGCTAAATTTTTATTGGTTTACATTCTGATGATTTATTCACAATATTCCTGACTCTGACGTCAGTGAATAAATAAATTCATTTTTCATACATGCACATATATTTTTCTTGCCAAATAAAAAAAATATAACGAATAAAAATAATATAAACTTAGACTAGTATTTTATTCCCGACTCTGGCGTTAGTGAATAAACCGATAAATTTATATTTTTTTTTTCATGCATACACATATTTTTCCATTTTTTTTATTTCTACTATTATTTATTTATTTATTTTTTAATATTTTTGGGGTTGGGCCCAACTCAGCCCACATGGGCTGGGCTTGACCCAGCCAGCCCAGCCCGGTCACTGGCCCAAGCTAGTGACCCGGCTGGGCCACACTAGGCACGAAATCACGCGTGCATGGCCTTGTTATTGAATTAAACACGGACGACGAAAATGAAATAAGGCAAAGCGAGGGAAACAGAGCAGAAGACTTACCCGATTTGTTTGCAGGGAATTTGTGCGTGATTACTGAGGACGACGCTTCTGCCTTCAAATTTCTTCTTGCCCCTTCTGCTTTTCACGTTGTATTCCTTTCCTGCGTCTCTATTTCGGCTTGTTTTTCTTCGTTTTTTATGCTCTGTTTTCAGAACACTGTCTCTCTCTCTCGGTCGGTCCTATCTCTCTCGTTTTTCTTAAGTCAGAACTGGTGAGGGAAGCCTATTTCTGGTATGGGGTTTAACCAAAAAAAACTTAGGAGTCCCTCTGGCATATTTGTATCTGTCTTGTTTCGGGTTTGTTTCCTCTCTCTCTCTCCAACTCTACAACCAGCCCCTATTCTTTGGGTTCTCTCGATTTATATAGAGGCCGACAGGTTGGTAACGGGTGGTAGGCTGAGGGTCGACCATCATTAAAGCACCCATAACTGAAGCCAACAGACGATTACTACTACAACGCCTCTCTGCCTTTACTGTCGAAAACCGTCGCTCGCTTAAAGAAGAAGAAGATGAACAACATCTTCAAAATGACGCCGTTTGGGGATAACAGTGGCCATTTTCACTTTGACCCACGTAGTTTTGAAAATTTTATAATTAAACCCCTGGTTTAAACTGTAATTACCCCCCTGCATTTGCGCGCCATTTTCAATGTAATCCTTGGACTTTAATTTCGCAATTTGGACCCCAAACATTAATATTTCTTCAATTAAGTCCCTGATTTCATTAATTTAATTAAATCCAAGTCCAATTAAGTCTCAAAACTTATCAATTCTCCAATTAAACCCTTAATTGGATTAATTAAATTAATTCCAAGCTTAATTAAGTCTCAAAACTTATCAATTCTCCAATTAAATCCTTGATTGGATGAATTAAATTAATTTCAAGCTTAATTAAGTCTAAAAATTTATCAATTCTCCAATTAAACCCTTAATTGGATTAATTAAATTAATTCCAAGCTTAATTAGATTAATTCCAAAGTTTAATTAAACCTCGAAACTTCCATTCATATTGCCCTTAACCCAAAATTTAATTCATTCTTTATTTATTTCATCATCATTATTATTTTTTTCATCAATTTTTTTTATCCTTTTCCATAAATAAAATAATAATAATAAAAATAAAATGGTCAAAAATTGGGTTATAACAGTTGCCCCTCTTTATAATATTTATTATGCAAAGATATTGGAAAATTTCATTTTCTTTTATCTTTGTGTAGTAAATTTATAAAGAAAAGTAGATAGAGAAAGAACCTTTTTTTTTTCTTGAAAACTTAGAAAATAATAGATTGACACACGACCTTTACAGAGATATGTAGAAATCAAGAAACAAGTCATTGGGAAGACGACCCATTTTTTTGTTTTTCTTTTGTCTTGAAAATAGTAGATGGACAAATGACCTTTACAGAGAGATGTAGAAATCAAGAAACAAGTCATTTGAAATACGACCCACTTTTTTTGTTTTTTTTTTTTTTAGAAGTGGTCTCATTGTGATGGATGACCTACCCAAGTAAAAAAAAAGGAAAATGAGGGCTCGAAGGCGCACTCAAAAGAATGTGAGGGCTCAAAGGCGCTCAAAGAGGAAAGCGAGTGCTCAAAGGCGCTCGAAAAGGAAAGCGAGTGCTCAAAGGCACTGAAAGAGGAAAGGGAGGGCTAGAAGGCGCTCCAAGAAGAAGGCGAGTGCTGAAAGGCACTCGAAGAGGAAAAGCGAGGGCTCAAAGGCACTCCAAGAGAAAAACGAGTGCTCAAAGGCGCTCGAAAAGGAAAGTGAGTGCTCATAGGCACTTGAAGAAGAAAGTGAGGGCTCAAAGGCGCTCCAAGAAGGAAACGAGTGCTCAAAGGCACTTGAAGAGGAAAGCGAGTTCTCAAAGGCACTCGAGGAGGAAGGTGAGTGCTCAAAGGCACTTGAAGGGGAAAACGAGTGCTCAAAGGCACTCGAGGAGGAAGGCGAGTGCTCAAAGGCCCTCGAGGAGGAAGGTGAGTGCTCAAAGGCACTTGAGGGAGAAGGTGAGTGCTCAAAGGAACTTGAAGGGGAAAGCGAGTGCTCAAAGGCACTCGAGGAGGATGGTGAGTGCTCAAAGGCACTTGCAGGGGAAAGCAAGTGCTCAGAGGCACTCAATGAGGAATGCGAGTGCTCAAAGGCACTCGAGGAGGATGGTGAGTACTCAAAGGCACTTGAAGGGGAAAGCGAGTGCTCAAAGGCACTTGAAGAGGAAGGCGAGTGCTCAAAGGTACTCGATGAGGAAATCGAGTGCTCAAAGGCACTCGATGAGGAATACGAGTGCTCAAAGGCACTCGAGGAGGATGGTGAGTGCTCAAAGGCACTTGAAGGGGAAAGTGAGTGCTCACAGGCACTCGATGAGGAATGCGAGTGCTCAAAGGCACTCGAAGAGGAAAGTGAGGGCTTAGAAGCGCTCGAAAAGGAATGCGAGTGCTTAAAGGCACTCGAAGAGGAAAGCGAGTGCTCAAAGGCACTCGAAGAGGAAAGCGAGGGCTTAGAGGCGCTCAAAAAGGAAGGCAAGTTCTTAACGGCACTCAAAGGAGAAAGCGGGGGCTCAAAGGCGCTCGAGAAGGAAGGTGAATGCTCAAAGGCACTTGAAAAGGAAAGTGGGTGCTTAAAGGCACTCGAAGAGGAAGAAAAACACAAAGATTTTTTAGATGGCCTATTTCTTATGGGCGGCCTTCCCATGTTGAAAAATTCTTAAAAATAAAAAACATTCAACATAAATTTCGATCTTTGGCCATTTCAAGTTGGCCTTCCACTTGATGGATTCCATTGGAATTTTCTCATATGAAATTTAAAAAAACTCATTGTCCAATGTCTCAAATTTTAGATGATATGCATGCATCTTTACCTGTTTTGAAATATAGGCCCCCATTTCTTCTTAGTCTTCTTGTTGCTTGACTGATGAGGACTTGCCACCTCTGCTTTGGGTTATCTTTGTCGCTTGGTTTCTAGCCCACTTGAGTTGGCCCATGTAAGTCTATTTCCAGATTTGTTCCCACAACTCAGCCTTTGTGGCGTCCATCGCGACCCACTTATTTGCTGAAGATTTCTGACTCGTCAAATAATTTGAGAGGACTTATTCATTGCCCCTCGTTTCACTGATAAAAACATTCAGTGTCACTTGCTGAAAGGATCAAATTGTCTTTAGTAAACCAAAATGCCCCCTTGTCTTGTTGTAGGAAATACTCCTCTCTTTTTCTAGAAGAGAAAATACAATGTTGACCCCTTGTACTGGTCATTGCGCCCAAGTATACTTTGCCAGCGACTCAGACAAATAATTGTTTTAAAAGACCATTCTCTCATTTCTCTTTTTGTTCATTTTGGTGAAGGAATATGGGTCCAGAATGAATCTTGAAATCTTGATCTTGCATTTTGAAAACAAAAATTATTTCAATGTGAATCTAAAACAATTTGCTTTTGAAATCTTGCAACTCCTTGGTTATTTTCTTTCTTGGAAAAGAGGTTATTTGCTCTTGTGTTTGGCAATGAGATCTTCAGTGAAAATACGTCATGAGATGACCTTTTGTTTCAAAGTGAAGGGCTCGAGAAAAAGCTCGAGGTTTTGTATGAGAAAAATTTGTCTCTTTTTGAATCATTTATTTTTTATCAGCATGAATAATAATGAGTAGTTTATTATTGATGTCATGAATCTTATGAAAAAGTATTCTTTGCATTTGGAGAGCATTGTTTATTGTTCTATGTTGCTTGCTTGCTTGATTAGAAAGGACTTCTACAGGGACGTAACGTAGGCTGTGGTTTTTTGCTATGAAAGAAAAGGATTCATAAGGCTCAAAGAGTGTTTAAGGGTTTCAAAGATTGTGGATCAATATCAGTAGTTTGACTCTTTATGTCTTCGATCTTTTCTTTTGCCGCTTTTATTTGCCCTTTGTCATTGTTTTGGTTGGGACATATTTTCTTTGTTTTGGCTATCACTTTTTCTTGTGATTTGGGCATGCCCCCTAGCATTTGAGTTTATTAGGCTTTTTATGCCTCTTTTTTTTTTGCTTTCTTGCTGTGTTTTCTCTTTTTATGCCTCATTGAGAAATTTCTCTTGCTCCTCGGTATGGGGTGTGATCCTAGTCGGGATTTTTTTTCATGAAAGAAAAAGTATCTAGGCTCAAAAGGGGATAGCAAGGGATGTACTTATTTCAGAACGTGAAAGGAATAACAAAGATGGCCTTTTCTCATTTCAAGCACAAGCAGTTAAGATCAATAAACTTTGACCTCATCCAATATGATGTTTTGGTCTTTGCAAAGATGCATTTCATGAATTATGAGCAACGAGTTCACTACATACCATTATTCATACATTTAAAAACACACGATTCAAGAGTCATGGGGTAAGGGTGTTTATTCATTTCTTTTTTTCTTTTTTCTTTTTTTTCTTTTTTCTTTTTTCTTTTGGTTTATAATTTAGTCACCTTAATGATGGAGTTGCTTGACTCAATTGTCATTCTATAAGTAGAATGTTAAACATATCATTTTTTTAATGAAAATCAATTTATTTTTGAAATCAAAATGCTAGATCAATATTTCAAAAACTCCAATAGGGAAATGGATTTTGGTAAAAGAAATCAACTATGTCTATGAGATCATGCGAAGTTGTAAGGGTGTATTTTTTGGTTTTTTTTTTTTTTTTTGCAGGCACCCCTTATGAAAAATATGCAAAGAGAAATAATTGGCCCAATCTTATTTATTTATTTGATAAAGACTTATACATCATGGATAATATTTCTTTACAGAATCAGAGTTCACAGGCCTAACTACATCCTCCCCATCCATTCTTGTTAGTATCAATGCCCCTCCTGAAAATGCCTTCTTCACTACGTAGGGTCCTTCATAATTGGGTGCCCATTTACTGCGATCTTCTCCTGATAGTGACAGAACTTTCCTCAATACTAAATCTCCTTCTTTGAATTCTCTTGGCCGAACTTTTCGGTCATACGCCTTAGCCATCCTTCTTTGATACAACTGGTGGTGACAAATTGCTGCTAACCTTCTCTCGCTGATCATATTTAGTTGTTCGTATCGTAGCTTGACCTAATCAGATTCCTCGAGTCCAGATTCCATGAGGACCCTTAAAGAGGGAATTTCTACTTCCAATGGTACCACTGCCTCCATTCCATATACTAAAGAGTATGATGTAGCCCCGGTTGGTGTCCTCACTGCTATTCGATACGCATGAAGAGCATAAGGAAGCCATTCATGCCAATCCTTGTAAGTAATCACCATTTTTTGAACAATCTTCTTTATGTTTTTATTAGCAGCTTCTACGGCGCCGTTCATCTTGGGTCTGTAAGGGGACGAGTTGGAATGCTTGATCTTCCATTTTGTGCATAGCTCCGCTATCATCTTTCCATTAAAGTTTTGAGCATTATCAGTCACTACTCTCTCGGGTACACCATATCTACATATTAGATCTTTCTCGATGAACCGCTTGACCACTTTCTAAGTCACATGGGCATATGAGCAAGCCTCTACCCATTTGGTGAAGTAATCAATCGCTACAAGGATAAAACAATGTCCGTTACTGGCTTTTGGATTAATAGGCCCAATCACATCTATTCCCCACATTGTAAAGGTCCAAGGAGATACCATGTTAAATAAGGGTGTAGGAGGCGCATTGACTTTGTCGCTATACACTTGACATTTGTGGCACATTCGGACATAATTTATGCAATCCTTCTCCATGGTTAGCCAAAAATAACCTGCTCTTTGCATCTGCCTAGCCATCATGTGTCCGTTTGCGTGGGTAGCACAAATTCCTTCGTGCACTTCTTGTAGGGCCTTGTTGGCTTCCAAATCACTCAAACATCTCAGTAAAGTCCCATCAAATGACCTTTTATATAAAATCTCCCCATCTATGTAGTATTCCATGACCATTCTTCTCAAGGTCTTTTTATCTGTCTTCGAGGCTCCCGACGGGTACTCTTGATGCTGGATGAATCTTTTTATATCCATGTACCATGGGTCTTTGCCTGTTTCTTCTTCTATTAAACAACAATGCGAGGGAGAATTTCTGATCTCGATGCTCAGTTATAGCCATAAAAGCTAAGGTAGCTAACGCATCGGCAAACTGATTTGTGTCTCTCCCCAAATGAGTAAATTCTATTTCATCAAAGCTTTCAGCCAATTTGGAGAGGTATTCCTAGTATGGTCTTAATTTTTCATCCCTTATCTGCCATTCACCTTTTACCTGACAGATTATTAGCATTGAATCTCCATATACTTCTAATTTCCCTACATTCATCTCTAATGCAGCTTCCAATCCGTGGATGCAAGCTTCATACTCAGCTGTGTTGTTTGTACAACTAAAGTGCAACTTTTTTTTTTTTTTTTTTTTGATCAAATGTAAGTATTGTATAGATCAAAAAGTAGTAAGCGAAGCTTACGAAACAAGCTGGAAACCAGCAGAACAAATGAACATACATAACCCGTCAAAGGGAACAAGCTCTCTTATACAGTGAAGAGAAAAAACTCTAAATCACAACCTAAATGCAAAAAGCAACAAGGAAAACGACAATGCTAGAATCAGCATACACAAAAGCAAGCGCCCAAGGCAAAAGTGGGTTCCTTGATGAAGAGCGGACGTGCGCATCGATTCCAACAAACAACCACTAGCAAAGTGAAACTCTAGCCAATCAAAGCCATGCAGATGACAAGCTTAATCACGCCAAGAGAGAACTCTCGGCCAACTATCCTAGCATCACCAAATTGGACACCTCGATGCCAGCAAAAGCAAACAACCAACACACCGCAAGCCGACATGGAGATGAAGCTGGAACAGCAACAACCACGCAAGCCAACAACAACAGCTGACAGTGACTCATCCAAGGGAACCAGGGGAAGAGCAACTACCAGCCGTCCAAATAGAAACGAAACAAGATGAGGAACCGCAAGCCGATAAGGAGAAACAACAGGATCAACATGCTCAGGCATTGTGAGCTTAAACTTTCTGAAATCAGAAACTGAGCAGAAAAAACTACAAATCCAGTTGTAGCAATCAACGAGACTAACTTCGTTGTCAAGCAGCAACATGGTAAATAGAGTGGTCTTTTTCATGGAAAAGCAAAACTGTGTAAAACAGAATTTGGAATCTTCGTAGTGTGGCATCTACAGAGGATGACTTCTGTGCAAAGATGCGGTTGTTTCTTTCATCCCAAATCAAATACACAAGTAGGGCAAGGGATACACGTCTCATTCTTAGTTTCAGCTCTTTACTCCTCCCATTCAGACCTCTGATGGCACTGGAAAGTGTAGACATAGGCTGATAGATTCTAAGCCAGCTCTTAGCTCGATTCCAGAGTAAAGAAGTCCAGCTGCAATTGAAAAAAAGGTGGGCGTGTGACTCGTCTTCACTGCTGCATAGGGAACAAACAGTTTCAATGGGAAGGTAGCTGAGCCGGTCCCTTGTGCGGAGTCTACCTAGGGTAGCAAGCCATAGAATAAATCTGGTTCGAGGCAGGGACCATTCCTCCCAAACCACCCTAGCCCACTGGACACTCTCACCTTTAATCCTAAAGAAATCATGAGCATGAACCAGAAATCTCCCCGAACCACTATGCCAATTTTCAAGAGTAGTGATAGCAGCAGGTATGCCTCCACATTGTTCCACCAGCTGGTTTTTGAGAGTGCAAATGGACTTCCATAGAGGCGATGAAACACTCCTCACACCCACAGCCCAGATTGTTGTATGAGGAAGGTAATAATGTGCCACCCAACGAATCCACAAAGAGTCAGATTTAAGATGAAAATTCCATAGCTGTTTTGCTAAAAAGCTTTTGTTTCTTGCCCTAATATCTAGGAGAGCCAGGCCTCCTTCCTGCTTGGGAAGACATACCTTTTCCCAGGAGACAAGAGCAGAGTGAGGTGAACAAGAGTTACCCGACCAGAGAAAACTTCGACAGATGCTATTGATCTTGGTAATAACTATACCTGGCATCGGGAAGATACTGAGCCAGAATTGGACCATGCCATGCAGAACTGATCTGATGAGCTCAAGGCGACCCGCATAGGAGAGGTGTTTCCGCATCCAACTCTGAATAGAAGATTCCAATTTCTGCAGGAGAGGGGAGAATTGACTAGCCAATAATTTGTGAGGGCTTAGAGGGACCCCTAGATAACGGAAAGGAAAACTCCCTTCTATAAAGCCAGTAAGGTGCAAGATGGCAAGCTTAACACTTTCCCCCACACCACCAAAATATATAGAAGACTTCGCAGCATTAATATCAAGGCCTGATATTCGACCAAAAGCAAGAAGCTGCTGGTTTAATATGCTAACTGACTGCGTATCGCACCGGCAGAGTAATAGGACATCATCAGCAAAAGCTAAGTGGGTAACCCCTAGAGCACAACACTTGGGGTGAAAATTGAAATCAATGTGTTGCGTACTCTGCATAATCATCCTAGAAAAGTATTCCATACAAGCAATAAAGAGGTATGGAGAAAGAGGATCTCCTTGACGAATGCCACACTACCCCTTGAAGAAACCATATAGATTCCCATTAACAGAGACAGAGAAAGATGCAGTCTCAACACATTGCATAAGGAGCCGGACAAACCTAGGAGGGAAGCCCAAAGACAGCAATACATGACGTAGAAAAGACCACTGAATAGAGTCAAAAGCTTTCCTGAAGTCAATTTTAATAATACATCTAGGGGATGCCCTCCTCCTCCCATAATGACGCAAAAGCTCCTGCATGAGGTGAATATTGTCAGCCATATTTCTTCCTCCCAGAAAAGCATTCTGGACAGGGCTGATGATATCCTGAAGAGCATGCGCCATTCTCCCCGCTAGAATCTTGGAAATAACCTTGTAGATGACGTTGCAACAAGATATCGGCCGAAAGTCCGCAGCCAAGTTAACATTGGATGATTTTGGGACAAGGGCAATGACAGAATGGTTTACTTGTTTGAGCAAAAGTCCCGATGTGAAGAAATCCTTGACTGCAGCACAAAAATCACCGCCCACTATACTCCATGCTTTCTTGAAAAACAGGGAAGAGAAGCCGTCTGGCCCAGGGGCCTTCTCATTTCCAATGCTGAAGAGAGTTTGCTGGATAAGGTCATCTGTTACTGGACCCAAAAGTTGATCATGGGAGGCTGTATCAATACAGGGGCCACACTGGATGACATCCTCATTAATGGGATCGGTTTGTTTTGTAGAGCCAAGGAGATTTGTAAAGTAACGGACAAACTCATCCCCCACCTCATCAACCGAAGAAGAATACGTGCCAGAGGGGACCTGGATTGCTGGAATATGATTTCTCCTATGCTTTTGGCTCAACAGAGCATGGAAGAAACGGGTGCCTTTGTCCGCTTCCTTTAAGAAAGTGAATTTGAGTTTTTGCCCATAGTAACTCTGCTCCGCCGACTTGAGGTACACAAGCTGTGATCTAAAATGCTTGACCTGGGACTGAAGATGAATATTATCACAATCTTGATGCAAAAGAGATTGAAGGCTATCCAGTTCTTCCTCAGCCCTGGTAACACGTTGAGAGATGTGACTATAATGAAGCTTATTGAGCTCCTTCAGTGGCCTTTTCAGTAGTTTCAGCTTCCGGCACAAAGTGAACATATAGGAACCATAAACAGGCGTATTCCAGCATTGCTCAATCAGCTCAAGGAATTGTGGGTGATCAACCCACATGTTAAAAAATTTGAAGTTCCTATTCCTGCATGGCTGCCGAGAACCTATTTGAATATAGGATGGGGAATGGTCCGAGAAAGCCCCAGGATTGTCAAAATGCACTTGAGCCTGCTGCTGCAAAGTGGACCAATGAGTGTTGACCATAACTCTATCAATTTTGCTCCAGACATGTCCATTTGACCAGGTGTAAAGGCAACCAGTTGAGTTAAGGTCAGCAAGACCCAAATCAGAGCAACATTCCCTGAAGTCTGTAATTTCATAGCTGGTCACAGGAGCTCCACTGTGTTTATCCTCCTGAGAAAGCACCGAATTAAAATCACCAAGAACCAGCCAAGGAGTATTAGGACTCCACCTCCGTAGGTCATCCCATAGGGATCTCCGAAGAGAAATAGTGTTGAAACCATAGACAAAAGAAGCTGTGAAACTGTAATGACTCTCCAAACAAGTAATGAGAACATGCACTACTTGGGCAGAAAAATTAAACAAAACAACATTAACAGTGCTGGGGTTCTAAAAGAGAACAATTCTGGCAGTGGAGGCTACCTCACTATTACTGATATACTTCCAGGACTTCAGCCTAAAATTGTGCATGAGACCGACTCTGGAAGAAGCTAACTTAGTCTCTACAAAGCAACAAACATCAATCTTCTTTCTTTTCATGAGGCTAACAGCCTCATGCTGCTTCAGAGGGCTATTAAGCCCTCTGATATTCCAGCATTGGATTAACATCATTTGGCAGGAGTGGCAGGCGGAGCCCTACCACGTCCTTGGCCTTTGTTTGCATGCTTAAGACCTTCACTTCTAGTAGAGACTCCGACAGATAAACCTGCATGTAACTCCTCAGCTTGTACGTTGTTGCCTCTAGAGCTTAGAAGTTTCTTTGTGTGCTTTCCTCTCACAGTCTCCCATTCATCAGCTTCCATATGCATGGGATCCAAACAAGTGTCCCCAACAACTGTCTTTCCTTTATCATTCCCCATATTGTTGCGTATAACCTCTGGTTGCCCCTTGTCATTCCCTTTCTTGGTGTGTGCAGCCTCTGCATGTTCTTTGTCATGCTCCTTATTAGTTTGCAAACCCTTCCCCAAACGCTGAAGAGCGCTAACTCTCCTCTCCTGAGAAGGACCCGTAGGCAGGCCTGCCTTATCTGAGAGGCCCTCTTTATCAGCGTCAACAGGAATAGGGAATTTAGTGCATGCTCCAGTAGAGTGTCCAAGGACCCGGCAGTGCTTGCAAACTTTCGGCAACGTTTCATAGACAACAGATTGATTTAGAGTAGTGCCGTTAGGGAGACAAATAGGGATAGAGCTAGGCAAATCATCCAGTAAATCAAGCTCAATCAAAACTCTTGCAAAAGATAACCGCTCCATGGTGGCTGTAAATTTGTCACTTTGCAATGGCTTTCCAAGGACACTAGCTATCTTGGAGAGGCCCTGAATGGACCAGCATTTCAGTGGGAGATTTGGAAATCTCACCCATACAGGCACTGTGGTCATATTTTCAGCTGAAAAATCAAAAAATTCTGACATGGGTTGCAGGAGAAGAGGACGTCCATAAACCGAATAAGGCCCTTCAGCAAGAACAGCTAGTTTGTCATCAACATTTTGAAACTGATACACTAGCCAGCCCGATTCATGGATAGTTAACTTGGCTTCACAGTGCCAAGAATCTGAGATAATGCTACTCAAAGCTTTATAACCCGGGAATTTACCAGCAACAAAACCCACAATGCATAAATTCCAATAATCAGAGTGACTAGCCAAATCATCATTAAGAAGAGTACACGTTTTGATAGTGCTAATCTCAGAATAATGCAACAGTTTAGGGCAAACATCAGGATTTTGTTTAGAGGAGAACAGGTCACGCCATTTGCTAGGGGCAGGCACAGGGGACTTACTTGGAGAAGAGGCGTGTTGAGCTGGGGGGGCAGCGTTTGAGGCTGATTTCCCAGAATCACCTAGAGGCTGTGGAGGAGGGGCCACTAGCTCTTCGCCAGAGGGCAGGTCCAGCTTCCCTATAGCAGGGATTGGAGTAGGGGAGCGAAAAAATTTAGAACTTCCTCCAGATGCATACTCAGAAATAGAGTAGTCAACCTCATCTTCTTCAAAGGCATCACAGTCGGAGCAGTCCTCAACCAGAACATGGTCAGCAGTGGAAGGAGAGATGGCCTTCTCCGCAACAATGACCGCATTCTTCTCAGGACAGATAAGATACTTGTCAGGACTAGACCCACCTGCAAGTGTTTTTAGAAGAGAAGAACGGGCGGGGGAGCTAGGATGTAAAGGTACATCTGCTAGCGCAAGAACAGACTTGTCGGGAATATCTGCTTTAATATGCTGCCGAGTACGCACAGGAGATCGACGCGAAGATGTAGTTTTCTTCTTGTTTTTAGCCATAAGGAAAAAAGGGGGTCGAAGAAATCAAGATTCAAATTGCTACAGTAGCCGAGAGCAAGTTGCAGTCAGCGCCATACGCAAGGAGAAACTGATCCCGTGAGGGGAGAGAGCTTCTCTCTCTAGTTTCTCTCGCTATCAAAGTTTTAGGTAGGTTATACTAAAATTGAATTCATTTTGCTTCAATTTGATATGGTAGAAAAATTCAAACCTTGATACTTGTATCAAAATTACTAAATTGCTATTATCATTTGGGCTTCTAGCTCAAGAATAAGACAGTTTTGTATTAAGAGGTGTAATGCTTCGATTAGTTAGTAGTTAACAAATGTAGAAGTGCAACTTTACTAAGATAGGATATTGCTTTCCTTCTAGGGAAATTATCACAGCACCTGCCCCGTTGCCCGATACATTTACTGCGCCGTCAAAATACATAGCCCACCAACCACTCTTCTCCTCCTTTTTTGTTACTAGCACATCTTCATTAGGAAAGTCAAAGTTCAATGGCTTGTAATCCTCAATAGCATTATCGGCTAAATGATCCGCAATTGCGCTTCCTTTTACTGATTTTCTTGTCATGTAGATGATGTCATACTCAGCAAGCTATACTTGCCATCTAGCTATTCTACTTGACATGTATGGCTTTTCAAAGATATACTTCAGTGGGTCCATTCTTTAGATCAACCAGGTAGTGTAGTCTAACATATATTGTCGCAACCTCTTCGCACTCCACACCAGACTACAACATAACTTCTCTACCATACTGTAACGGGATTCACACTTGGTGAACTTCTTACTCAAATAGTAGATGGCTTGCTCCTTTCTTCCTGACTCATTCTTGTCGCACGTCAAAAAATCTGCGCGGCGTCCAATGGCGATTTTTCATTTGTTTTAGCTTGATTTGTTCTTTGGAGTCGCCACCTAGTATTTTGGTCACTGGGAACCCTAACTGGTCTTTCAGAGATTCTAAGGCAAGGGACTGGTTGCATAAAGGGAAGGTATTAGCACCCCTAGTACGCCCTACCTAAGGTAAGCTGCTTGGTGTTTGGTTTTATTTATAATTGCTACGGTGTTGATGTTTTGTAATCCCATCAATTTTCTAAGTTTGATTCAAACTAAATTTATTATGATAGAAATCCAAGGAGATTCCATGTGCTTCGAACGCTCATTTTTCCCTTAGTATTACAAGACTTTTGTGACTCGTAAATCACAAGGAGGAGGGACAAAAAATTTAGAAATCTAAGGAAATTCAAGGCGCTTCAAAAGCCTATTTTTGCCTTAGTGTTTCATACTCTCACAGCTCGTAAACCGTGGAGTAAAAATTGAAATGTCCTCGATTATAATCAAGGCTTCTTTCAAGGATGTTTGATGACTTATTATTCCTAAAAAATTATTTTGGATATTTACCACTTAGGGTTTCTTTATCCAAATATTAACAGTGAATAATAACAAGTTATTCCCGATAAATATTTTGGATATTCATCCCTTTGGGATTTCTTTATCCAAACATTAACGGTGAATAATAAATGAATTCCCCTCCCAAAAATAAGATTTTTGTATTTTTTTGAAATATCGGCCAATACCCTTTGGAGTTTTACAAACATGTTGTAAAATCCAGAAATGCAAGAAAAAAATGTTTTTTTTTTGTGTTTAAGAAATCCATGTGAAAACACATTTTTGAAAGTTCAAATATTCGTTTTTTTTAAGACATTAAAAAAAACATGTTAGGATATTGGCCATATGCAACACATAAGAAAACATTTTTTAGATATATATATATATATATATATATATGTATATTTGTCACATCATGTCCAAAAACCAGGTATTTTAAAATACAGGATTGATATTTTTTTTACAACAAAAAAAAATCTTGACCTTGAAATAAATATGCCAGAAAATAAATCTCTTTCCCTTTCTTTTATTTTTTATTTAAAAAAAAAATTAGGTCCGGCCGGGTCACTTGCCCAAGCAAGTGACCCGGCTGGACACATACAGCTTAATGAAAGCTGGTGCTGGTGAGTTACTGTTCAAGTGAATTAAATTTCACTTGAACAGTAACACATGCAACAAAAAAAATGCATGCAGAACTGAATAACAGACCTGGAGAAAAATGAAGGAGCTGCAGCGACGTTGAAGGCGTGCTGGCTGGTCTGTCAATTTTCGTTTGTTCCAGCTCTTTTCCTTTTTGTTCTGCGCTTGTGTCAGTCTCGTTTTTGGTCAGGCAGCGGCTGGAGGGAAATGGAGGGAGACGACTAGGCGCTGCCCATGAAGGAGGACCCTGCTCGCTATTTCTGGTGGAGACAGGTTTGCTGGCTGGAAGATCATTGTCTCAATGGTGGCCTTTTGGTGTTGCTACGATTAGTGCAACCTCTGCAGGGAAGAGAAGGATGCTGCTGGAGGAGTAGCCTATGGCGAAGTGAAAATACCCTCTGCTGCTGCCGGCTTGCATGCTCCAAGTGGCTGAGGAATTGCAATGCCTGGTGATGACAGCGCCTCTGCTGATTCTTGCTCCCAGTGCAGAAAAGAAGAGATATAGACGACTGGGATCAGCTGCTGGTGCAGAGACGAGACTGGTTGTACAGCGGGGAGAGGGAGAAGAAAGGAACTGAAATGGCCGGCTGGAAAAGGGAAATGAGAGGTGACTTCTGTGTAGAGAAAAAGGGAGGGGAGAGCCTGCGGTTGAAGGGAGAAATGAGGCTTCTGTTCAGAGGGAAAGTTTTGGCTGAGAAAAGGGGAAGTGGCAGTGATGGCTGCGAGAGGGAGAGCGCTGGGTCTCAAGGTTTGCTAGGGAAGGCAGCAGCAAAGTAGGAAGGATAGGAAACTGTGTAACAAGGGGGCAAATGGGGAAAACAGTGGAGGTCGGTCAGAGCATACTGGTTTTGGCGAGAGAGCTCGGAAGAGACGGGGAGGTGGTGTTTTTTTTTTTAATTTCAGGGAGGTGGCTGCGGCTGTGTGAGGGAGAAGGAAAAAGTTTGGTTTTTTATTTGACCCAGGGACAGTGTGCTGCCGCCTCTGTTAGGTTTTCTTGGGTTTCTTCTTCTTCTTTTTTTAACTCTCCCTTTGTAAATTTTCTCCCCACAGTATATATGGCTGGATGTAAATCTCTACATGTGTTTATTTAAGAAAATATTGTAATAATTATTGTAGAGATTGTCTTCTATAACCATCACCAACAAATCCCATATATATGGTATTTTATATTGCATTGATTATTTTCCATAACCAGCACGAATCAAATCATATATCTATGGTATTTTATATTGCAGTAATTATATGTGATTCAGTCATTATCTCCTTGACGTATTGCCTTTTTAATATTAGCCCTGATGCTCTATGTTATCGCCACATGTAAACCCTTATTTTTTTATTTTTGAAAATTTATCAAAACATGGGTCAAAAATTGGGTAGCAACAGATGCCCCCTCTTTACAATGCTTACGAAGCAAAATTCCTCAACGTTTTGCATAGTAAGCTTGTAAAGAAAAAAAAAATCTTCCTTACTGGCTGAGTGATCCACTCATCCAAGGACTTCACTTTTTTTAAAAAGAAAATTGGTATATTTTCATGGGCGACCTGCCTACACACACTCAACCTCGTCTATTTTCAGGGCCGACCTACCTATATACTCACGCTGGTCTATTTTCACGGGCGACCTGCTCTTTTGATTGGGTTAAACTAAGATCCCATCTGGTAATCTCCTTTAACTCAAACCAAAGTCGGTGTGTAGCTCAGTCAACCTGAAATCCCATTTGGTGATTTCCTTTAACCAAAGCTAAACTATGTATGTGGTTGGGTTAATCTGAGATCCCATCTAACGATCTCCTTTAACCACAACCAATATAAAAATATATGTGTGATCTCATTATGACGAGTGACCTACCCAAAATGAAAGATGAATCTCATTATGATGGGTGACCTACCTAAGTGGAAGAAGAGAAGAGTGGTCTCATTCTTATGGGTGACCTACCCAGAGGAAGAATGACCTCATTATAATGGGTGACCTACCCAAGTAAAAAAAAGATGGAGAATGGTCTCATTATAATGGGTGACCTACCCAAGTAAAAAAAAGATGGAGAATGGTCTCATTCTAATGGGTGACCTACCTAAAAAAAAAAAATGGAGAATGATCTCATTTTAATGAGTGACCTACCCAGAAAAAATAATGGTCTCATTGTGATGGGTGACCCACCCAAGTGGAAAAGGAGAAGAGTGGTCTCATTCTTATGGGTGACCTACTCAGGGGGAAGAATGGCCTCATTGTAATGGGTGACTGCTTGACCGCTTTTTATGATCGGCTTGTTTTAACTCGCAAGTGCACGAGTGTGCGATGTAGCAATTAACTCGGTAAGATCGAGGTCATACCCACAGAGAGCTAGATCTGGAAATTAAGCTAGGTAACAACAAAAAAAACTCAAGAGAAATTAAATTAACAATAACTTGGTTGAAAATAATTGATGGATTTGTTTTCAAAGATGAAAAAGTGTAAATAGATTTTAAAAGACAAGAAAAAGTAAGTCTTGGTCCAAATCAATTTTAATGGTGATGTATTGGTGATTTCTTCAAAATATATAAGATAACTCAACCTAATATCAACGATGGTGATATTAGATCGGAAGATATTACAATGAAGTTTAAAAGGATGAAGATTAATTATTGCTTAAGAATGAACAAGTACTTTCAAATTAAGTAAGACATTGAATCAAGCAATCTCTATACCAAAACTAAGGTTTGTGCATAAAATTCAAGATTATAACATTACCTAAATGATTTCTAAAATTTCTTTGCAATAATAAAACATTCATGAAGAAAATGAGAAGATAAACATTAAGATTCATTCATATCTTAATGAACTCACCTCAATAACCATCATCCTTGATTTGGATCCAAGAAAGAGATTAGCCAACCATGATTATATAGAAGAACACTTTAATAAACATGAAATAACTTGAATCAAACTGAAATAATAAGTTTTACAAACTAAAGAACCGATATCTACAAAGAAGAACACAACAGAATTTCAGTAAAAATTCGGACACAAATCTGACTCTAACTTTGGACAGCAATTCGACCCTCTTAGAAGCCTCCTCTAGAGATGGCTATTAGAGACATATTTATAGGCAATTCTGTTAGCTTTCCATATCATTAAAGCACCGCACATTTGGACATCTGAGTCAAAAGTTATGGGCAAAGCATCGAAAGGTGTTCTGGAAAATCAAATCAGGCCAGCTTGGAGAACACTTTGGTGCACGTTTTTCTTCCTCCTTTATGAGCTGTCTCTTTCTTCTTTTTGACCCAAAATAATGTCACAATGTTCCCTCCAGCTTTCCATCCATGTGCTTGCCCTCTTGGATCAATGAATTACCCAAAATAAATCAAATGTTATTTGTTGTGTGGACATGTAGGATCATGGATTGTGCTTGGGCTGATTTGGAGGCTGATTTGGGGCTGAATTTGAGCATCAAATAAGTATACAAATGTACATATTATTTGGGCTAAGATTGACATTGAAACCTTGAGTGTTTGATGGTTGAAGTTTGCACACAACATAAGGCAAGTTTGGGCTTGAAATAGATCATATGATATTCTTTTCTAGAATTGGAATAGAATTGATTTTTGGGGCAAATTTAGAGCACTAATTTGAACCAAGATTTGCTTCAATCTTCAACTAAATTTCTCTTCAATTCTTTGTTCCGAATTCTGACGTTGAATTTTTTGAAATAATTCATTTAAGCTCCAAAAACCTATCGAAACATTAAAAGAAACTTCATTACTAAAAAGCACATCACTTATTATAAAAACACAAATAAAAACAATAAATACATATGTAAAATAAAAGACTTAATGATACTTTTGATGCACAATCACACCCCCCAACTTAGATTTTGCTAGTCCTCAAGCAAAACAAAACATAAAACCTTTAAAATAAAAACAATAATAATAACATAATTAGGCTCGACTCATCACACTTAAAGGACCTATCATGCAAACATTGGTATCTTTAACTTGGTGCACACAATAGCAAATAAAGAAAAATAAGCATACTCACATTCTCTAAGTCAAGCATCCATACAAAATTCCAAATTCAATCGTATTTATCATGCAACCAACATAATTGATTCACGCGAAAACTCAACTTGTAATCTTCCCTTTTCACTACTACAAACAAGGTAGCAAACTAAAGAAATATCTATATATATTTTTTCCTTTTTTTTTCTTCTTTTTTTTTTTGAAGATATTATTTATTCTTTTTCTTTAAGTGGTCACTTCCCTTTTGACGCGAATACAAACATTTGTGATGAATGCATGATTAGTACTTAAAAGTGCATGTTTATCAAGGTTTTATATCATCATTTTGCACTTGAAGTATCAATAACTCCTTAACCAAAGCATGTTTTATAATAACAAGTTTGATACTATAAGATACCTTAATTTATGGTAAATGCTCATCTTATATGCAGGCCTATCACATAAATAAAAGGATTGATTGATGAGTTTAAGTATTGAAAGTGAAAGGACAAAGAGATGGCCAAACTTAGAAAAGAGATGTCGGTGCAGTCCAAACCGGAACATTGCTCGGTAATTGGATCATATCTGGAGCTCTAGATTTCGGATTTAGGTCCATTTTATATGGATGGAAAGGTAAGACAAAGGCCTACAACTTTCATGAGGAGCCCAAGATTTGAAAAGGTTGTTTTGAAGTCCAAATTGAAGCAACAACGAAGAAGTCCGAAGCTGTCCTGCAGCCCAAACACTATTTAGTGTTCAGCCCATATCTTGAGCTCTAGAAGTCCAAATGACCTCATCTTTTTTTTGTTGGAAAGCTGAGACAATTTCCTAGAACATTCTTGAGGATTCTGGGCAAATTATGATGTTAGCAATGACGTCTTGACCAGACAAGAAGATAAGGATTGTTATCAAGTCAAGATGTGGCCACCCACTCATCAATTAGTCAACAAATCAATAGTTCCAAATTTTAGCCTATAAAAGGAGGCACTTACCATGTATTGAGGCATCTTGGTGTTCAGATCAAGATCATGCTATTGCTTTCTCTCTTTGTATTGCTTATGTCTTGCTTTTATTAATATCAAGTTTATGCACTTCATTTCCTTTCCTTTACTTAGTTAACCTCTTTCTCATTTATGTTCTTATCTTGTTCATTTATGTTTCTTTCTTTCATTATGTTCAGCTAAGTTAATTATGTCAAGGTGAAAAGGGTACACTAATGGTGTAAGAATAAGTATAATATAAACTTACATGGACCTTAACGTTGGATACTAACATGTTTTATATTTGTTATCTTGTTCACTTTTAATACTTTGCTTGTTAAATGGTTAATCTAGATTTATGTTGTATAATATTTGGTACAACAAATACTTGGCACTTTCATAGCCCATACTGTATGGTTTAACCGACACCTGAGCTATGAAAGGAACTTGATTTGTTGTTAACATAAGTTATAATCATGAATGCCTGCCAACATTTACAAGTATTAGCTTTATTCGAATAAGATAATTAATGTAATCATGTTAACAATTTATAATCTGATTGGAACCTCCTTTATGTGTGGTTTCCAATTGAGTAATAAGAGTTTATATTATACTTGTTTGAAGTACCATTAGTGGATCCTCTAACCTTGACATTTGTTTTTATCATTGTTTAATCCTTACGTTAATCTTTCATCTCAAAGTTCTCATTAATTTCTTCATCTTCTGCTTTTATTATTATTATTATTGTTATTATTTACATTCTGTCTATATTATATAATATATATCTTTGATCTTTTCATAAACTCAGTATATAGGCTGGAAACCTGTGACCTGATCTTTTAGATCATTCTCAGGTATAACAACGCCACGTACTGAGTATTATTATTGTTATTATTGTTGTTATTGTTGTTGTTGTTGTATTGTTATTTATAATTTATACAATTAACCTCTCTGTGGTTCGACCCCGGTCTTCCCGGGTTATTTATTACTTCGACACTCCTGCACTTGGGAAAAGACATCAATCTTTTGGTCGTGTCAATGCACCCGGTTACTCACAAAGTCACAAACTTAAAGTGCTTTTGCATACTCATATTTCAAGCTGCCTTTTGACGTAAAGATAAACATTTGTGATGAATACCCCTAGTTACTGAGCAACTCAAAACATTGGAGTAGATAGAACTTTGTACACATTTATTTATTTATTTGTGTAATAATTATTACTTTATTTACTTAAACCTTGTTTAGGACTAGATCAAAAGGGATAATCACAAGTAAAGCATCACACTCATCTTTCATGCATAATCACACAACTCACACAACTTTTACAAGGAAAGATGTACTTCAATAATCTTAAAAAAAAGTATGTTATATCTTGCTTTATAAGATATTATCTATCCCAAATTAAAGCATGCAATGTTCAACACAATAATGAATCCAAAAATGTAATGTTGATCCTAAACAAGTCTCATTCACATTCGAATGCAAGTTTTACATTATCCTCAATGTAAAAAAGAAAGAGAAGAAAAGTATAACGATTAGAAAACTGTTACTCCCCTTTTGTTTTCAAGGATGAATGTCTGATTGACTTGGACATGAGCTGACTTCTTGCTTGATTTTTTTTTTTAACCTGCATATCACAACTAAAAGAAAACATTGATTTTTTTTTTTTTTTTTTTAAATAAAGAACCTCACACCCCCCCCCAACTTAAAATAATGCATTGTCCCTAATGCATGAACAAGAAAATATAAGAGATGGAAGAAAGAAAATAAAAATAAAAATAAAAATGAAAATAAAAAAAATAAAAATAAAAACTCATTGCTTCTGATACTACAATGCTATTGGATCTTCAAGATCCAATGTCTCAACTTCAGCCACAACGTTTTCAAGATAAGGTTTCAATCGATGACCATTTACTTTGAAAACATTTCCATTCTTAGGATTTTCTACCTCAAATGCACCATGCTCAGAGATGGATTTAATCACAAATGGACCAATCCATTTTGTCCTCAACTTCCCAGGAAAGAAATGTAATCGTGAATTATACAAGAGAACCTTTTGACCAATATGAAAGGATTTTCTAAAAATATGTTTATCAAGCAAAGCTTTCATCTTATGTTTTGAATTTTTTGCATTTTCAAATGCATCATTTCTCAGCTCCTCTAATTCATCCAATTGAAACTTTCTATTTTTTTCAACCTCGTTTTCATTGTCATTGAATTGCCGGATGGCCCAATATGCACGGTGCTCAATCTCAACAGGGAGATGACAAGGTTTTCCATAAACTAGCCTATAAGGAGACATTCCTAAAGAGGTCTTGTAAGCAGTGCGATATGCCCACAAAGCATCAACTAGTCGTAGGGACCAATCCTTACGGTTTGGATTGACTGTTTTCTCTAAAATGTTCTTGATCTCCCTATTTGCCAACTCAGCTTGGTCACTAGTCTGTGGGTGATATGGGGTACTGACCTTGTGAATTACACCATATTTTCTCATCAACATCCCAACGGGCTTGTTACAAAAATGCTTTCCCCCATCACTAATCATAGCCCGGGGCATGCCAAAACGAGAGAAAATATTTTCTTTCAAGAATTTGACAACAACTCGATGGTCATTGGTGCGAGATGCAATGGCCTCCACCCATTTAGACACATAATCAACAACTACAAGGATGAAGTGGTAGCCAAATGAACTTGGAAAAGGTCCCATGAAATCAATCCCCCAACAATCAAATATTTCCAAAACAAGAATGGGGTTAAGGGGCATCATGTTACGCCTAGTGAGGTTACCTAGTCGTTGGCATCGGTCACATGCAACACAGAAGGCATGGACATCTTTGAACATAGTGGGCCAATAAAAACCACACTGCAAGATCTTGACAGTGGTTTTCTCTGAAGAGAAATGCCCACCACAGGCTAATGCATGACAAAAATTAATGACACTTGGAATTTCATGATCAGGGATGCACCGCCTAACAATTTGGTCAGGGCAATATTTAAATAGGTAGGGGTCATCCCAAAAAAAAGTACGCACGTTGCGCAAGAATTTTTGTTTATCAAGTTTAGACCAATGAGAAGGAATCTGCATACCATGGAGAGCCAATGTAGGAAATAGTACCTGCACAAAATAAATTTTCATCAGCAAAGAATTCATTTATTGGAGATTCATCAGTTATGGTCTCATAGCTTGAAAGACGGGACAAATGATCAGCCACTACATTCTCTACTCCCTTTTTATCTCGAATTTCAAGGTTAAACTCTTGGAGTAGGAGGATCCATCGAATCAAACGTGGCTTGGCATCCTGTTTTGTGAGCAAGTATTTCAATGCTGCATGATCAGTGAAAACAATAACAAGAGATCCAACCAAATAAGACCTGAACTTGTCTAATGCAAAGACCACAGCTAAGAGTTCTTTTTCGGTCGTAGTGTAATTCAATTGAGCATCATTCAAAGTCTTGCTAGCATAATAAATGACATGAGGCTTCTTATCTTTTCTTTGCCCTAAAACAGCCCCAACCGCAAAATCACTAGCATCACACATCAGTTCAAATGGTAAAGACCAATCAGGAGCTTGCATGATTGGTGCAGTGGTCAACAACCCTTTAAGCTTTTCAAAAGCTTCTTGACATTTTGATGTCCAATCAAATTGGGCATCTTGTGACAACAAGTTACACAATGGTTTGGCAATGGTACTAAAAGAATGAATGAATCTTCGATAGAAACCAGCGTGTCCTAAAAAGGATCTCATATCTTTCACAGTCCTAGGGGTAGGTAATTTTTGAATGACTTCAACTTTTGACTTATCCACCTCTATCCCTTTTGAAGAGACAATGTGACCTAAGACAATGCCATGTGTCACCATAAAATGACACTTCTCCCAATTAAGTACAAGATTGCTCTCTTCACATCTTTCAAGAACTTTTTCTAAATGCATTAGACACAACTCATAAGAATCCCCATAAACTGAAAAATCATCCATGAAAACTTCCAAAAACGTTTCCACCATGTCACTAAAGATACTCATCATACACCTTTGAAAAGTGGCTGGTGCATTACACAAGCCAAAAGGCATTCTTCTATAAGCATAGGTACCAAAAGGACAAGTGAAAGTGGTTTTTTCTTGGTCTTCTAAAGAAATCTCAATTTGGTTGTAACCTGAGTATCCATCAAGAAAACAATAGAAAGCTCTTCCGGCTACTCTTTCAAGCACTTGGTCTAAAAATGGAAGCGGAAAATGGTCCTTCCTAGTCACCATGTTCAACTTACGATAATCAATGCACATACGCCATCCAGTTTGGATTCTAGTTGGTACTAGCTCATTATTTTCATTTTTTACGACAGTGACTCCATATTTTTTTAGGACAACTTGGGTTGGACTAACCCATTTTGAGTTTGCAATGGGGTAAATGATACCCGCATCAAGTAGCTTAAGCACTTCACCTCTCACTACTTCCTTCATGTTTGGGTTTAGTCGTCTTTGCATTTGCCTCACAGATTTAGCCTCTTCTTCAAGATAAATTCTATGTGTACATAAAAGAGGGCTTATTCCTTTCAAGTCAGTGATTGTCCACCCAATTGCTTTCTTGTGTTTTCTCACCACTCTCAAAAGTTCTTGTTCCTGCTCTATGCTAAGTTTTGATGAAATCACAATAGGATATGATTCATCTTCCCCTAGAAATGCATACTTAAGATCACTCGGTAAAGGCTTCCTTTCTGGACCAAGCAAAAACATCTATATAATTTTGAAGTTGTGCAATCAACTCTTCTCTTTCTTTAAGAGTGATCAAAGTCCGTATCTTCAACTCTTCATCGCCCACATCTATGGTTTCAACCTCCTCTCTAGCGGGTTTCCAAGCTTGTTCATGTTATTAATTTTTATGAATCCCCTAATTTTATTTTCCTACCATTCTTCCTCTTCTACAACTAATATGGATTCTTTAAAGTCCGACCATTCATTCTCAGTGTA
The DNA here is from genome assembly GCA_033617975.1 of Populus alba x Populus glandulosa. NCBI lineage: Eukaryota > Viridiplantae > Streptophyta > Magnoliopsida > Malpighiales > Salicaceae > Populus > Populus alba x Populus glandulosa. The sequence continues at coordinate 26,823,601 of CM066144.1, read as the reverse complement.
AAGTGCAGGTGTAGTTATGAAATATCCGCTTTGAAAAGGAAAGTGATGTGTAAAAACACCAAGATGAACTTTTAAAAAGGCATGATCTCATTAAAGGGAAAAGTTTGGCTAAAATAAATAAATAAAATAAAATCTCATTGACATTTGGAACCTCGATTTAAAAAGTTGAAAAAGGCAAACAACACAATATCATGATCAAACAAGCATTGTTGATTAAATTTTGAACACCAATGGAGTTTCTTGGGTTTCTTAATTCTAGAACATCTCTCCCTTGGCTAGCTTTTGAATTAAGGTCTTAAGATTCAAGATGCTTTGAGCTTAGGCTTGTTCGGATGCAAAAAGATATTATGGAGCATACATCCTAAGGATAGGCTCTAGTTCCTTTATGTGAGACATTGGATAGGTTTACTACTTGGTCTCTAAAAAGGGTCTCTTGTTGTCCTAGTGATCACCCTCGTAAAGGCAATATAGGGGTTCAGCAGATAGTGGGATGGCACGTGTACCAATCACTATCAGTCTAAACACTCAGCAAAGAGTTGGGGTTTACACAAACTTAAACCTTGACTCAAGTCATAAGGCAAGCTGTTAGTTCCCCGCTTAACTTAAAATTTAATGTGTGTGCTCTCCAAAAAGAAAATAATAATAAAGTGATGAATGACTACATCATGTATGACAGAATGTAAAGATACATGCTAAAGCTTTTAAACAAAGTATCATTCAAAGTAAAAAAAGAAAAACAACAACACATAGCATAATAAAAAAACAATTACCAAGCTTAGTCCAAGGGTCCCCAGTGGAGTCGTCATTCTGTCGCACGTCAAAAAATCCGCGCGGCGTCCGATGGCGATTTTTCATTTGTTTTAGCTTGATTTGTTCTTTGGAGTCGCCACCTAGTATTTTGGTCACTAGGAACCCTAAGAGATTTATTTTCTGGCATATTTATTTCAAGGTCAACAAAAAAAAATCTTGACCTTGAAATAAATATGCCAGAAAATAAATCTCTTAGGGTTCCTAGTGACCAAAATACTAGGTGGTGACTCCAAAGAACAAATCAAGCTAAAACAAATGAAAAATCGCCATCGGACGCCGCGCAAATTTTTTGACGTGTGACAATTCTGTTGCCCCAACACACATCCCATAGTTGATTCGGTCACAGTTAAATACAGGATGAGTGGCCTTCCGTGTACAGGCGGAACCAACAATGGTGGTTTTTGTAAGTATTGCTTGATTTTATCAAAAGCTTTTTGGCATTCTTCATCCCATGTTCCAGGATTCTTCTTTCAGAGTAATCGAAAAATCGGTTCACATGTCACTGTAAGTTGTGAGATAAAACGAGCGATATATTCAAGCGCCCCAAAAAGCCTCGAACTTCCCTTTCCGTCTTTGGAGCGGGCATGTCTTGTATGGCTTTTACTTTGTCGGGGTCCACTTCTATGCCTTTATTACTCATCACAAATCCTAATAATTTGCTTGATTTCACCCCGAATGTACACTTGCAGGATTCAATTTCAACTGATATTTTCTCAACCTCTCGAACAATTTCCTCAGAGTTGGGATATGGCTTTCTTCATCTTTGGACTTTGTGATCATGTCATCCACATAGACCTCAATTTCCTTATGAATCATATCATGAAAAAGTGCTACCATTTCCCTTTGGTATGTTGCTCCAGCATTCTTCAATCCGAATGGCATTACTTTGTAACAGTAAGTTCCCCATGGTGTGATAAATGTCGTCTTTCTCTTATCTGCTTCAGCCATTTTAATCTGATTATAGCCGAAGAAACCATCCATGAAAGAGTAAGTGGAACTCTTAGCAGCGTTGTCCACCAATATGTTTATATGCGGTAACAGAAAGTCATCTTTCGGGCTTGCTTTATTCAAATCCCGGAAATCCACGCACACCCTGATTTTGTTGTCCTTCTTGGGAACCGCAACAATGTTAGACACCCATTCAGAATATTCTACTACCTCCAAGAAACCTGCATCCCATTGTTTTGTTATCTCTTCTTTTACCTTGAGCAATACATCAGGTCTTGTCCTTCTTAGCTGCTGTTTGACTGGACGACAACCCTCAATCAAAGGTAACCTATGCACTACTATTTCAGTATCCAAACCTGGCATGTCAGCATATGACCAGGCAAAAATATCCACATACTCCCGCAAAAGGGCGACCAACTCATTCCTCATAGTTGTAGTGATCAACATCCCTATTTTCAACTCCTTTTTGTCATGCTCGGTACTCACATTTATTAATTATAATTCCTCTTTTGCAGGCTCCCATGCATGTTTAGATTGTTTTATAAGCTTCTTGAACTCCTCAATGTCATCTTCACTATCTTCTTCCTCATCCATTGAAGTTATAGTTTTATCAAAATTAGGCCAATTATTCTCAATGCAATGGGTTTGTAAGTTTATCATTATCCCGCTTTCAGATTCCCTGAAAGCGGAAAGTGCCTTTGTTATGAGCGCATGATAAAAAAGGTGAAACTAAAAAGTATGATGAAGGGAAAAACAAAGCATGATCTCATTAAAACTTGAAATGTTAGAAGGGCTCAAAACAAAATCTTGTTGCCAATATCTTGAGCCACGATTACTGGCAACACAAATTTATTCAAACAAAATGAAGCAAAAATAAAAAGCAAGCAACCAACAAATGTTTACTTTTTAAAGATAATTAGGACTTCTTGAATTTCCCAATTGTTCAACTCTTCCCCTTCAGCTAATCTTCTCACAAACTTAGGTGACCATCCTCTAGAGCACTCACAGTCAGTTGGGGTAGTTCTTCATAAGGGCTCTCTTCGCCTTCAAAACCCCCTTGGGGTTCTTGTTTGTTGATCTCTTCCAGATAGTGGATGGTAGCACCGCTAAATTCTTTACTCATCCTCTCAATTTCACCCCCAACATTGATCACTTGTGCAGGTCGGGGGAATGTTACATGAATTGGAGGGATCTGGATTCGACCTTCATTAGACTCCCTTCCTTCTATTCGAGCTAACCTCCTTTCTCTTTTAAACTCAGCCGCTCTCTTGAAATCTTCCTTTCTAGGTTTAAAACCTAAACCAAACCTCTAATCTGCGCATTTCATCTTTATTACATTGATCCTCTCGGGCATTCCTGTGATAGGGTCATATTGGAATGGCAATCCATGCTTCAGAAAATATTTAGCAGCCATCCTTGCAGCCTCAGAAACCTCTGGTTTCCTTCGCACTGTATTCTCAGGTACCCATTCAGCATTTACTACCTCAAATGCATGTAGGTTTCCATCTTTATTCTCTTCAGCCTCTATATAAGGAATCGACACATTTCTCACCATAGCTAAAGCCTTTTCAGCCCTTACTGTCACCAGGTTTCCATTGATGATAAACTTAACCCGTTGGTGTAATGAGGATGCAACGGCTCGTGCTGCGTGGATCCAAGGTCTTCCCAACAACATGTTGTATGTGGTATGAATATCCATCACTTGTAAAGTTACTTGGAATGGTTGGGGGCCAATTACAAGCTCAACATCAATATTTCCCATAATCGGCCTTGGCGAACCATCATATGCTCTAGCTGTCATGGTACTTGGCTTCATATATGAGACATCAACTAGCATTTTATCAAGCACATGCCTTGGCAACACATTCAAAGTGGAACCATTATCTATCAGCACCTTGGCGATCACACAATCCTTACATTTCACAGTGATATATAACGGCTTATTGTGACCAGTTCCTTCATGATCTAGTTCATCATCTGTGAAGTAGAGATAGTTAGTGGCTTGAATCCTTCCCATCAAATGTTCTATAGAATCCTGTGTGATATCTTGAGGAACATATGCTTCGTTAAGGACTTTTTGGAGAGTGTTTCTATACAACTCCGAACTCAAAACTAATGATAATAGAGAGATTCTGGAGGGGGTCTTTTTCATCGCTCACTGGTTTGTTGACCCCATCCATCTTGGCCAATTCCACCATATTTTTTCCTTTTGCCCTCCTTTGGTCTTCTAGCTCTTCTGGAGTATAGCATCTTCCACTTCGGGTTAACCCTCCAATTTCAGCATGAAGACTAGGAGCTGATCTCGTGGTATGGAAAGAATAACCATAATTATAAGGTATGGCATTAAAATTCCCACTAATTGTGCTTGTAGGTCTAGCCAAAATCATTCTTGGGGGTCCTCCCTTCGTTGGTTGATATCTACACACTTCAACCTTCTTGTTGAAACCAGTCATGGTTCCTACTAGTTTTTCTTCAGGCACCCCTATCCTTAACACTCCCAATGTCATCATATCTTCTATTTTCGCCCGAAACTCTTTACAAGAGTTTATATGGTGTCCCATATACTGGTGATACTCACAGTATTCACCCTTATGCTCTGCGGCTTGCTTTTTAATGGGTGTTTGGAGGTACCCAGTTTGCTTTAACATTTTGTACAATCTCTCCATTGACAACTTTAAGACATTAGTACCCCTCTCTTCTTCTTCCAAAGCATTTACCCCTCCACTTCCAGAAGCATGGTGCGGTAGCGGATTGGATTTTACGTTCGGAAAATCATCAAAGGAAATCCAACCTACTTTGATGAGTTGGAGGATTCTCCTTTTGAAAGCCAAACAACTATCAATATTATGGTCGACGATACCAGCATGGTACTCACATTTCTGGTCTGGTTGGTACCATTGAGGAAAAGGTGGTTACAAAGGTGTCAAATGAACGGGTGTTACTTGGCCAATGCTGAGCAATCTTTGGTACATCTCACTAAGAGGCATGGGAAGTGGGGGCAGTTCTTCTTGGTTTATGGGGAAGCTTTTGCGTGGGTAAAATGTGTTGTTTTGGCGGTATGGTATATTTTGGGTATTTGTTTGGTTTTTTAGATAAGGTGAGGTGAAATTTATGTTAGATGTGGGGGGAATGGTCATGGGTGGCCTGAAATTGTGCTTTCTTCCCTTACCTTCACTTTCGACATTGTGGACGTCAGCCTCCTTCTTGCGTCCAATAAAACCCCTTTTTTTATTAGGATCTGTGATCCTACCCGTTCGAATGGCTTGTTCAATTCGTTCAGCTATAACAACCAAATCAGAGAAGCTTTGTGCAGAACTTCCAACCAAGTATTCAAAGTATAGAGCTTTGAAGGTGTTGGAAAATAAACCGATCATTTCCTTCTCCAATAGTGGCGGATAAACCTATGCTGCCGTTTCACGCCACCTTTGTGCATATTCCCTTACAGATTCCTTATAACCTTTCTCCAATGAATACAAGCTTGATCTATCAGGGGCTATGTCTACGTTGAACTTATATTGCTTAATTAAAGCATCGACTAGATCTTTCCATCCCCTTATCTTGATGTTGTCCAAACACATGTACCAAGTGAGAGCGACATCACTCAAACTTCTCATCTTGCACCACCTCGGCCATCTTATTGCAATATGACTTAAGGTGGGTTATTGGACATTGGGTTCCAGTGTATTTGATGAATTCCGGCACCCTAAACTTCTTAGGAATGACTACGTTAGGTACCAAACACATCTCAGCAGCTTTCACCGGGTCATACAAATGATTTCCTTCAACTGCCCTTACCCTCTCTTCTAGGGCAGCCCACTTCTCTAAACCTTCAACTCCTATCATTTTATCCTTGTGAGACCTGTTGTAACCCATTTTTGGGTCCCCATGAAAAATAAAATAAATAGCCAAAAGAGGTTAGAAAAATAACAGGAGGCAGAAGCGCTCAGAAAATAATCAGAAAATTGGTCAAGGATTTTAAAAATACAAGGATTGAATTTTTGACAGTATATTCTTGAAGGATGAAAGCCCTATTGAGAAGGAAAATTTGAATTTTGAGGAGAAAAGCCCAAATTTGGATGTTTATGGACTTAATTGGATTTTTATTTGAATTTATAGAGGATTTGATTGCAAGGAAAATTAATTTTTAAGTCAATTTGGGCTTTAATTAGAAGAAATTTAAGTTCTAGGGCCAAAATATATTTTTTAGGAATTTATTAGGTCAAATCAGGGGCTTAATTGCATAAATATTGAAGTTTAATGGCCAATTAGGGACTTAATTGTGAAAATCCGAAACCAGGGACCAATTTGGAGAAGGCGCAAAGATAGAGGGGGCTGTTTGGAATTGATTCAGGGGCTTAATTGAAGAAATTGGAAGTTTATTGATCAATTAGGGGTTTAATTGTGAAAATCAGAGGCCAAGGACCAAAGTGAAAAACGCGGCCAACTATAGGGGTAGGGACCGAATTTGGCAGGGATGCAATTGAATTTTATTCTTAAAATTGGAAGTCGATGTGCATGCACCATTTCCTTGCATTTCACTGTTCAAGTGAAATATAATTCACGTGAACAGTGAAATGCTAACTCACTGTGCATATCAAATATAATTCACGTGAACAGTGAAATGCTATTCACTGTTCACATGAGGCCCGCCTGGACAGCCGCTCCCCGACCCGCTCCTTGGCTCCACGGTGAAGCCACGCCCACTGGCTCTATAAATAGCGCCCAACCCAGCACACCGAGGAGGAGAAGAAGAAAAAGAAGAGGGAACCGAAGGGGGGAGAAAAGGACACACAAAGTCGGATGAAAACCAGCCATTACTGCCCAGTTTTCCTGCAACCAGCCTCTTTTTCTCTTTCCCTCTCCGCCGTTGGCCCTCATCAACCACCACCATCATCACTCGTCTTCTCACCGACATCTCCACCTCAAGAAGCCACCAAAACGTCACACACGGTGGTTGCATCATCTTCTCCCCAGACGTAGCAGCACCATTGAAGAAAAGGAAGCAACCCGCGCCTCTGCTGCGAGAAGAAGAAGAACAAAGCCATCACCGCCAGCTACCACTATCTTCCTAGTCGACAACAGCACAGTTGGGAGCAGAAGGAGAAAAAGGAAGCAGAGGAGAACATAGCTGAAGAGGAACGCAGAGAAGAAAAGGAAGAAAGGCTGAACACCGCACTCCACAGTCACCGACCACCATCCAAGTTACTCCCCGGCCACCACTACCAGCGCCTCCACAAAGCTGCCATAGAGAGGGAAGAACATTGCTGACTGAAGGAAACCAAGAGAAGAAGCAACGCCTCTGTAAAGGGGAAGAAGAAGAGAAAACATCTGCTGTCATCGAGCTTCCCAACCACTGCCACCGTCAGAACCACCGTGAGCCCCCATTGGCTTCCTGTCCACCGCCACCAGCATCACTGGGAGTGTTCGCCATCGACTTCAGCATCGTTTCTGCCACCAGGTTTGCACCCCCTTCGTCGCTGTGCATGCACCATTTCCTTGCATTTCACTGTTCAAGTGAAATATAATTCACTTGAACAGTGAAATGCTAATTCACTGTGCATATCAAATATAATTCACGTGAACAGTGAAATGCTATTCACTGTTCACATGAGGCCTGCTGGGTTCATGCATACGGCCAATACTCTAACATGTTTTGAATGTTCTTTTTATATAAAAAACAAATATTGGAAGCTTTGAAAATGTGTTTTCGCATAGATTTCTTAAACACAAATTATTTTCTTGCATTTCTGGATTTTACAACATGTTTGTAAAACTCCAAAGGGTATTGGCACAAAAATCTTATTTTGGGTAGGGGGAATTCATCTATTATTCACCGCTAATGTTTGGATAAAGAAATCCTTAAAGGACGAATATCCAAAATATTATTGGGAGTAATAAATCCGCACATATCCTTGAAAGAAGCCTTGATTATAATCGAGGATATTTCAACTTTTGTCTCCATGGTTTACGAGCCGTGAAAGTATGAAATACTAAGGCAAAAAGAGGCTTTTAAAACACTCTGAATTTCCTTAGATTTCTAAATCTTGATCCCTTTTTCCTTGCGATTTACGAGTCGCAAACTCTTGAAATACTAAGGGAAAAATGAGCTTTCAAAGCACATGGAATCTCCTTGGATTTCTATCCAAATAAATTTTATTTGAATCAAACCTAGGGAAATTGATGGGATTAGAAAATACCAACACCATAGCAATTATAGAGCAAACCAAACACCAAGCAGTTTACCTTAGGTAGGGCATACTAGGGGTGCTAATACCTTCCCTTTACGCAACCAGTCCCTTGCTTTAGAATCTCTAAAAGACCAGTTAGGGTTCCTAGTGACCAAAATACTAGGTGGCGACTCCAAAGAACCAAATCAAATAGAACAAAAAAAAAAATCGCCAGTCGAACCCGCAATTGGATTTTATTTTTTGGGGTGCGACAAGACCCCTCCAAGGTTAACTCATCAGCATGAGGAATCCTCATCAGGTATACAGGCTGAGCTGGGAAATGCGTAGCATATTGGGGCTCAGGCGAAGATCCACTTGCCCCCATGTTTGGTAGGTTGAAGAACACCGGAGGCGTCGGTGGTATCTGAGTGGTAAATGCTAGTTGAGAGGATGTCCCTTCTCCCGACTTAGATCTCAGAGCTTGTTCGATAGGCTAGTAAGCCTAGCGACATCTTCCTTCAGACTGTTTAACTCCTTTTGATGTTGAGCATCCAATTGAGTCTTTCTTCATTTTCCATTTTTTTTCGCAACCGTGTGTTATGTGTGTTTTAATGGGGGGGCTATATTTCACCTGATGTGCAGCATTATGACAGTTCATAAGTGTATGTTCAAAAATGCATAAATATGAATGCAACAACTTCTCATCTTGCACCACCTCGGCCATCTTATTGCAATATGACTTAAGGTGGGTTATTGGACATTGGGTCCCAGTGTATTTGATGAATTTCGGCACCCTAAACCTCTTAAGAATGACTATGTTAGGTACCAAACACATCTCAGCAGCATTCACCGGGTCATACAAATTATTTCCTTCAACTGCCCTTACCCTCTCTTCTAGGGTAGCCCACTTCTCTAAACCTTCAGCTCCTATCATTTTATCCTTGTGAGACCCCTCCAAGGTTAACTCATCAGCATGAGGAATCCTCATCGGGTATACAGGCTGAGCTGGGAAATGTGTAGCATATTGGGGCTCAGACGAAGATCCACTTGCCCCCATGTTTGGTAGGTTAAAGAACACCGGAGGCGTCGGTGGTATCTGAGTGGTAAATGTTGGTTGAGAGGATGTCCCTTCTCCCGACTTAGATCTCAAAGCTTGTTCGAGTAGGCTAGTAAGCCTAGCGACATCTTCCTTCAGACTGTTCAACTCCTTTTGATGTTGGGCAACTGATGTAACCATATTATTCGATATTTTCACCCACATTTAACTAGTGTTTTGCCTATGTTTTATATATAAAATGCCTTGATATTCTTTGTTTTATGTTTTGAAGGCACTTTTGGATGAAAGATGCAAAGAGTAAATTGAAGGTAATTGGCAGATTTGACGTTCAGTCGATGTTTTGTGCAGAGCGTGAGCTCTAAAGGTCAAAATGAAGTGATTCTAGTGGCATTAAAAAGCTAACATCCATACCTTTCTGGAAATATAAGGCAAGACAATAAAATAAGGAAGAGCATGGAAATCGCAGCTTTCAAAGTCAAATCTCGCAATCTGCCAATGTTGACCTTCGGTCATTCCGACTTGAATATCTAGAGCTAAAAAAGTCTAATTGATGGAAACTCAATTTTTTGGGATTCCTGACTCAAATACCTATAAACTCTCCAAATTTTAGCCAAAAAAGATGTCATATGAGGGAGATATGATTTTTCAAAGATGACAACTGAATTCTGTCAGCAAACAAGTTTCGTGAAGAAACGAGTCCAAATTACGTTCTGAATCATCTAAACCGATATCCAAGTTTTTATTTCAGCAATGTAGCTCCTCTAAGTCAAAGCTTGAAGATTTCATGCAAAGCTATTCCTCCTTTTTTAGGAAAATAGTTATTGAACTACTTAAATGTAAATTGTCTACTTAAGGAAGGACTATTTTGTAAAATAGAGATTAGGGTTTCCTATCATATAAAAAGAATGAGAGAAGAGAAGGGGAGCAGCCACCCAAGAGGAGAAAAACGCCCCCCTCCACTAAGAAACCCTAAATCATGCATTCTTCCATATTTTTAATTAGTTGTTCAACAAACATGCAAGGCTAAACTCATTTTCTTGGTTGCAAGGACACGGAAACCTTCAGATTTCAAGAACTGTGAGATCTATTTTACCTTTTCTTTTCAATTTATATAATGAATATGTTTGTTCTCCTATGCTTATTTTTCCTATGATTGTTTATTTTAATTGCTAGAGCGGACTCTAAGTTATTATTGTAGACAATTTATTGCTAAGTTTGATATCAAAACCGGAGTTGTGGTATATGAACTTGTGAAGCAACTGAGTTTAATAATTGTAGCGGATCTACGTTATTAATCTTAGGGAGAACATTCGATCAAAGCAACATAAGCAGACAACTTGGTTGTTAAGATTAATGAATTTATCTAGATCTTAAAGCTGCCATTGGATTAAATCATTAGTGCGGACACTATGATTATTTGTTGGTTAGGGTTAGTTATACGGCGGATCCGTTAATTAACCAACGTTAAGAAAAGATAAAAATTCAGAATATAAACTGGAGTTTCGTTTCAAGAATCAGTTCTGATTTCTATAGGTGGATGTGCGCTTGCGACCAAGGTTTGTTCTCTTGATAATTTTCTGATTTTATTAAATTTTGTTTGATAGTTTTCTATTCTCTTTTGCTTTAGCCTAGATAACATCCAACACCCCCCCCCCCCCAAATTGCATATCATCTAGCATAAAAATCTGACTTGAATCTTCCTCGTGGGATCCACCCCTTGCTTGCTCTATACTATCTTATGTGTTGTGTTTTAAGCTAGGGTAATTAATTTGTGCGACCGCGACATCGCAACAAATTTTGGCAACGTTGCCGGGGAAGTAATTTTAGTTGATTCTTGTGCTATTATTTTTATTTTCTGTGATTTTTATTTCTTTTTCTGAAAAAAAAAACAGAATTTTTACTTGCTGTGGTACTGTTCATTACAACAGCGATACTGTTCAAAACAGATGTTTTGGTGGAATTAGGTTTCGATCTTTTGGTTTCTGAAGGTAAACGACGTTCTAAATAGGACTAGTGGTAAACCACTAGCCCCACTCTACCGAGGCCAAATTCTGTTTTTTTCTAGGGTTTTAGGCAGTTTTAGTTTTCTAACGTAAGATTTTCGTATAATTTACCTTGTTTTCGATCTCTTGCGTGGTTGGTTTCTTTTGAGTTTTCTTAACGATTTATACCTGTAATCCATTCTACTAACCAAAGTCAAGTGCAGGTAGATCTCAAAATAGAAAACACTTTATGCAGGTTACAAAAGGAAGCTCGTGTCAACACCATGGTTGTTGAACGACAACAAACACTTAAGGAGCTTGCTGCTCCTAACGTGGAAAATCAGCCATTATGCATAAACATCGACAATAATGTAAACTTTGAGCTCAAATCTGGTTTTATACATTTGCTACCAACATTTAATGGTCTTGCAGGAGAAGATCCTCATACTCATCTCAAGGAGTTCCATATGGTTTGTGTTGGCATGAAACCGAATGGAGTTGACGAAGAACAGGTTAAAGCTTTCCCTTTCTCTTTAAAAAGGGCAGCAAAGGTATGGCTTTTCTCCATTCTCCCAGGTTCAATTAGAACTTGGAATGGCATGAAAAAGATCTTCCTTGAAAAGTATTTCCCAGCATCTCGAGTTGCCAACATAAGGAAAGAAATATGTGGGATTCGACAATCTCATGGAGAGACACTTTCCGAGTATTGGGAAAGATTTGAGCAAGTGTGTATTCAATGCCCTCATCATCAAATACCTGATCAGTTGCTCATTCAATATTTCTATAAAGGATTGATGCCTACTGACCGTAGTATCATTGATGTTGCAAGTGGAGGGGCATTAGTAGATAAAACACCTGCACGCCAATTGATCTCAAATATGGCAGCCAACTCGAAACAATTTGGCACGCGTGGAGACTTCGCAAACAAACGAGTAAATGAGGTAAGTATTTCCAACCTTGAGAATAAAGTTAATGATCTTACTGTTCTTATGCGTTCTTTGGCTTGTGGCAATGTACAACAGGTGAAAACTTGTAGCATATGCTCTTTACAAGGACATAATTCAGATATGTGCCCAACAATGCAAGAAGATTACATTGAACAAGCTAATGCAGTTGATGGAGCATTTAATGGACAGCCTCAGCGCAAGTATGATCTTTTTTCCCACACGTACAATCCTGGATGGAGAGATCATCCAAACTTATGTTATGGGAACCCACCTCAACAAGGAAATCAAAGCCGACAATTCCATCCCAATGGATTTCAGCCCCAATAGAATTATCAAGCAAGACAACCCCCTCCATTTACAAACTCGATCCAATGTTATGGGGTCGTCATCCAGTGATGATCTTCGTGAGATGATGAAAACTTTGGCTTCTAACACTATTACTTTGCAATAAAATATCATGTCTTTTCAATAGGAAACAAGGTCAAGTATTTACAACTTGGAAAAGCAAATGGGGCAAATAGCTTCAAGTGTGGGGAAATTGGAAGCATAAATTAATGGAAAATTGCCATCCCAAGCATGGAATCCAATAGAGAATGTTAGTGCGATCATGCTGCGAAGTAGGAAAGAACTTGAAAAGAAAAGGTCGAAACAAATTGAGATGGATGAAGAATAAGATATAGAAACCGAATTGAGTACAAAGAAGGAATATCCTCCTCCTCTACAAACTGAAACAATGACCAACACTCCAAAGGTAACTCCTCACTCAATGAATTCCAGTTTTAAAACAATTCCACCATTTCCTGTGAATTCTTCTAGGTCAAAGAAAGAGGATAAAGAAAACGAGATTTTAGAGGTTTTCAAGAAAGTAGGACTCAACATTCCTTTGCTTGATGCTATCAAGCAAATTCCCAAGTATGCCAAATTTTTGAAAGAGTTGTATACTACCAAGAGAGCTTTCAAACTGAAAGGTCATGAAATGGTAAGTATGGGTGAAGTTGTATCTGCTGTTGTTCAAAAGAATATGCCTTTGAAGCAAAAAGACCCTGGTGCATTTACTATCCCATGTGTTATTGGTAATGTTAGTTTTAAAAGAGCTTAGTGCGATTTAGGTGCATCCATTAGTGTTATGCCTAAACATGTTTATGATTCTCTTAGTCTTGAGCCTTTGAATAAAACTAGCATTGTAATACAACTTGCGGATCGTAGTTTTGTTTACCCACTTGGTGTGATAGAAGATGTCCTAGTCAAGATTGATAGTTTGGTCTTTCCATGTGATTTTTATATTATTGATATGGAACATGATTCTTGTGATTCATCAAATAGCACTCCTGTATTGTTTGGGAGACCATTCTTGAAAACTGCCAATACAAAAATTGATTGTGGTAAGGATACTTTGTCTATGGAAGTAGGAGATGAAAAGATTGAATTTAATTTTCATGATGCAATGAAATATCCTTATAGCAATGTTTATTCTATCACATGTTATGACCAAGTTGATAAGTGTATGCAGCAAGTTTTTGATTTTGATTGTGAGGATGGATTAAGAGTAGCTCTGAGCTATGGCTATGATGTTATCGAGATAGAAGAGATGGAGAGGCACATATCTGTTCCCCAAAACATACATGAATCAGCATTGGCTTTGCAAGCTTTGCAAATTGTTCCCAATGATGCAGGAGTAATTTACCCCATCATGAAAAATGAATGGGTGGTGCCTATCCTTTTGGTGCCTAAAAAGATTGGAATTATGTTGGAAGAAATACAAAATGATGCTTATGAGAAATCAAGGATTTACAAAGAAAAGACTAAGAGTCTCCATAACCGAATGATTACAAGAAAAGAATTTAATGTTGGAGACAAAGTCCTTCTTTATCATTCGCATTTGAAACTTTTTCCTGGAAAGTTGCGCTCCCGTTGGATTGGACCCTTTGTTGTTTCTAATATTTTTTCTTATGGTGCAGTTGAAATTACAAGTTTAGAAATCAACAAAGTACTCAAGGTCAATGGGCATCACTTGAAACCTTTCTATGAAGGTTGGACGGTAGAACTCACCGCTTCTGCAGAGTTAACTGAACCAATCTATAAAGAATGAGCATGCAACATGTCGAGCCAATGACATAAAACAAAAGCGCTTAATGGGAGGCAACCCAGCACGAAAAAAAAATTCAGATTTGCTTTCTTTTTCCTTATCTTTTATTTTTTTTCGCATTTTAATTTATTTTTTGTCATTCTCTTATGTTCCTTTGGTTTTATTTCAACATTGAGGACAATGTTGTGTTTTAAGTGTGGGGGTATTGGGAGAATTTTGGTTTTCTTATTTTAATTTTCTTTGTTATTCTTAAAAAACAAAATTGTATTTGATCTTTTTAACTCCCATTGGTTTTTGAGAATATCAGTATTATATATGAGAATTAATTGAGATAGATGAAGATATAAATCAAATGAAGGAGTATGCATGCAAATTTTAAGGTTTAATTGGTTTAGGGATTGACTTTGAGAATATGCCATGTTGACTTTAGTGTTATACCAATATAAGCTTTTAAGCCGTCAACATTATATTCTTTGAGTGTGCATTCTTTCAATGATATGTATCTCTAGAACTTGCTTCATATCTTGTTGAGATTACATTCGCATTACATATATACATGAAGATGATAAAGGCATTAGGAATTTTAACCATTTGAGCCAAAAAGCCAACCTAAAGCATATTATCCTTAGTGAGCCCCTTTTGAGCTTGTTTATCTTTTCTTTGCTTTATCCATGTATAAGCCTTAACTTTTTATATGTTTTCCTTTTCCCCTGGCCAAGGATTAGTAGAGCATATACTTGTGATATCTTATGGAATTATGGTTGGAAATTATGTGAAAAGAAAGAAGAAGTGATGCTTGATGAAAATATGGGCAAGTTGCCAAAGGTGAAAAACAAAAAAAAGAAAAAAGAAAAAAAAAAGAAAGAAAGAAAGAAAGAAAGAAGTGTTCCTTTATGTTCTTAAGATTTTATGTTGAAAGATCTTAAAATCAAAAGAAGTTAAGCATTGGTGATTAAAGATGGAAAATTTATGTGCTTTGATGGAATATATTGTTTGAAATATCATTTTTTAGAATGCTCTACTTTCTTTGGTTTGAATCTTCTCTTTTACTCTCTTTTACCTCACCTTCACCTTAGCCCCATTACAACAGGAAATAAGACCTTTTGATTCATGCATTGCTTGTAATATGTTAGTAATGGAGATGAGATTGAAAAGCAAGCTTATGGTAGAACATATTCATTGATTGAATTTGAGAGATTTAAACACATAAGCCCTAAACACGTGAGTTGGAGTGTATATCATTGAGAGGACCTATCACTTTGGCATGGCATAGATTTCATTTAAATCCTGATAATTAATTGAGTTTTTAAGTTTCCATGTATAAATTCATGAAAATGTATACTATTTATCCTTCTTGATTTTATTCTTGTTTATAATGCATATATTCTTGGATATTGATGGGAGATTAGGAGATTAGTCATAGTGATTTGATTTAATTTAACTTTAATTTGATTTTACCTATCCTTTCTTGAGGACGAGCAAGAGCTAAGTGTGGGGGTATTTGATGTAACCATATTATTCAATATTTCACCCACATTTAACTAGTGTTTTGCCTATGTTTTATATATAAAATGCCTTGATATTCTTTGTTTTATGTTTTGAAGGCACTTTTGGATGAAAGATGCAAAAAGGAGTAAATTGAAGGTAATTGGCAGATTTTACGTTCAGTCGATGTTTTGTGCAAAGCGTGAGCTCTAAAGGTCAAAATGAAGTGATTCTAGTGGCATTAAAAATCTAACATCCATACATTTATGGACATCTAAGGCAAGACAATAAAATAAGGAAGAGCATGGAAATCGCAGCTTTCAAAGTCAAATCTCGCAATCTGCTAGTGTTGACCTTCGGTCATTCCGACTTGAGGGAGATATGATTTTTCAAAGATGACAACTGAATTCTGTCAGCAAACAAGTTTTGTGAAGAAACAAGTCCAAATTACGTTCCGAAGCATCTAAACTGATATCCAAGTTTTTATTTTAGCAATGTAGCTCCTCTAAGTCAAAGCTTGAAGATTTCATGCAAAGCTATTTCTCCTTTTTTAGGAAAATAGTTATTGAACTACTTAAATGTAAATTGTCTACTTAAGGGAGGACTATTTTGTAAAATAGAGATTAGGGTTTCCTAGCATATAAAAAAAATGAGAGAAGAGAAGGGGGGCAGCCACCCAAGAGGAGAAAAACGCCCCCCTCCTCTAAGAAACCCTAAATCATGCATTCTTCCACATTTTTAATTAGTTGTTCAACAAACATGCAAGGCTAAACTCATTTTCTTGGTTGCAAGGACACGGAAACCTTCGGATTTCAAGAACTGTGAGATCTATTTTACCTTTTCTTTTCAATTTATATAATGAATATGTTTGTTCTCCTATGCTTATTTTTCCTATGATTGTTTATTTTAATTGCTAGAGCGGACTCTAAGTTATTATTGTAGACAATTTATTGCTAAGTTTGATATCAAAACCGGAGTTGTGGTTTATGAACTTGTGAAGCAACTGAGTTTAATAATTGTAGCGGATCCACGTTATTAATCTTAGGGAGAACATTCGATCAAAGTAACATAAGCAGACAACTTGGTTGTTAAGATTAATGAATTTATCTAGATCTTAAGGCTGCCATTGGATTAAATCATTAGTGCGGACACTGTGATTATTTGTTGGTTAGGGTTAGTTATACGGCGGATCCGTTAATTAACCAACGTTAAGAAAAGATAAAAATTCAGAATATAAACTGGAGTTTCGTTTCAAGGATCAGTTCTTATTTCTATAGGTGGATGTGTGCTTGCGACCAAGGTTTGTTCTCTTGATAATTTTCTAATTTTATTAAATTTTGTTTGATAGTTTTATATTCTCTTTTGCTTTAGCCTAGATAACATCCAACCCCCCCCCCCCAAATTGCATATCATCTAGCATAAAAATCTGACTTGAATCTTCCTCAGGCGAAGATCCACTTGCCCCCATGTTGGGTAGGTTGAAGAACACTGGAGGCGTTGGTGGTATCTGAGTGGTAAATGTTGGTTGAGAGGATGTCCCTTCTCCCGACTTAGATCTCAGAGCTTGTTCGAGTAGGCTAGTAAGCCTGGCGACATCTTTCTTCAGACTGTTCAACTCCTTTTGATGTTGGGCATCCAATTGAAATCTTTCTTCATTTTCCATTTTTTTTCCGCAACCATGTTATGTGTGTTTTAATGGGGGACCTATATTTCACCTGATGTGCAGCATTATGACAGTTCATAAGTGTATGTTCAAAAATGCATGAATGTGAATGCAACATATTGGGCATGGATTATTTCATGGGAGGGTGACATAACAACTGTTATTCTTTGGATGCTTGGTCAGATCTACATCCGATACTTATTGCAATGTCGAGAGGAGATCTGTTTAATCTTTTACCATCTGAGCTTTCAGCCTTGAATGCATATTTTTAAAAAAATAAATAAAGGTCTCCGCCTTTTTTTATTTATTTAACCCATAAAAACTTTCATTACAATCAAATGATCATCTTAATCTATTACAGGGGGAAAGGCATTGCCTCTATTAGCTATAGCTTTTAGAAACATATCAGTGTTATTCATGCTCCCTCGATACTTTACGATGTCCCCTCCAACCTGACGAGCCTCCACTCTTAGCCAATGAGCCTCGACCGCAACTCGGCCAATTTGCTCTTGAAATTCCCTTATTCTTTTAGTATGGATCAAGTTGTTTATGGATAGAGAATTATTAGCAGTATCTAATATTTGAATGTGACTCTCCATCATTTTCTGACTTTCTAGCAATTGTTCGGTCTTTGCTTCTCCCTTTGCCAATTTAGTCCTTAATGCTTTTGCTTCAATTTTACTACTATTGAATTCAGTTCTCAAATTCTAGGTGGCTTTGACTATCTTCTTGGTTTTAACCAACTCTAATTCAACATATTTTAAATGGCTCTTGAGTTCCTTCAGATCTGTTAAACGCTTGCTTGACACAGCTTGAGTTTTGATGGCCAATTCCTCCCAATACTGGGCCTTCTCCACCTGAAGCGTCTTTTCCTCATTGATGACTTTTAGGGATTCTAAGTCATTCATTGCTTTCATTCGATCTCGGCCCAACGAGTCCCTTTCTTCCTCAGCCAATTTCCTCATAGCTTTTTCTTCGGCTAATTGATGCTCTAATGAGATTCTCAAATCCTCCTTCATTTTAAGCTCGTCTTGCAATTGTTTTACTTGCTCTCTTAGCTCTTCTTCACAACTCACCCTCTTTCTTTGGGTGCCCACGGATTCTGAAATTTCTACCATGTCGGAGACTCTTCTGTCACGCCATTCGGGATACTTTTCACTAACTGTGGGATTCCTTGATCCATTCTCCTTCTTTATCAACAACAAAGAGTTCCAATCCTACTTAATGCTTTCTAACATTTCCATTGCGGTCCCTTTATAGACCCCGGTAAATTGAGCTATGTCAATTGTCCTAGGAACACTTTGTATGCCCCCAAGCTGCCTTGCAACTAAAGCAGGTGCGTAACGGACGTATCCCGTTACTCCAATTAATGGAACCCAAGGCTTTTCTTCATAACTCATCAAGCTTGTCATATTCCTTATCCAAGGAGCTTTCCAATTAAAAATGCTTAATGGAAGCCTTTGCAATTTTACCCTCCAATCATCTTCCAAAAAGCTCTCCCACTCTTTTGATACGAACAACTCGAGTGGCTTTTGGTCAAACCACCAGAAATTATTGAATATTGGTGTCTCTGTTTCTATATGACTTAACAACCAGATGAATAGTAAAGAGACACAACACCTCATGGAACCTTTACCCGTTTTCTTGCAATGACTAAGAGATAGGAAGGTTTCCGCCAAAATCACGGCACACGGGTTGATCTTTTTCTTTTCATATTCCACAAACAAATTGGCAGCTTCCAAACTGATAATTCCTGTAGTAGAGGGACATAGAACCAAACCAAATATTCCCAAAGCCAATATTCTATGTTTCTCTAATTTAGCATCCGGGTTAGCTTTTTTAGCAATCAGCAACTCCTCTAGTCGTTTCCATCTAAGACCCCCAGAGTTATCTTTCTCTCTATACGGTATTAATTGAGGGATCCCTAGCAATTTGGCAAGCTCATCCATGGTGTCTTCGATTCTCTGGCGGAAGTACACTTTGTAGGCATCTTCGGGGAATTCAGTTAACACACTATACTCTTCGATGGTAGTTGTCATGTCAACATTTCGGAAAGTGAAGCGTCGGTAATCGGGATCCCAAAAATGTATCATGGCTTTTATGGCTAATGGCAAAACTAGCACTTTCAAAAGGTGCAAAATCCTCCCATAATTCATAGCAAATTCTGCTTCATCTATCTGATACTTAGTGAGTGAAAACAATCTGCTAGTGTCATTTATTATGCACTTGACATCTTTGAGTAGCGGTGTCCCACTGGCATTTGGTCTAGGGCAGTCTCCCTCGATCATTTGCAAGGATTCAGATTTGAGTCCATACTCAACAGTGGTTACCTCACGAATAACGGTCATTATGTCACCCGAAAGTCCTGTAATGAAAATGCTTAAATGTTATGCTTATCTCAATGAAATTATATAGGGACCAACCTAAAGAATAGGTTCTAGTCATTAGATGCATCTGGGTAGTTTTGCTATCTAGTCTCAAAGGTCTTTCGCATGCTCAGTGATCGTCCTCGAAAGGTTGATATGAGATTTACAAGCAGCGTGAAGATAGAGGCCCTGAGTAAAATCAATTTGGCATATCAACCACTGTCGAGCAAACAAATCATGTGAGAGTTGGATAGTTTCGCGAGCCTTACCCAGGCTAAAACCATTGGGGTGCCGTTACTTCTCCACTTATCTTAAAGTTGGTACCACACGTATATATATAAAAAAATGAGCTTGAATGATATTCATATTAACATATATGCATGATAAATATGAATAATTATGCGTGCTAAAACAGTAAGAAGAAAACAAAATTATACTCAAAAATAAAATAAAATACACAAAAATACATAATAAATAATAATAAACAATAAATAAATAAATAAATAACTTGATAAGCACCAACAAAAAAAAATATTTAGCAATAAAAGAAAAAAAAAACAAAGCTTAGTCCTAGTGTCCCCAGTGGAGTCGTCATTCTGTCGCACCCGACATCGCGGCGGCCCACAAAAATAATTCTCTTGAATTAATTATGGAAAAAGAACAGATTTCTGGCATCCGGTTCTTTTAGGGGAAAATGTCTTGTTTGAGGAGTCGTCACCTAGTATTATGGTCACTAAGAACCCTAACTGGTCAATAGAGATTCTATGGTTCGGGACTGGTTACGTAAAAGGAAAGATATTGTCACCCCTTAAACGTTCTGCCTAAGACAAACTGCATTGCTGTTTTTTGTCTTAAATTGCTAAATTTTTATTGGTTTACGTTCAGATGATTTATTCACAATATTCCTGACTCTAGCGTCAGTGAATATTCAACTACGGATAATTCCAACTCTGGCGTTGGTAATTATTACGTAGTTAAAAAAATAAATCTAGATGTTTTTCTATTTTTTATGTAGTTTAAAAAATAATAATAATAATAATAATTAAATCAGTGTTTTTATTCCTGACTCTGGCATCAGTGAATAAATAAATAAATAAATTCATTTTTCATACATGCACATATATTTTTCTTGCCAAATAAAAAAAATATAACGAATAAAAATAATATAAACTTAGACTAGTATTTTATTCCCAACTCTAGCGTTGGTGAATAAACCAGTAAATTTATTTTTTTTTTTCATGCATACACATATTTTTTCATTTTTTTATTTCTACTATTTTTTATTTTTATTTTTATTTTTATTATTTTTTTATTTTTTTTAATATTTTTGGGGCTGGGCTAGACCCAGTCAGCCCAACCCGGTCACTGGCCTAAGCCAGTGACCCGGCTGGGCCACACTAGGCACGAAATCACGCGTGCATGGCCTTGTTATTGAATTAAACACGGACGGCGAAAATGAAATAAGGCAAAGCGAGGGAAACAGAACAGAAGACTTACCCGATTTGTTTGCAGGGAATTTGTGCGTGATTACTGAGGACGACGCTTCTGCCTTTGAATTTCTTCTTGCCCCTTATGCTTTTCACGTTGTATTCCTTTCCTGCGTCTCTATTTCAGCCTGTTTTTCTTCGTTTTTTATGCTATGTTTTCAGAACACTGTCTCTCTCTCTCGGTCAGTCCTAGTTCTCTCGTTTTTCTTAAGGCAGAACTGGTGAGGGAAGCCTATTTCTGGTATGGGGTTAACCAAAAAAACTTAGGAGTCCCTCTAGCTTATTTGTATTTGTCTTGTTTCGGGTTTGTTTCCTCTCTCTCTCTCCAACTCTGCAACCAGCCCCTGTTCTTCGAGTTCTCTCGATTTATATAGAGGCCGGCGGGTTGGTAACGGGTGGTAGGCTGAGGGTCGACCATCATTAAAGCACCCATAACTGAAGCCAACGGACGATTACTGCTGCAACACCTCTCTACCTTTACTGTCGAAAACCGTCGCTGGCTTAAAGAAGAAGAAGATGAACAGCGTCTTCAAAACGACGTCGTTTGGGGATAACAGTGGCCATTTTCACTTTGACCCGCGAAGTTTCGCAAATTTTATAATTAAGCCCCTGGTTTAAACTGTAATTGCCCCCCTGCATTTGCGCGCCATTTTCAATGTAATCCTTGGATTTTAATTTCACGATTTGGACCCCAAACGTTAATATTTCTTCAATTAAGTCCCTGATTTCATTAATTTAATTAAATCCAAGTCCAATTAAGTCTCAAAACTTATCAATTCTCCAATTAAACCCTTAATTGGATTAATTAAATTAATTCCAAGCTTAATTAAGTCTCAAAACTTATCAATTTATTAGATGAATTAAATTAATTTCAAGCTTAATTAAGTCTCAAAACTTATCAATTCTCCAATTAAATCCTTGATTGGATGAATTACATTAATTCCAAGCTTAATTAAGTCTAAAACTTTATCAATTCTCCAATTAAACCCTTAATTGGATTAATTAAATTAATTCCAAGCTTAATTAGATTAATTCCAAAGTTTAATTAAACCCCGAAACTTCCATTCATATTACCCTTAACCCAAAATTTAATTCATTCTTCATTTATTTCATCATCATTATTATTTTTTTCATCAATTTTTTTTATCCTTTTCCATAAATAAAATAATAAAAAAAAATTGTCAAAAATTGGGTTATAACACTGGTCAAGAGAGATCTTATGGTACGGGATTGGTTGAGTCTAGGGAACGTATTAGCACCCCTAGCGCACCCTACCTGAGGTAAGCTGCATTATTGTTTTAATCTAAAATTGCTAAAAAAAAATTGTTAATTTATGCGTAAAAACGTATGATATTATTGACTCTAATTTCAATGAATAAACCTACGAAATAAATTTAAATCAATGCATGTGTATATTTTTATTTTTATTTTTTTTTAAATGATGGTTTAATATACCTGACTCTGGCGTCAATGAATATTTGATCTCGAATGTTTCCAACTCTGGCGTTGATAAATATTCCACCATAAATAATTCCAATTAAAAATTCCACCCCGAATAATTCCAACTTTGGCGTTGGTAAATATTCCAACACGAATAATTCCAATTAAAAAAATTCCAACACGAATTATTCCAACTCTGGCGTTGGAAAATATTCCACCAAAAATAATTTCAATTAAAAATTTCACTACGAATAATTCCAACTCTGGTGTTGGTAAAAATTCGTAGCCTGAAAATTTTTTTTTTTTCATTCCTGATCCTGGTATCAGTGAATAATAAAAAATAATATATATATATACACATGCGAAATTTTTATTTCTACACCAGCACATTGATAACAAAAAAATAAATTCTAAGGCATGCAAAAAAAAATTCTACATTTATTATTTTTTATTTTATTATTATCTTCTTTTTTTTGGTCGGGCCCAGCTCAGCCCAAAAGGGTTGGGCTAGGCCTGGCTGAGTTAATTAAAATGCACGCGTGAAGCCATTTCACCCATGCATCGAATGTGCGAAGGTAATTAAATTACCTTCACACAGTTCTCAGTTGCACAATTTCAAACAAGAATGAAGAGAAAGATGAGAACGGCTTGCCTGTTTCTGGAGATTGCGAGGAGGCTTGCAGCACAGTGATTTCACTCTCGTCTGTGTATGACTTTCCCCTTCTGTTTTCCTTTTGTTTTGGTGATGGTGAAGGTGACAGCTCGCAGCTTGGGTTCTGCCTTTTCTGATTTGCAGGGGAGGGGGCGATTGAGAGGACAATGGTATTAACGTGGGATTTCTGGGTTTACTGTTTGTATTGGTCTTTTTTTTTTTTATGTGTGCACTATTGTTTGTCTCTGTTTTATGGGTTTCTTCCCTCTGTCTTGCTCAGTCTTTTCTTCTCTTCCCCTCCACGAGGTCGCCTTTGCTCAGCCTTTATAGAGCCAGCGGCAGCCTCAATGGTGGTAACGGTTGGCCTTCTAAATGCTCCATAACCAACGCCTTCAATGAAGAAACATTCGCGTTGGCTGCCAACGGACGAAACACCTCTGCCTTTAATGGCAGAGCCGTTGTAGAGTAAAGAGACGGTGAACAGTCGCAAAACGACCTCATTTCCTGGTTCTAAAGGCTGTGAATTTGGTCCTTGTAATTCTTATAATTTTGCAATCAAAACCCTGGTTAAAAAGTAATTGGATCCTTGCATTTCTGCGCCACTTTCAAGTTGGTCCTTGGATTTTAATTTTTACAATTTGGACCCCAATTAAACCCCCAAACTTTGATATTTCTTCAATTAAGTCCCTGATTGGATTAACTAAATTAATTCCAAGCTCAATTAAGTCTCAAAACTTATCAATTGTCCAATTAAAACCTTGATTGGATTAATTAAATTAATTTCAAGCAATTAAGTCTCAAAACTTGTCAATTCTCCAATTAAACCCTTGATTTGATTAATTAAACTAGTCAAAAGTTTAATAAAATCCTTAAACTTCTAATCATGTCGCCCTTAACCGAAATTTTATTTCATTCTTCATTTTATTTTTCACTTGTTTTTCATCATCATTTTTTCATTTTTTTTTATCATTTTTCAATAAATAATAATTAAAATAAAAGGGTCAAAAATTAGGTTATGACAAAACCCTAAAGTCTTTCCATGCTCTCTAAAGCTTATTAGTTTTAGTCAATTGACTCACCAAGTTTCTCCAAGTTCATATAATTTTGATTTTGATTTTTTTTGGAAGTTCAAAAGTTGACTCTGACTTTGTTGGGCAGTTTGACCCTAAAGTCTTTCCATGCTCTCTAAAGCTTATTAGTTTCAGTCAATTGATTCACCAAGTTTCTCCAAGGTCATTTAATTTTAATTTTGAATTTTTTTTAGAAGTTCAAAAGTTGACTCTGACTTTGTTGGGCAGTTTGACTGGCTTAATTATGTTATGTAAACACAAACTCCCTTCAAATAGGCTGAGAAAGATAGAAAAAAGCATTATAAAGAAAAGAAAAAAAAAAGGAATAAGAATTCATTTATTGTCTGCTGAGCTAAACCCAATATTTTCTAGGTCTGGTGATCTATCTAGAATCAAGAGTTTTGGATCTGGTTGTCGAGCCCTACCCAAGAGCATTAGGTATGGCTGCAAAGTCAGATCCAATAATCTTCTTCCACTATACTTCATTAATCACCGTCTCCCCTTTATATGAGACCTGTAATCATTTCTTTTGAAAAATTTAAAGTTTGGGGGACTTATGCTGCTATCAAAAAAGCATTTGTATTTGTGTTAAAGCGATCTAGGTCTAACTTTGAAGTTAAACCCAATAGCTTTTGGAAGCGATTTGAGTCCCACCCAGACTCAAAGCGTTGCTCAACAACTTTTAGCATAGAAAATAAAAAGATATCGCTCCCCAAATGTTACGGTGTCGTTCACAGTACTTGCACATTATTTTTTTTCATGTATTTTAAAGTTAAGTATAAATAGTCTTGGTTAATTGATTCACCAAGTTTCTCCAAGTTCATTTATAAATTGAAGAATTTTGATTTTTATTTTCTGTTGAATGTTCAAAAGTATGTGTGTTTGGGCAATTTGACTGGCCTGATTTTGTTAGGTAAACACAAACTCCATTCAATAGGCCGAGAAAGATCGAAGAAAGCACTATAAGAAAAAAAAAGCATAAGAATTCATTTTATTGTTTGACTGGCTTAATTTTAAATATTTTTTAGCTTTAAGTTATTGATTTTTTTTAATGTTAAAAATAAAAATAAAAAATATTATTTTAATATATTTTTAAATAAAAAATAATTTTAAAAATAATCTCATCTATGATCTCTGGTTTTAAAATTAAAAATATTATTTTAATAAATTTTTATTTAAATCACACTTTGAAAACCCGGAAAAAAGCATGAGGCCCCTCGGTAGAGGTGGGAAATCATGAATTTTTGTACCTGTATATTTTGCCTGGACAAAGACAAGAAAGAATTTTCAAACACCACATTCCATATAATGGGCCCAGAGTGGAAAGACAGATAATCCTTGACTTTTTATATATATATATATATATATATATATATAAACCCTATATTATAAGACATGTTTAATATTCCCTATATATATAAAAATATATTTTTAATTGATCATTTTATTAGCCAAAAAAGATGTTTAATATTAATTTGAATTTAAAATATTTGAACTACGCACTAAATTTTCATTAAAAAAATATGTACTAAAAAAATTAATGTTAATTTGAATATTCATTTAAAAAAACTAGGTACTAAATTCTCATTGAGCATCCAACTAGGTAAATATAATAATTCATTATTTTTATACTATACTTTTATTTTTCTTTGAAGATTTATTTAATCCAAATTATAAAGTGTTCATGTTAGAAATTTGTGATTTTTAAATGTTGCACAACTACATAAGATTTATTTAATCCACATTATTTTTCTTTGTGATTTTTAACAAAGAATCCAAGGCCAAAATATATTCCTCCGAGGCCAAAAAAACATAGAAAATATTTTTAGAAATCATAAAAGAGTGCCTAATAAAGTTTTTGTTCTGCATAACTTGAAATGACAATACCTTTGAAAAAAACTAATAAATTTCTGCAAACGATATACATAAATAGAGGTATTTTACCAATATTTTATAATTTAAAAAAAAATCATTCATAAATTAATTTAAGGTGACCATCATCATCAAAGAGAAGTCTTGGTCATCATGTCTAAAAAATCAACGAGACTTAACTATATTCTCACACACCCACCGGCCCATGGAGGCCTATAATATGGACTTTTCAAAGTCAGTCTTCAGTCTTGAGAAAGTGAAAACAGATATTAATGTGGTTGTTCTTTTTTAAAATATTTTAATTTAAAATATATCTCCGCAGACTTGACTATAAGATCACTGCCCAGATCATGTCCAGCTTGCATAACCCAAGCATGGCAGCTTCTCAAAAGCTTTATGCTGCTCTCTTCCATGTTCTCCTTCTTTCCTTGTTTCCTTTGAAGGCCAAATCATCTGCAAGAACACAAGCTGAAGCTCTCCTCCAATGGAAAAGCACCTTGTCTTTCTCACCTCCTCCTCTTAGTTCATGGTCTCGTTCCAACCTCAACAACCTCTGCAATTGGACTGCTGTTTCCTGCAGCCCCACCTCTCAAACAGTCTCTCAAATAAACCTCGGCAGCCTAAACATAACTGGAACACTCGCCCATTTCAACTTCACCCCTTTTACTGATCTCACCAGTTTTGACATCCAGAATAACAGCGTCAATGGAGCGATACCATCAGCCATTGGCAGCCTCTCCAAGCTCACTCACTTGGACCTCAGTGTCAACTTCTTCGAGGGCAGCATACCTGTGGAGATATCTCAGATGACAGAGCTTCAGTATCTTAGTCTTTACAACAACAATCTCAACGGTATCATCCCCTTTCAACTTGCTAATCTTCCCAAGGTAAGACACTTGGACCTTGGAGCAAACTACCTCGAAAACCCTGACTGGTCCAAATTTTCCATGCCTTCTTTGGAATATCTTAGTTTTCTTCTCAATGAACTCACTGCAGAATTCCCCCATTTTATAACCAATTGCCGGAACTTGACGTTTCTGGATTTGTCACTCAATAAATTCACAGGCCAAATACCAGAATTGGTCTTTACCAATCTGGGAAAGCTTGAGGCCTTGAATCTCTATAACAATTCATTCCAAGGACCATTGTCATCCAACATCTCGAAGCTTTCCAATCTCAAAAACATCAGTCTACAAAATAACCTGTTGAGTGGTCAAATTCCCGAAAGCATTGGTTCGATATCTGGTCTTCAAATTGTTGAGTTGTTCAGCAATTCTTTCCATGGAAATATTCCACCTTCTATAGGCCACCTTAAGCATCTTGAAAAGCTTGATCTCCGGATGAATGCCTTGAACTCAACGATCCCTCCTGAGCTTGGTCTTTGCACTAACCTCACGTACTTGGCCTTGGCTGATAATCAGCTAAGTGGGAAATTGCCTTTGTCTTTGTCCAATCTATCTAAAATAGCAAAGATGGGTTTATCTGAAAACTCTCTCTCCGGTGAGATCTCACCTACCCTCATATGCAACTGGACTCAATTGACCTCGCTTCAGGTTCAAAACAATTTGTTTTCTGGAAATATTCCTCCAGAAATCGGGAAATTGACAATGCTTCAATACCTTTTTCTGTATAATAACAAATTCTCTGGTTCAATTCCCCCGGAGATAGGAAACTTGAAGGAGTTATTAAGTCTAGACCTTTCAGGAAACCAGCTTTCAGGCCCCCTTCCTCCACCATTATGGAATCTCACAAATCTTCAAACCCTGAATCTTTTCTCAAATAACATCAACGGTAAAATTCCACCAGAAGTTGGAAATTTGACGATGCTGCAAATTCTTGATCTCAACACCAACCAGCTCCATGGGGAGTTGCCACTGACCATTTCAAATATTACTTCTTTAACTTCCATCAATCTGTTTGGCAATAACCTCTCTGGTAGCATTCCGAGTGATTTTGGGAAGTACATGCCTTCTCTGGAGTATGCTAGCTTTTCAAACAATAGTTTCTCTGGAGAATTGCCGCCTGAATTGTGTAGAGGTCTGAGTCTTCAACAATTTACTGTCAACAGCAACAGTTTTACAGGGTCACTGCCAACCTGCTTGAGGAATTGTTCGGAGCTAACACGAGTTCGGCTTGAAGAGAACCGATTCACTGGAAACATCACTGATGCATTTGGTGTCCTTTCAAATCTTGTTTTTGTTGCCCTCAGTGACAATCAATTTATTGGTGAAATCTCACCAGATTGGGGAGAATGTAAAAACCTCACCAATTTACAGATGGACGGAAACAGAATTTCTGGTGAAATCCCCGCTGAGCTTGGGAAGTTGCCCCAGCTGCGAGTTCTAAGTCTGGGCTCCAATGACCTGACTGGGAGGATTCCTGCTGAACTGGGAAATCTGAGAATGTTATTCAAGCTCAATTTGAGCAACAATCACTTGACCGGGGAGGTGCCTCAGAGTCTAACCAGCTTGCTAGGCCTTGAATCTCTTGACTTATCTGATAACAAGCTGACTGGAAACATATCAAAAGAGCTTGGGAGTTATGAGAAGCTATCAAGCTTGGACTTGAGCCGCAACAACCTTGGTGGTGAAATACCTTTTGAACTGGGCAACTTAAACTCGTTGCAGTACCTGTTGGATCTTAGCAGCAACTCACTCTCAGGAGCCATACCTCAAAATTTTGGAAAGCTGTCGCGGTTGGAGACTCTGAATGTCTCACATAACCATCTCTCAGGAAGAATCCCAGAGTCGCTGTCTTTCATGGTTAGCCTCACTTCATTTGATTTCTCATACAATGAGTTGACAGGTCCTATACCAACTGGAAGCGTTTTCAAAAATAAATCCGCAAGAGCTTTTGATGGCAATTCAGGATTGTGCGGTGAAGGAGGAGGACTATCACAATGCCCAACAACAGACAGTAGCAAGTCCTCAAAGGATAACAAAAAGGTTCTTATTGGTGTTATCGTTCCGGTTTGTGGCTTATTAGTAATAGCAACCGTCTATGCTGTTCTGCTATGTTTCCGAAAAAACAAACTGCTTGATGAAGAGGCCAAAATTGCCAACAATGGTGAGAGTTCCAAGTCAGTGATATGGGAAAGAGAAAGCAAATTCACATTTGGGGATATTGTCCAGGCCACTGATGACTTCAACGAGAAGTACTGCATTGGAAGAGGAGGATTTGGTAGTGTTTACAAAGCAGTGTTGTCTACAGGTCAAGTAGTTGCAGTCAAGAAACTCAACATGTCAGACTCCAGCGACATCCCAGCAACGAATCGCCAGAGTTTTGAGAATGAGATTAAAATGCTGACAGAAGTTAGGCACCGGAACATCATAAAGCTTTATGGGTTTTGCTCCAGGAGGGGCTGCTTGTACCTGGTTTACGAGCATGTTGAAAGAGGAAGTCTGGGAAAAGTGTTGTATGGGATACAAGGGGAAGCGGAGCTTGGTTGGGGCATGAGAGTGAATACAGTGCGAGGAGTAGCTCATGCAATTGCCTACTTGCACCATGACTGTTCTCCGCCCATTGTGCACCGTGACATATCATTGAACAACATTTTGCTAGAGACAGATTTTGAGCCTCGTCTTGCGGATTTTGGCACAGCAAGACTCTTGAATACAGATTCCTCCAACTGGACTGCAGTTGCTGGGTCTTATGGATACATGGCTCCAGGTAAGACAACAATCCTATGTTCTTAATTTTTGTTCTTGTCATTTGAGTATCTGCTCTAAAATTATAAAAGCTATAACATGTTTACAACAAGGAAATGGGAAACATGGCATGGTGTTAAAAACTTTCATAGTGGATGTTTCAAATGTTCATTTTGATTGCCTGGTGATTTCAGAACTCGCACAAACAATGCGGGTCACAGACAAATGCGATGTGTATAGCTTTGGGGTGGTGGCTTTGGAAGTCATGATGGGAAGGCACCCGGGGGACCTCTTATCTTCACTGTCATCAACAAAACCACCATTGTCGAGCGATCCAGAGTTGTTTCTAAAGGATGTGCTAGACCCGCGACTCGAAGCTCCCACAGGCCAAGCAGCAGAGGAAGTTGTTTTTGTAGTTACAATGGCCTTAGCATGCACACAAACCAAGCCAGAAGCACGACCCACCATGCATTTTGTGGCACAAGAATTATCAGCAAGGACTCAAGCTTACCTGGCCGAGCCACTGAACTCGATAACTATCAGCAAGTTGAGAAGTTTTCAAAAATAGAACAAGATGGACCTCGTAGGATAGGCTACTTTTGGTTTGACAGAATTCCATGGCTTTCACAAATTAAAATTCAAGGAGGTGGGCTTTCTTGAAGTTATGACACCAAAGCTGAAATTAATGTCTCAGCTATATATATTATCTTTTATTAATGTTTATCTATTAGTAACATCATTATCTTAATATTGTTTAGTAAGTTTTTACTTCTTTAGATATAAAACTTATTTAGGATAAGTTACATAGCTCCATAAATGAAGGAGTTTATGTTACTTATGTTTCTTAATTATGTTGTGATTGATTTCATCAATAAATAAAAGCTAAGAGATGGCAGTAACATATAAGAAAAATATTCTGCTCTTTGCTTTTTGTTTTTCTAGTTATCATCAACTTTCAGTTCTTTATATACATATTATCAACAATTGGTATCAGAGCATTCTTTGATCTTTGAAGGGATTGTGAGTGAAACACGAGAGATTAGTGAGGTTAAATCAAAGCATTTTTCTTTGAAGGGATTGTGAGTGAAACACGAGAGATTAAGTGATTTTTTTTAAGAAATGGATTCTGCAAATTTTTCATCAAAAACACCAGTGTTCATAGGGCAGGATTTTGGTGTGTGGGCTGTGAAAATGGAAATTTATCTCAAAGCTTTTGACTTGTGGGAGATAGTGGAGAGCGATAAGCAACCAACTCCACTAGGAAACAATCCTACGATCGCACAAATGAAGTTTTTTAATGAAGAAAAGGCAAAGCGATTCAAAGCTCTTACTTGTAAGACCCAGACTTTTGGCCCAAACCTAAGCCCAAGTCAGCCCAAACCCAACCTAAGTTAACCTAGGTATTTAAGGAAGAGTTGCAAGAGAATTTCTTTCCTCTCTTCTAATTCCTATAGCCGCCGTGACCCTCCCCTCCTTAAACCAAAGAGTTTAGTTTTTGATCTTGAGTTTTTTGTTCAAAAAACGTGGAAGTAACAAGTAAGTGGTTCCCTTTCATCTTACTTTTGATTATAGTTTGCTTATGGAATGATTAAAGAAGAGATTAGGGTTTATAAGGATTGAAAGTTTATGTTGTGAAGATTGATTTATGATTATAAAGGATTTAATGTTAGGTGATTGATTATTATGTTGTTAGAAATAAGGATTTGTGAGTTGATTTGTTTAAATTGATTTTTATGGGTTAAGAAATTCATTTTAACCTTGCTGGAAAATCTGGACAGAATAGCATTGAGGTTGAAGATGACCAAATTTTATTTTGGTCATTGATTTATGAAAATTTCAGTTTAGTCCCTAAACTTTGGAAAAATTACAATTTGACCCTAAATGTATTTTGAGATTCTGGACAATTTTATTATGAGGTTAATGATGATGAATCTCGGTTTGATAATTGATATGGAATATTTTTATTTTGGGCCCTCAATTTTAGGAATTTACATTTTAGTCCCTAAACTTTATAAAATTACATTTCAGACCCTGATTCATTCTAGACAGAATTGAGGATGGTTTATGGGTGAAATTTCAGTATAGTTATGTATTTATAGTTTGGTCCAGTTTTGGTAAAATTACATTTTGGTCCCTGTTTTGGATAATTGTCGTTTTAGTCCCTAAACCTGGTTTTCTTTTATGCATCGAAATCTTTTAATTGTGTTGCTTTGAGTTGCTTTTGAGTATATTTCATATATTTATTGTAGGTTCTCCTAACGATCCTCAATAGGTTTTTCGGGTCTTTCATCTGATATTCCTTTTAGTTCTATATTTTCCGGGTGAGTGGGATAATCTTTAATATGCATATATTATAAATAAATATTTATGTTGATTATACGATGAGTACAACCACTTAATTCCTTGAATATCTATATATTTTGCTTTATTTTTCGAGTACTTATTTATTCTTGAATTTGCACTCGCAATCTGTTGAACTAAATTCTATTCGATATGATATATATTTCTTTGATGATTATATGAATATCTATTATGCCTTGATATAGGACTTGTCAGTAACTCCATGCTAACGGAGAGTAGTTAGCCTATGTGCACATAGTATTCTGTATACCTAGCTGGTGAGAGAGGCATCAGCCTATGGCGACTGATCATCCCATAGTGGTCACCTTCGGGTGTCATCTGGTCACTTTTGAGTGTCATCTGGTCACCTTTGGGTGTCATCTAGTCACCTTCGGGTGTCATCTGATCTCTGACATGTATTCCACTATGTTATGATAATATGTATATGTATATGTATATGTATATCAAGATAAATCATCTTGCAAACTATTAATATCTAAAATGTATATTAAATATTATTCCCTCACTGAGTTGATTGAACTCACCCCTCATTCTTAATATTATTTCAGGTTCTTAGTTTTGATAGCAGTTGGACTTTGTTAAGTGTTTCCGCTTCTTCAATTTTGGTTGGTATGCCTTGCTTGTTTTGTTAGGCTTTCCTTTTAGTTTTGATTCGATGTCTTAGACGCTCCATTATTACCTTGTTTTAATTAAGTTTGAATTTTGACAATGTAATGAGTATTATGGATTAT
The DNA here is from genome assembly GCA_033617975.1 of Populus alba x Populus glandulosa. Taxonomy (NCBI): domain Eukaryota; kingdom Viridiplantae; phylum Streptophyta; class Magnoliopsida; order Malpighiales; family Salicaceae; genus Populus; species Populus alba x Populus glandulosa. The sequence goes on along the minus strand of CM066144.1, from coordinate 26,790,830 downwards.
TGTTTTTGTTTTAATTACTAATGAGGAGTATTATGGATTATTGTTTTTGTTTTAATTACTAATGAGGAGTTTTAAACTATCTTTTGGTTTTATCAGTTTTGAATAAGATAATATTTCTGAAGATTATAAAATGCTGCGTATTTCTGAATAAATTTTCTTTTGATATGTTTGTTCTGAGGCTTAGCGTAGGTGAGGTGTCCTTTCTACACCGCTCCTACGTTGCCGGTCACGAACCCGGGATTCGGGTCGTGACATTACATGTCTTCATAATGCTGTTAGTGAAGACATTTTCACAAGGATCATGGCGTGTAAATCTGCCAAAGAAACATGGGATAAATTAAAAGCAGAATTTCATGGTGATGAGAAGTCAAGGAAGATGCAGATTTTAAATCTTAGAAGACAGTTTGAAGGTTTGAAGATGAAAGAAAATGAAACCATCAAAGACTTCTCTTCTCAAATTTCAAAACTTGTGAATCAAGTGAGACTTTTGGGAGAAGATTTTCTAGATTCAAGAATAGTAGAGAAAGTTCCGGTAAGTCTACTAGAAAAATTTGAACATAAAATTTACTCTTTAGAAGATTCTAAAGATTTCTCTGAAATGAGCCTGCAAGAACTGGTAAATGCATTGCAAGCTGTGGAGCAAAGGCAAGCTTATAGACAAGAAGGATCAAGTGAAGGAGCTCTTGTTGCAATTTACAAGGAGAAGAACCGGGCTAAGAATTTTTATAGAAACAATCAAGAAGGAAAAAGAGAAAAAGGGAAAGGCTGGCAATCCAATAACTAGCAACAGAACAACAACAACAACTTCACTAGAGGGAAAGAGAAGAAAGAATAGTTTCCTGCTTGCAAATTCTGTTAGAAAACAAATCATCTAGAAGCTTGGTGCTGGCTTAAGAATGCACAATACAGAAGTTGCAAACAATTTGGTCACATCCAAAGGTTCTGCAAAAACAAATCAGTAGAAGCGAAACAAGCTTATATTGCAGAAAAATCAAAAGCCAAGGAAGATCATTTATTCATGGCTACATTAGAATAGATGTGCAACACAGCAGAGGTAAACAATTCATCATGGCTTATTGATAGTAGTTGCACTAATCATATGACTGCAGATTTGAGTTTATTCAAGGATTTGGATAAAAGCTACATGTCCAAAGTAAGAATTTGCAATGGAGAGTATGTGAAGGTTGAAGGCAAAGGGGCGATTGAAGTTGAAACAATGTTAGGTACAAAAACTCTAAAAAATATGCTTTATGTACCTCAGATTAATCAGAATCTAGTGAGTGTGGGATAATTACTGGAATTTGGTTACTCAATACTCTTTAATAATGGAGTATGTGATATTAAAGATAAAAATAGAGTGTTACTGCTTTCTGCAAAAATGATGAACAGGAGTTTTAATGTTGATTGGAGAGAAGTATGTTTGAGTGCTAACACTTATGAGAACAATGAATCTGTTCTCTGGCACAAACGGTTGGGGCACTTCAATTATGCAACTTTAAAGAGAATGGTTGACCTACAGATGACTCACGGTTTACCAGATATACAGGAACAAAAGAGTATTTGTGAAGCCTGTCAGTTAGGAAAACAAACTAGAGTTGTTTTTCCTGACAATGCATATAGAGCACTGTCAAAACTCTAGCTTGTACACACAGATGTGTGTGGGCTGATGCATAATGAATCATTGAATGGTTCAAAGTATTTTCTTCTGTTTGTTGATGATTATAGTAGGTACTGTTGGGTTTACTTTCTGAAATCAAAATCTGATATGTTTGTTAAGTTCAAAGCAACAGTTGAACTAGAAACAGGAAACAGATTGAAGATATTGAGATCTGACAATGGAGGAGAGTATACCTCTCAATAATTTGAGGCATACTTGGTAAAAGAAGGGATCAAACACCAACTGACAGTTCCCTACACTCCACAACAAAATGGAGTCAGTGAGAGAAGAAACCGAACATTGATGGAAATGGCAAGATGTTTGTTGTATGAGAAGAAAATGTCATTAAAATTCTGGGCAGAGGCAGTAAACACAGCATCTTACTTTCTAAATCATATGACCACAAGAGTGTTAGGAGATAAGACTCCTTATGAAATCTGGTATGGCTTTAAACCCAATGTTGATCATTTAAAAGTTTTTGGCAGCCCTTGCTATGTCTTACAACCTGAAGTTAAGAGAAGAAAACTTGATCAGAAGGCTGATATGGGAATTCTTATAGGCTATAGCACAAAATCTAAGGCTTATAAAATCTATGATATGAAATCTAATAAAGTTGTGATTGCTAGAGATGTAAAAGTTGTAGAGAATGGTACATGGAACTGGGAAGCTGCATCAATTGAAGGGACAAAACAAGAGTATCAAATTGAACTGGATGCTACAGAGGATGATGATACCGTCGATGACAAACCAGTAAGGGGGACAAGGTCCTTAGCTGACATTTACAGCAGGTGCAATGTTGCTGAAGCAGAACCAATAGATTTTGAAGAAGCTATCAACTCACAAGTATGGATAACTGCAATGAAGGAGGAGCTCACGATGATAGAAAAGAATGAAACATGGATGCTGGTTGACAGACCCGTTCACAAGAAGGTAATTGGTGTGAAATGGATTTTCAAAACCAAGTTGAATGCCGATGGGAGTATCAGCAAGCACAAAGCAAGACTTGTAGTGAAGGGTTATTCACAAGGGCCAGGTATTGACTCCTAGAGCTTGGTACAGTAGATTGGATGGGTATCTTTTGAGTTTAGGCTTTGAAAAAAGCATGAATGAAGTAACTTTGTATGTGAAAAATGTTGACAAACACACCCTGATCATATCAGTATATGTAGATGATTTATTGATTGCAGGAGACAAGGAGCAGCTGGTAGAGGAGTTTAAAACCAACATGAAGGATAAGTTTGAGATGAATGAACCTGGTTTGTTGTCATACTTCTTAGGCATAGAAGTAACTCAATCGGAGCAAGGTTATTTCCTATGTCAAAAGAGGTTTACAATAAAGCTACTAAACAAATTTGCAATGGAAAATTGCAAACCAGTCAATACACCTATGGTACTGGGACAAAAGCTAATGAAGGAGGATGGAGCTCCCAAAACTGATGGAAAAGCCTACAGAAGTTTAGTTGGCAGCTTGTTGTATTTAACTGCTACACGTCCAAACATTGTTTTTGCTGTCAATTACCTCTCTAGGTTTATGCAAAGTCCAAGTCAAATCCATTTTGTTGCAGCTAAGAGACTTTTGAGATATCTGAAAGGGACTTTAGAGTTTGGCATGCATTTTGTGAAATCAAGTTCTGTGAAACTTGTTGGTTTTTCTGATAGTGATTGGGCTGGAAGTGATGAAGAAATGATGAGCACCTCAGGTTATTGCTTTGCTATTGGAGGAAGCATTTTTTGTTGGAACTCAAAGAAGCAATCAGTAGTTGCACATTCCACTGCAGAGACAGAATACATAGCAGCATAAGTGGCAGCAAAGCAATTGATATGGCTAAGGAAAATGCTAAATGATCTAGACTTTGATCAACAAAGTCCCACAGAATTGTTCTGTGACAATACATCAGCAATAGCTATTTCAAATAATTATGTTTTTCATGACAGGACCAAGCATATAAAGATCAAGTTCCATGCTATCAGGCAATTCCAGCAAGAAGGGGAACTAGAGATGATATACTGCACTTCAAAAGAGCAATTAGCAGACCTGTTCACCAAGCCTTTAGCTAAAGATAGATTTGAAGATCTAAGGGGGATGATAGGAATGTGTAGCTTTGGAACCAAGGAGGAGTGTTGAAGTTATGGCACCAAAGCTGAAATTAATGTCTCAGCCATATGTTATCTTTCATTAATGTTTATCTATTAGTAACATCATTATCTTAATGTTGTTTAGTAAGTTTTTACTTCTTTAGATATGAAACTTATTTAGGATAAGTTACATAGCTCCATAAATGAAGGAGTTTATGTTATTTATGTTTCTTAATTATGTTGTGATTGATTTCATCTATAAATAAAAGCTATCTATAAATAAAAGCTAAGGAATGACAGTAACATATAAAAAAAATATTCTGCTCTTTATTTTTTGTTGCAAGTTCTTTGTTATTTGTTTTTCTAGTAATTATCAACTTTTAGTTTTTTATATACGGGCTTTACTTCCTCGTGGCTGTCTTAGTATAAAGATTAAAGTACTGAGTTTTATATTTTCTTTGATAATCCTTCTGTGTAATTAGTTGCCAGAGTACGGATGCATGTTCCGTATCATGTATTGATTTTGGTTAGTGTCTAAAGACAAATACAAAAGAGACAGAAACATGTCTGGTTGGTGACGCAAAGATGAAAACATCAAATAAATCTGTCTCTGAGACAGTTTTACAGTGAATTTAATCTAATGTTTTTGTCAAAGATGATGGACACTTCCAATTTCGAAACAATCTACCATGTTTGGTTGACTTTGATCCAGAGGGATAGATTCCTTGCCTTGACCTGGAAAATATATACATATATATTCTGTGGATGGTACATTTGTAATTGTAAGGATTCCTCCCTCAAGAGGGAATGTTTGGAACAGCATAATTTTTAAGTAATTCTTAATTAATAAAATTCATAAAGTTTGCGTGCATACGCTTGCTTGCTAACAGAAAAATCTCACTGATAATCCATACAATGACCACTCCACTCCCCCATTAAAAAGGAAAAACAACTGAGCAAAAGTGGGATAACCTGTGAAAGACTCAAAACACAGAACAGAACAGGAGCAGACCTCAAAATTCAAAAGGCATTGACTAGCTAGCACTCCACTCCACACTGTTTGAGAATTGGGCCAGTTTGCTTGGGCAAGAAGGGATCAATTCTAACCCAAATCAATGAGAAAATAGATGCAAGAAGTATAGACCAGAGGACAACAATTGTAGGAGTCCTGTTTTGCCTTCCCATCAGACCTTTGAGGAAAGGATAGAGATGGACAATGACCCAGAAAGCGAAAAATAGCTTCCCAAATAAAGGACCCCATGATCCATATCCGTTGTTTATTGCATCGGATACTCCTGCTACAACTCCAACCATATTCAAGATGATTAGAGTGGTTGGTGGGATGAGGAGGGTGGTCCATTTGAAGAGGTACAGCTCTCCAAACTCGGCATCGTCTGCTGATTTTGATGTAACAGTGAAGTTAGTGTCAACTCCTGCAAGGACCTTGAGGAGGCCTTGGAAGACAGCAAAAAGATGAGCTGAGACACCGCCGATAACCCAAAATTGCTCATTACGCCACAAGTCCTGGATGCTGACTCCACTCCATCGAAGTTCTAACACAGATGTTGCTATGATTGAGATGAAAAGGGCCAGGAACCATATGCTAGCAAGGTTGTTCAGCTGCAAAGAAAGAAAAATTAATTTGGTTAAAATTAATACTATTGGAAGAAGATAAAAAGGAATAGCTGTGGATGGAGGGATGATATTGTTTTCAATGTGTTAATCTCTACAATACAATTCAGTATCACTTACAGTAGGAATGATAAATTTTCCTGTCAGAAGGCAGACTGCTGGAATAGTACAGTAGGCAAGTAAGGGAATGGAGGTGAAAGGGTAAACGATGGTGTTGATGTAAGCAAGCCTCTCCAGCAACTTCAACTTTCCCCCATAGCCATACCATAGAGGACAGTGATGACTAAGGAAAATCTCAATAGAGCCTAGTGCCCATCGCAGAACTTGGTGCAACCTATCTGATAGATTAATGGGAGCAGATCCCTTAAAAGCTGGTCTCTGGGGAGAACAGTAGACAGACCTCCACCCTCTACAATGCATCTTGAAGCCTGTCAGGATATCTTCTGTAACAGAACCATAAATCCATCCAACCTGCGATTAAGAAAATTCTTCATTCAGTAATCATTCAACTCACCCAGTTATGATGATGATATGAACATTGACTTTGCTTGTACATTAATGCTTCAGCCTTTGAGCAGATAAGTAAAAGGAACGTAACTTTGGCCATTTATAAACAAAAACAACAGGAAATTTGTCAAAATGCTGATGCTCTTCAGACTCCATAAGTATACGATTTTTCAATAAATGAAAATTGAAGCCAATGTTGCAAGTCTTGAAAGATTAGTTGAAAACAAAGGGCCTTTCGAAATGCTACTCAGTACTCACCTCTTTACCCCATTCGGTTTTTTCTTCATACCCGCAACTTATAACATGAATGGCTTCCTTGATGTGTGATTGAGAGTTAGTTCCTTCAGGCACGCCACCATTTTCCATGAGGGTAGAGGCAATAAATACCGGTGATTGCCCAAACCGTTTCTCGAAACTTTTTTGTGACATGAGTGATGATTTCTCCAACTCTTCGTAGCCTTCAAGCCCTTCTTCAATCTCTTCAAGATCAAAGACTGGTGCAGATGCTTTCCTTGTGTACTTCTTCCCCATCATTTTCTTTTTCATGGGGTATAGTCCTCCAAGAAGACTTCTTTGCCCTTTCTTCTTAGACTTTTTCCTTGAACCACCAAAGCAACAGCAACACCATGAAGGCCAGCAATCGCATGTCATCTTGGGTCTCTTCTCGGACACTGGAGGATCATAGCCATACAAGGACTGCCTGTTGAAGACACATCCAGTACCAACATATACTGGCCCTTGAACCCCATCTAGACCTTTCATGTTTATCTGTCACAGAAAATTAAATGAATGCATCACTCACAAATTCGTTAGATTGAAAAATCAGAAATTGCTGCTATGTTATTTTCTTAACATCAGAGAATATGAGAGTTTTTTAATCCAGCACAACTTACATCAAAGAACACAACGTTGCGATTAGCATATCTATCATGGCGATCGATACCATCAAACCTCTGCGGAAACTGGACATAGCAGAGCTTCTTCCCAAGTTGGGGATCCATCAAAAAGCACATGGCTTCTCTTACAGCCTTGCTGTTATTGATGTAATGGTCACAATCCAAATTCAACATAAAAGGTGCATTGGTGAGCACTGCTGAGACTCGAATCTGGAAATGGCATACAATGATTAATTCCATTAGTTATTTGAATCTCTCTAGGATCAGAAAACTTGAGATTTAGTCAGTTCTACTCACCAGAGCATTCATGGCACCTGCTTTCTTGTGGTGGTTATATCCAGGTCGTTTCTCACGGGAAACATACACAAGCCTCGGAAGCTCCTTGCCTTCCACGTCAAGCGCACCCTCACTTCCTAGATATACCTGCAAAGCAGATCAGCTTTCAGTTGTACCGTAATATGATATCAATTCTGAGGCTAAAAACAATGAGACATATACGGATGATGTTGTTAAACCTGAATCATTCCAGGATGATCACGTGTGATGTTTCCAGGCCATGGGGTACCATCCTGCATCACCCATCCTTCTTCTGGTTTCTTTTGGGCCTTTGACACCAAGGCGTTGATCCTTACTTTGAATTCTTCATATTCTCTCTACAATACCACACGATCAATCCCTTAAAACAACATCTAATGATCTTAAGGAAAGGATTATATCTGTTGGAAGAGTGAAAAGCAACACTAGTTATAGAAATATGCAAAGGAGACTATTTGGAAGTTGGTTCTGCTTACTTTCATAGCTCTGCGCTCCTTCACAAAGTTGGGATGCACTTTGTCTTTCAAGTAGTCAATCTTCTGAGTGAAGTAGAACTCAGGAGCCCTTGGCTCAATGTTATGCTTCTTGCAAAATGGAACCCATCTTCTAGCAAACTCAGCAGTTTCTGCCAGGGAGTCGAAAAGGAGCATGGATGCACCATCATCTGATACATAACAACTGACCTTGTCGACAGGATAATCAACGGATAGGATTGAAAGGACTGTATTTGCAGTTATGATTGGTGGTTCCTTGAGAGGATCCACAGTACTCACAAACACATCAACTGGGCCCAGACGATTAGGCTCACCCTCACGCTCAAACCTCATGGATAGGCGATCGAGATAAGTTTCACGTTCAATGGGGTTCCATTTTGGGAACTGGTCAAGGATCCAGGAGAGGCCAAACCATACCTCACATATTACAGAGATAAGCCACAATGCATAAGCATCAGATGCTGGAGTTAAGATCCGAAAACGGAAAAAGAAGCAAAGAATGATAAGTCGAAGGACAATGACAATTCGATACGGGTTGATTCTGCTTGAGGGAATTGGGATTTTTCTCCATAGTGGTTGCCTGGCTTCAGCCATACTGTAAAAGTATGTTGTTAGTATCGATAGCAGAACCATCTTAATGCAAAGAAGAAGATGAGGATGCAAAAAACACTCACAGGTACTCATCTTCTTCTCCTTGATCATTTCCTCCATCATCTTTGCTCACCAAACCTCTCTTTTCTTGCCTAACTTTCCATTTCTCCACCCTCTCTTGCCATTCTGCATTGCTATAACCTTCTTTCTCGCCTTCAAGATCCTTACCAGCAACTGATCAATCCATACGAACATGAATATGAATGAACAAATAAAAAGCTTCTTCCAAAGAGATCTTAATGTGAAATCATATCATCAAAATTCGCATACCACTTCCTGCTGACGAAAAGGCCGGACGAATGGGGTGCATTTCCTGTTCATTGTAGTGCTCAATTTCCTGCAAAACTCACCCCCACAAGCTTAAAGATCTTCCTACTCTATTAACAGATGGTTATTCTTTGAATTCAGTAAGATATCAACGATAAATTAAACAATAATTAGAGTCTAAATTAGTTTAATTAATTTATGATTAGGAAGCAAATCACTCAGCAGGTTTTGAACATTAGATGGGGACAATAATTCTTGTGGACAGGTTTACCGATAACTCCATTCACTGAACAGACATCAATCAGCTAGAAATTCTAATTTATGCCAACAAATTAAGGAGGTTGGTTTCTGTTGAATTGATTTACCGTGTGACTAAAAACATTTTTCTGATTGGATTCATCATGATCATGATGCTTAATCTGAAATTCGTCGTCAAAATCATCAAAATTGGCATCCTCATCGTCATTATCTCCAGGAACTCTAGGACAACCTGCACAACACTAACCATAGTTAAGAACTAGATTGGCATGACATGTTTACTTGTAACAAAAGAAAATGCACCTTTGACAAACCTTTGTGACGCTTATATCGAGTGTTGCACTGAGGACAGGACTGGTTGCCTTCACTCCTCTCATACTCATAACAAGGCCTACAAACAGGAAAGCCACACACATGACAAGCAACAAACACCTCTCCATCTTCCTTAACTCCAATCTCATCCCCACAAACTCTACATTTTTTCGACGTTGCAGACTGGCGAGTTGGAGGCCTCAGCTGCCATGCACGTACGTTACAAGTATAAAAACAATGCTCATTACAAGATTATGAGAAAGAACTAACAGGTAAAACTAAGAAGATGATACGTACCTCATCTTTGGCATGCAAGGTCTGTGAACTGCCCGTGACAAGGCCAGCCATGGACAACAGCAAGAAAAAAACTGATGAAGAGAAAGTGAAAGAAGGATGGTGAGAGGAGAGGGAGGAGGGGTGAGAGGGTATTAAAGAGGAGGTGGTTGGAAGCTGATATCAACTGTGGCTTTGAATGTGTGTGTAATGCTGCGAGAGATGTACTGCACCAAACTGTGAGTTGAGAAGTCGTGGGTTTGAGTCTAAGAGACGTCAAGTAGAGGGTAGGAGAAGGATAGAGAGAGTTTGCTTGTTCTGTCTTAGCTCGCTTAGACTCAAAGGTGTTTCAGATACCAAACTACTTAATTTCACAAAAAAAAGAAAAAAAACATGCACATGCACATGCACATGCATGTAGTGGTAGTTTCTGTTTGTTTTTCCAGTAAAAACTGTGATTTACAAAATTTTGATTTTTTTTCGTTTAAAATTATTTTTTTTATTGCTTTGATATATGTTAATATGAAAATGATGGTTTAAAAAAAATATATTATTTTCATGCATTTCCAAATAAAAATTAACCATTATTTTAATGTCAAACACTACATTAATCCAAAATAGATTTTAAATTAAATAAGACTAGAACCTGAAAAATTCATTCAAAATTTAATTTAATTTTTAAACAAATGTAAAATTATATATTTTTTTATATTTAAAAAAATTAAAACAAAAATTAATTTGATTTACTCTATTCCACTCAGTTAACCAAAATATTTTTTTTTTCATTAATTTATAGACAGATCATTTTCTTTTACAATAATTGCATTTGTTTGGTCAAGTGAAGTGTCTTGTTTTACCAACCCCACCTGGCCGGAGTCATAAAAGAATGGATCAATTTACGGATCGGCAACCTAAATTTATTTATTTATTTTGGAAAAAAAAATTAAAAAAAATATTTGTTGAATAAATCTCACCAGATCTGTGAGATCAACTCCCTAATTAATTGAAAAACAATCATGACCTAGGCCAGGCTCGGTTTTACAACAAAGTTTATTTCTTACGCCCTGATTTTGAAGGCTTAAACATCATCCACCTTCCTGCTGTCACACTCCACAGTCTACACCCACCTGTGGATGCTAACTTTCAAAGAAAAGTCTCGACAAAGAAATTGTAGAAAACAAGATAAATTCAGGAATATTCACATCATAAAAATACAACCTGCCATCGATCGATATACTAATAACATCTTTGTTTTTTCCTCCTCTTGTTTTCATTTACTGTAAACTGCTAATCTCTAACAAAACCTGCGAATGCCCTAAAGATCGAATGATCTATGACACCTCCATTCCACTTTCGTAAAATTTGTCGCAATCCATCGATCCTTTGAAGCCCACTTGGGCACAGCCCTCCTTGAGGACAGCAAGGAACTCTGTGCATCAGAAATTCAAGGCCAAAGTGTCATTCTTACAGTTGATATCACCATCAAGAAGCGCTTCAATCAGCTCTGATACCAAGTCTCTGATAAGGTTCTGATTTCGTCAGCTTTGTGCATGCACAAGAAGCTTGTGCATTTCAGGACTTCATAAAAATGGAGTGTTACTTGGCGAAAAAGGGATCACTTTTCAAGCAACTTCAGCTATTTGATTGGTCATTCTTCTAACACTTCTCTTCCCATATGCCTACAACAGAAAGCTTCAAACCCAAATGATTAAGATATCATATTGTATGTTAAAAAAGGTTTGTTTGATCCGTCTCCTATATGGCTATGTCTGACAGCAAGGTTCAAGCTTTGCCTCGGAATCCAATATTTTTGAAGCAACACTGCATGCTTCTGTCAACTGATAGTTACCTATTCGAATTTGCATAACCACGGGTGTTTCAGCATATTGAGTGGTTGACCTCCACGGCACAACTCAATTGCGTGAGAGGTCATCTCCTGTGCTTAATCCACATGGTTACTCATCAAGACCAGAACAGCTTTCCTTTCCTTAGTGCAATGTCAACATTCTACAAATCTATCTAAGCAGTGGCAGGGGTTGTATGTACTGGACGTTGGCCAAAACCGACACTGCTCCTGTCCAAGCTTGAGCTTGAAGATCGTTTATAGCTAAACAATAGGAGACACTAACTCAACACAGAAAGAGGAGTCCACTCTCTGCCATTAATAAAATGGTTTTCACAATAATTATACACCCTCTAGCCTCATCACAAAAAGGAGTACAAGACAGGAGGACAAAGATTACGATAAAAAATCTCCATCTACCTTGTTTACGGACTAAATAGAGTGCATGAGGCACATAAACAGAAGCAGGAGAACCTCAAAGTTCTCGAGATCTATTTATATGTCTGTCCTACTCAGGATTAAACTCTTCCATGAATCACTATCAACCTGTTATTTCAATGCTGTTGGCCTAGGCTTCTGTTCTTGGACGTTTTGCAGGCTGCAAACTTGAATCAGTATTGCATGGCTCAGAATTTTCAGGAGTTCCAGCTTGCGATACCTTGTGCTTTCTATTCAGATCCTGTGATCCTCCTTCTAGTGCAGGGTTGGCATAAATTGTGTCAGTTGGTGTCTTGCCACAGTCTACCTGGGCGGTTTCCAAATCATTTTTGGCAGGGGAGTCCTGGATTGCATCTGAGGACAGAGTAGAGGGATTTTCCAAAGCAGATGAAGCTGGCTTCAACTTGTCAACGTCAATACCTGATTTGCATTGTTTCTCAAACATCAATTGAAGGTGCCTCCCCTGTTCTTCTATTCGTAACTGTAAATTTCGTTGGATCTGCCAGAAAGATTATAGAATTATAAATGATGCACTGTAAATCATACACACAACCTGAATCATGTCTTCTTGTGCGCATGACATGATTTATACAGTAACAATCATATCTACTGATGTGCAGACTGCATATAGCACTACAATAAACCGAACCAGTTACCATGCCACAAATTATGCAGTCTATGGTCCTGAACCACTATGCAATGGGTACATTCTATATTAGACAAGTTCACAGCATAGCATCTGTAGGTTGTATAAGTGAGCGATAACTTGTAAAGCCAAATCCTAAAACATTTCTAACCAAGGAAAAATCATTTTTTTGGCTCTCAGTATTATATACTTTGCTGCATTATAGAAAAAGTGAGTGCTTTATAAACAAATTAATTCTTTAAGGAAACAATGCATATGTACAAATCTTAAATGCAGGTAACAACAAAAGAGAACTTCATGGAGCTTCTTTCCATCATTGAAGTCTTGATACCAAGGAGAATATATGGATAATTGTAAACATTTTCATGGTCTAGCAAATTGAAAAGTTGCAGACATTATTACGTCTATGACATAAATGCATAATGCAACTTCTATGCAGCAAAGTTAACATGCAACAAAGATCCTGCACTTGACCAGAAACTTCTAGTGGAATATCTCTCTCACTCGATCAACATGAAACGAATCCCTCCATTTTCAGATCCTTGCTCCTTTTTTTACAAGTAGTGCCTTCATGACGATGATTTGGTTTTTCAAACAGAATATAGAAGAAAATCAAGACAACCGATTTTCATCATAAAGCAAAAGAACCCTTGTTATAAGCTGCCAAATCAGGTCACAGAACCTAATTTTTGAGGTTCCAAAGTCAAAGCCACTAATCAAATCAAAACATAGATCCATTTTCATGGAAAATGTATACCTCAAGCTGTTCATGCAGTCGTTTCTGAACTTCCATCTGTAATCGTAGAGCTTCAGTGATTTCAATGCCTCTGTTGTCCAACATAAAATAGAAAGAGTTTAGCAGGATAATTCAAAATGAAATAGAACACAGATTGAATAATTTAAATTTAAATATGCAGCTCTTTTCCCAAAATATAAATCCTTCAAGAGGCATTTCTAGGTTATAATCATACCATGGTGCCAGCCAATTTTCTATCTGAGACGCCATATGTAGATTGAAAGGGCATTAAACAAGTTTTTAACCTAACCAAGTTTCTTCTGGAACTACTTGAATCTCCCAGGAAGTCAAATAACGTACTGAATACCTTCCAAGTTAATTTTGTTGCTAGGTCTTTTCATCAATAAATGACAACCCGTGGTCATTATCAGTAGAGTGATTACAGAAAATGAGACTGTAAACAAAAATTCAACAGATATAGTTTAAAATCCAATCCTTGTATGGTCGGGGAACCACGCTCCTCAGTCAACCTACTTTAAAGGGAGGTAAAGCAGCAAAGGGAAAAACAAGAGAATTATAGTTGTAGCATAATCCATAAGCAAGTTTTGTTATCATGCGGAAAGTTATTCTCCTTACTTTCCACATGCATAAATCTTTAATAAGAAACTGGGAAGCAGGCTAGTAATATAAAATTCACAACTTTAGCATTCCTGCCAAATTCAATTACTGAGGGACAAAGAATGCATCTAGCAGAGTGAAGCCTAACAAAAATATCACATTCATCTGTTTCTACTCAAGTCAACAAGTCAAGAGTTATTTTTTCCCAGACTTGTTGGAATTTCTAGAAATCAGCAGGTCAAGGTTTCTATTTTAAATTTTAGGTTCTCTAAATGATTGAATGATGTTGAAATTCTTTTGTAATTACATGAATAGTTCTGTTCTTATTTACAAGTCTAGATCCTCATTTTAAGTAATGATAACAAGAACTCTGTGTATAGCCCTGTAATCTTTCAATGAGAAGGCATTATTAATTTCAGAAAACGATGATGATTTTTTGATGTATGAATTGTAAGATGCTATTCCTCTCTCTCTCTTCTTTTTTGATAGAAAAAATTAAATTTTAATAAAGGAAGAGGACAAAATGGAGGATAAGACACCCTCCTATCTCTTTGCTTGTCTGCTAAAGTGATGTCTCTACAGGTATCAGTTGTAGAACACCAAAGCGAAGGTAGAAAAACTATTTTATTCAAACGCAACAGGAATAGTAGATGCATATCCTGAAATATCCTAAACTCTGCTCGTTCCAAAAGTACAGGAGTAAAGCAAGAATAGCACATTGCCACAATACCTTGCCACCTTGAAAGCTGGTAGTCTCTTATTTCTCATTTATGTGTGTAGACTTTTACAATTAGCCTAATTTTGAAACCATAGAATTTCTTCTCTTTCTTGTCCTTTGTCAAGTTCACAGTTGCTCAAAGCTAAAGAATAAAAAACAGCTGACGAAGCAGTAACAAGAGAATCAAAAATAATAAATGGTGTAGACTTACGTTTTCAAGTCAAGAGATGATATTTCATCAATAGATGTCAATCTTTTCTCAGAGGATCCTGCAAGCAAAATAGAACAGCTTGTTAAAAAATATATAAATAGGAAATTCCTTATACATGTTTTGATCCATGCAGTAAAATAAAGCAAAGAAATCCCGAGCAGCTACAAAAAATCTGAGGGAGTAAAAAGATGGTCACAGGAAATTTAGGTCATACCACAACGACAGTTAGGAGTGACAGGAAAATGGTATTAAAATAGGCAGATAGAAAATTGTAGCAGCGACTCCATGCATAAATATAATGTGGTTGAGTTAATTTAGAGAGCTTACATTAAGACAACTCAACTGAAGCCTTGGAAAAAAGTATACTTGAGCCGCAAAAAATAGCAGAAAAATGTTTTTTTCATGGATAGGGCAATTGACTTAAATCACAGAAAGGATTGAATAAACAACATAGCATGCAGATCATGATCATGCTTTTGTGGAAAGACTAGATCGAGGTTGATTCAAATGAAAAGGAGATATTGAACAGGGGTATGTGTCATAAATTAATACATTGTCACAAGTTTGCACAGTGCAGCTTAAGACTCAAGTTCATGAGTGAAGATAAGCAATTCAACGAGTTAAAATGCAATCTCCATCCTCTCATTCAGGTTAAAATTCTAAGGTGGAAGAGCAACAGAAAATTCAGGGATATGTTAAAGTCTTGGAGTCACTGATTAGTTATTACATACCCTCTGATGACTCTGGTCTGTATCTGGCTGTTCGGTATTTCTGAAATTCAACAAAGAATATTCTCCAATTAAAAACAAAAATAAGAATCCAAAACCATGCCACACAAGAAATGATGCTGACGCATAAAACCAGCCTTGCTTTTAAAGAAACAAAGGTGCATACCTGCAAGTGGCTTTTTACATGATAAATAGTCAAGCTGTCAACTTTCATCAGCTTCAGCACGCCTTTTGGAGTAGCTCCTGCACATAAGAAAAAGGAAATCAATTGAAGCAGAAGCCTAGGAATTTTTGGCTAGCAATCAGTTAAGGCAAAGATAGTTCCACACTTTCACTACCACCAAGGTTGTTGACAGCCTCCACAAAAGCTTCATGAAGTTCTGGTGTCCAACGCATGCGTGGCTTCGTTGGTGCACTGTTTGCTGAGGAAGTGGGGGTGAGAACTGGGCGAATTTCTGCAGATGGGGATGGAAGCTGCAGGTGACCTTGGGAGTGTTGAACTGGAATGTTTGAAGATGGTTTGGAGACCTGGTATGCCATCTGAAGCAACGAGATGAGAACAGGAGAAAGCATAAAAGAATATTTCACCATACTTTTGCAAGGGTATCTTATTTGTTGTGTGTTGTGAGAAGATACCAACCTTTGGTTCCATGTCCACAATGCTGGTGTCAGCCAGAAGGTCATTCCAATTAGTTGCCAAAGCATCATCATCAGTAATTAGCTGGTCTGCCCATTCCTGCCAATCATTTCGTTTACCAAATTCTTCTGATGCCATGACACCAGCACAACTATTGCTTTCTATCTGATTATTTTGAACAGTAGTGTTAGTGGGAAAGTCAAGAAAACCCGGCGGTGATTCTGGACACCATGAAGCACTGTTTTCATTTATATAATGACTAGTTGTTGTTGATTGAAGTACTGCTGATGGAGAAGATTGTGACATCAGCAAAGCTCCTGCATTTGCTGATGACTGGGAAATAAATGGAGTATTTCTTGAATGTCTCTCCCGGGGTGTGACAGAAGAGTACTGAAGGTCTGTTGAGAAGCTCGCAGAAGAAGAAAATAAGTGTCCAACTACTCCATTGTTAGAGGGCAAATGACTTGCCTGCACAAGGGGCCTGGTCATAAGCTCCCTTTCCATGGAAACCTGTTGACAGCCTGGTAACTTGGGGTATGTCTCTTCTAGAGGTGTTGGAACCACTGGTAAAGATGAAGACAGTGTTCCAGACACCCCAAGGTTACCAAGCTGCTTTCCACCTGCTCTGTGAATGCTAAAAGCTGGGCGTCCCTCCATTGCTATGCTTCAATCAGCACAAAAATAGGTTGTCGGTTATTCAATCAGTTCACAGCAGTTTCCCATTTTGACAACCAAGTGAATACCTTCTGAAAGCACCCTTCTTATTGGTTCACAATAGCGGGACACTGGAAAGGTCATCAATTAAAACATCTGTCAACAGGAATGAATACATAAATACACAATGTCATCAATAGGGAATATAGAGATACTCATAGCAATGATCACCATCCTTTCTAAACCTCATAAGTTCACCTATAAACACCGCAATTTTTTGGTTTTTCTCAGAAGAAAGTTCTAGCCACCCATATCATTACCAAAACTCCCTATTTCTAAACCCTTTAACCCACTTGTCAAGACCAGCTCCTCAAGGCATCAGTCCATCTCCAAACTCAACACTACATTCAGTTACAGGCATGAAATGTTTCTACCAGAGCAGAGTTGAAATGCTCATACTAGGAAAATAGTCAAAAGCATGAAAGCTACGGTGAAACATAATGACTTAAATGTTAATAGCAGGCAGCAAGAACATGTGAGGCTGGTTTTCAGCAAATTCCACAGTCCCTAAACAGTTATCCAAAAATTGAAACAAACAAAAAGAAAAGACAAGCCTTACAATAAGAGGACTAACAATAATGATTCAAATTCTCATTCCCAATTCTCATACAAACTTCGTATTAGATAATAGACGCAGGGCAGCCATTGTCTAGCATAATACTAAATTCTTGTAATTGCAACAAAGAGTCAATAGGTTGTCATGTTGAAATTATTGACAGGCTCGATTGTTCAAGGCGTGATAGCATTTAGTTCATTCAAAACTGTTGAAGGGTAGACAGAGTATGATTATAACGAACCATCAGAAGCAAATTCTCCCCTTGTTGGCCATTACAATTATTCATAGCAAGTACAAGGATTCTTAAGTCTAAGGCTCTGCCTATCAGTGCGCCATCCCCAGCCCCCACCAGTGGGTACTCCTTCCAATTGGTATGGAGATAGGAACATTAACTAAGAAGAAGAGTTGTTTAGCAAACCATAATTATAATATTGCGAACCCATTTGCAGAATGTGTTTTTTCTTCAATACCAATTGGTTCCACGAAATTCATATTTTCAGTGTTCAAATAAATTCTCCCCAGCATCGCAAGGCATACCAACTGCATCAAAAAATCGTCCTGACCACTAACACTAAACCCTTAACAAGCTAGATGCTATATATCATTACTCCCAATCATTAACTATCATGAGCTATGCATTGCGCATGGATCCTGACACCCTCATCACCGTGATGTCTAAAAACCGTATGCCTGTCCTTGGTCAGTTAACTCTAGCTAACTTCATTCCATTGATAAATTATTTATTCAACATCCAAGTTTCAACCTTTCAAAGTCCATGTCCTTAGCTTCAATTCAATTGTATCTGGGACCCCCTACAAAACTAGCTTCTTCTCCCCATTTCACAGAGAGCTCATGAATTCAGCAATATTAAGCTCAAAACACCAAAAAAAATCCAAGCGAAAAATTCAAAAAATAAAAGGAGGACATGCACCCTACGATGCAAACCAATTATCATTCAAGACCAACTAAACCAAGTCTGATCACCGACGACACAATTCAAGAAAAGCACCAATAATTCAATCAATCAAGTAATTATTACAATCAAAGCAACAAGATTAGCTTCAGATTCCATCAAAACAAAACAAAATTACCAAAACGGGGGAACATGTAAATTTCTCACCTACGACTTCACAAAACCTCGCAATATTGAAGGCCCTAAATGGCTAGAAATCAAGTCTTCAGGCACAGAAACAATTCTCTAAAGGTGTTATGAAAAATTCGGTCACCGGCGTGTCACCCCGAAGAAGTGAACGGTGACAGAGTGCGCTTTGCTCTCTTTAGCCCCTCTCTCCTTTTTGGCTCTGTTAATAAGGAACAGTGAATTCCTCCACAACTTAAATATAGCGCGTGTGGAATAAACTCCAGAGAGATGGTGGGGTAACAGTTCGTATCGTGTGGGTGTGTGGGACCAGGTTTGCTATTGGTGAGTAGTGTAATATCTGATGGGGTGCACGTGGGGATTGTGATTAGGTAGGCCCTGATTGGTACAATTGCGATTTTCAGATTTTTGAAATGTTTTTATTTTAAATTAATTTTTTTATTTTTAAAATATTTTGATGCATTAAAATTAAAAATAAATAAAATATTATTTTAATTTAATTTTAAATAAAAAATAATTTTAAAAACAACTTCTACCACATTTCCAAACAAGCTCTACTAGATAATTTTGAAAATTTATGTTTTATAATTAAAATAGATATTTATATTAAAATCTATAATTTAAATTTTTCAGAAAGAAAAATATTTTATTTAACAAACTATTCATTTTTTATTCTATGTATTTTCTATTAATAACATGTTTTTTGAATTTAAAATAAAAGCAATTAAAATAATTTTTCATAAAAACTTTAATAAAAAAAAAGTTATCTAAACTATTATTTCTTATTAATGCATTTTTCTATTTTTTTTCATTAAAATATGTTTATTTTATCAGAATCATTGTTTTTAAAATTAAAAAAATATCATAGTATAAAAGGCAAGTTTTAATTAAAAAAACATTAAAAATCATGTCTCTAAATTTTGTATGTAATTGAAGAAAAAAATGAATAATTAATATGAAGAAATTATGTAAAATGATTGATAATAAAGAAATATAAATTTTATTTTTATTGAATAGTCATTATTGGAATTTTAAAAAAATACATGGTAGGTTTATATATAATAATTGATGAAAGGATTGTTAAGAGTACCATAGAAAACTATAATTTTATTTACAAACAAAGGCAGAATCGAATTATATTTAATAAAATAATTGTTTAAATGTAATTTTATTTATTTTATTTATAGTTGATTTTAATTAAAACTTCAGAAAAAAAAACTCTAAGAAAATAAAAAGTTGTATAAAATATATTCATTTATAACCTCAAAACACTATTTTTATGGTTCAAAAAATCATAATTAAATTAAATAAATAAAAATTATGATTCGGGAGCACTTTTCTCATTAATATAAACCCATTAATATTTTATCAGGTTTTTTGTTGCTGGATTATTTACTTTTACCACCAAACTACACATAATAGAGACAATTCATTTGTTTAGTTACTTTCATGACAAGCAATTGCTTTAATTGAGGAGAAACTATTCATTGTTGAAAGGTATAAGAAAAATTGAGTTTAAGATTAGATTATAATATTAAAATAGTTAGGGATCAAAATAAAAAAAATTTAAAAAGTTTAAGGATTAAAGTGACAAGAATTAATGTTTGAAAAAGTATTTCAAACTTTGTTTTAGAGCATATAGATTTGAGTGTTGATTGCACATTGAATATCTTGTTCAAGTTCTTGTTTGTTTTTATAATTGCAGTTGAAAAGTGATTTTATAAAAATATATTTTTTTTATTTTAAAACAAATTAGAATTCATTTAATAATATGGTTGTTTTTCAAAATACTTTTAATTTAGAAATACATCGAAATAATATATTTTTTTATTTTTTTTAAATTAACTTTTGATATCATCATATCAAAATGATCCAAAACAAATTAAAAAATAATTTAAAATAAAAAAAATCAAAAATATTTTTGTAAACACAAAAACAAACCAACTCTAGAAAATAATGAACATCGGCCTTTTTTTTTCATATCATCAAAGAAAGACAATATATGTTCTAAAGTCAAAAATATCATAAAAAAAAAGGAGGGAATCACAAATATTTTTTTGACTATGGATCTATTACTAGAAATTCAATGTGTAATTTTAGCATTTGATGGAGTCTTATAAATAGATTAATTTTTTTATTTTTACTGGAGTTTAGAAATAGATGGATTTTCTCCTATTTTAACAGTAATTTATTTCAATGTCACAAACTTTTTTTTTTTGTTTTCACACTAGAAGGTTCTTAAAACTATTTATATTATTATGAAGTATGAAAGAGGACAAAAAAAATAGATTATATTCTTTTTTTCTTTTTTTTTTGAAAAAAAAAAAGTGCCTAGAGATATGTTAAAATCAAGATTCTGAACTATATTCGGTAAAAGCCTCAACGATATGTTGGATTCTAAAATTAGTTTATTCATATTCTTTCGTTTAAAAGTCAAGAAATTCATTGATCTTTCCGGCGAAATTACTGAAACATCACGAGTTACGATCACTCAACGCTGTAAACACAGTTTATTTTTTAAACAGCATTTTCCTTCACTCTATTAAGACGAAATGCCAACCAAGTTCTTCGAGATTTTCTTGAAACAGAGTCTCATGCATCGCTATCAAAACAACTCTTGATGGCTTTATCTATCAGTGGAGGTGAGACATGAAAACAACTAGACCTGTCCATTGTAGTGTTCGAAGCATCAAAACCTGCTTACTTATTCTGAAGCATATTTCCTTTACTGAGATATTTGAGATATCAGATCGCAGCTGAGATTTTTTTTTGAAAAAAGAAAAAGAAATCATAGATTAACATGGTTTTCATCAGATAAACAATGACAATGCCCGATTGAACATATGGAATAATAATGTCGGTAGTGGAAGCTTTAGGAAAGGTAGTACATGGAATTTGGCAACTTGAATGTTCTTTTGGCACCTGGGAGCCCCTCCACACTGCTCCACTGATCTCCTATGATTCCCCATATGCGGTATCCTTCTTTTGTCAATGCTCTCCTTGCCTCGGA
This sequence comes from Populus alba x Populus glandulosa, assembly GCA_033617975.1. NCBI lineage: Eukaryota > Viridiplantae > Streptophyta > Magnoliopsida > Malpighiales > Salicaceae > Populus > Populus alba x Populus glandulosa. The sequence continues at coordinate 26,769,538 of CM066144.1, read as the reverse complement.
TTTGTATTGCTGCACTTTCATGAAGTCGTCTTCAAGACCCCTGTATTTATACAGTAAATTAAACCAAGGAAAAGAAATGGTAAATTGCTTGTTTACTCTGGTTCCCTTCTCGGAATACGGGCACGGCTGCGACGGTTTTGGTTTGGGAACGCACGTTTCCAAACAGGCTAGGCTAGGCTATTGACACAGATATATCAAATAGGTCAAGTCATGTACCTCAATACGAGGCTGGACCATCCATGGTATCCAGCATTGATAAGATTCTCGACAGTGGCTGATCTAAGGGTTTCACTTCTGGAGGAAATAAGAAAGATTTTGACCCCTTTGCCTTTGATCTCATGGAAGAACTTGAGTGTATGGTCTAGAGCAGGCGCTTTGCTTTGCTTCATCCATGATTCGAATGAGGTTGCATTGAGCTTCTCTCCCCTGGTTTTATTTCCATTTCACAACCCAAATTGCATTAGTAACTGATTGATCAAAACAATGTGAAATTCAGACATAGTCTAGCAGTTGTGTATTCGATAATATCCTTTGATTAAGATAGTTTTTGCGATTGCGGTTTCAAAAATCAAGTTCTCAAACCCAAGTTTTTACCATAATTTAAAATGATAAACAGGTTTTGAAGTTGTGATCAGCCTAAAAACATCCTCAACCGCACCGCAGCGTATCAAAACAAAGCTAGATTCGAGTTTCAAGTGGTCGAATCATATTAGAGAATAAAACACTGATTTTTCTAAATTTCCAACAGCATCAGGATGTCTATAACAAGTGAACAAAAGAATACATGATCTAGTAAACGAACAAGCTTACCCAAAACCATGTTTCTTGTAGTAAGGTATGGTGGACAAGAGAGTGTCATCAACATCAAAAATCCAAGCATCCTTACCATCACCTTGCAAAGTACAGCAACTGCTGAGGTAGAGCCTGACTTCCTCGATCGCCCTCTCGGAGTCTGCTGTGTACTGAGACGAGGTCATGTAGTGTTTGACGTGATCTACACATTCTTGTGGCACCACCTCGAAATCCTTGATGTTGTTTAGCTCGACATTGATCCTCCAACTCTCACAATAATTCTTCAAGCTAGAGGCATCCCTGCTTTTCGATTTTTTGTTCAAGATATTCCAGTCTGCGGCTGCTAAGCCAATGTAGAGGCTTGTCAGAGCTAGTATGAACACCAAATTTCTTGCCATTTCTTGCCCGGAGAGAGGAGGGGAGGTGTGATTGAATTTGTAGAGCTGGTGGGGGGATCGTGTCACATGGGCTGTGGGGTATGGGTGGCCTGTTCTAGCTTTGAAAATCATATGGAATATTTATGTTAATGTTTCACAGCCAGCTCATAATCTCAACTCTCATGTGACCTTTTCTGTATATATATTAAGATCATATGGAAAAAATAAGAAAAAAAATTGATATATGAGTTGATCCGAAGATAACTGTTATTATGGAGAGAGAAAACTAAATCATTATATTTATTTCATAAAAACAAAAACATCAATCATTTCGGCCGATGACACATAATCATAACCACCATTAACGCCACCAGACATGGAGTTCTCTTTTCCCTGGTTTCAACATCGAATAATGTCGTCTTCTTTATTCTCTCTCTCTCCCCCCTTTCCTTACAGCATTGCTGTGTTTACTCTTTCTCCATGGATTGCTATCATCATTGTTCCTGTCTTATCACTCTCATTTTGGAAATTGCTTTTTTCTTTTTGTTTGTTTTCTTCAGTGCCTAAGATTATTTCACGTAGGAAGTCAGTGTCATTACAGCTTTGGGTTGCATTAAAATGCGTGCTGTGGGAGAGAATCTGAAATTAGTAAAGGACTCGACAGCAATGGCAACAAAGCAACAGTAACCATCGACTTTAAAAAAAAAAAATATTGAAATAATATTTTTTATTTTTTAAATTTATATTTCAAAAATATTTAAAAAATTATTTTGAAATAAAAAATAAATTTTAATTTTTTAAAAAAATATTTTTAAAATATAAAAACAAACAAATAGCTAGGAGAGTTTTCTTGAGCGGTTTAAGATTAGAAAAAAAATAATAAATTTCAAAAATTAAATTTTACTGGATTTTACTCTAAGATTTGAAGTTATTCAAGGGGAGCCAAGAAAAAAAAATGTATATACATATCATGCAGAGGGATCTGAAATTGAATGATTAGTTACAAGCCAGCTTGTAGGAAGTAATAATTCCATTTCAAATAGCTTTTTATGAATTTTATGAAAATTTAAATATTTTTTGTTTAAAATTAATATCTTTTATATTTTTAGATCATTTTAAATATGCTAAAATAAAAAATAATCTTTTAAAAAATAAAAAATATTATTTTAATGTATTTCCAAGCAAAAATTATTTTTAAAAACAATCACTGCGACATTTTCAAACATCCCCTATTTCAAACATCCCCTAAATAACCTCTCTCTCAATGATTTTAAAGACATATTTCTCCCATCTATCTATCTAGATGTTGTATTTATAAAAATTTAATAAATTCTTCCAAGTATTGATCTCAAAATTTAAATTTGAGAAATCAAGAAATCCAACTTACCTCCTTAATTAACTATCAAGTCAACTCTTAATTAAGAATTGATTCATTATGTTTTTTTTTATAATTTATTATTCTTCGTAATCATTGTTTTACGGTGAATAAAGTATATTAATTTCATAAATCTATTTAGAAAGTGTTTTTTATTTAAAAATACATCAAAAAAAAATATTTTTTTATTTTTGACATCAGCACATCAAAATAATTTAAAAATACTAAAAAATATTATTTTAAAGGGAAAAAAAATTAAAAATAATAATTTTAAAAAAATATATTTTTAAAATATAAAAACAAAAACGAATATTATATTGCTGGGAGAGCGGAAATCAGAGGACCTCCTAATTGTCTCTTTAATTAATTTCTTTGTCAAAGAAGGTAGGATTATTGCTGTTTGGTTGCTGAGCTATCACCTAGCTAATCTTTAAAAGAGAAATATTAAAGTGGTGGTGGACTGGATTGCATGATCTATGTTTTGTTTTTGGTTCGACAGAAAGAAGAAATAAGTAGTGGGGTGCCATAATCATGGCCCTACCACTAACTGAGCACTGCCCTTTTTTCTCAAGAATATCACACAGTGCTAGGCGAGATTGAAAAAGAAATTCACCATTCTTGTAATTTTTAAGATACTTTTTACCATGCCTTAGAATTTGTTTGTTTATGATATGTCATGATGCGTGAAAAGTATTAATTTGATGTTTTTTTATATGAAAAGTATAGGCTTGTTAGTGCGTTTTCTTTTACTTGTAAAAGTATATTTTAAATTTGTCGATTGTTTTATGGTCGGAATGCTATTCTTGACAACCAGGTCGAATTGAGAGAAGTTGTTGGTATTATTGCCAGATCTATCTATATCTAGCTTCAAATCAAAAAAAAAAAAAAAGAGGAGTGCTTTTTCTTGCATCAAATATTTTTGCTAAAATAATTTTTTAGGTATTTTTAATTTAAAACTATGAAATCAAAATCATCAAAAATATACTTATAAAACATTAATTGCATATTTTTTTTAGATAAAAAAATATTTAAAAAACATCTATATCATTATATCTAATAGTTTTTCATCTTAAAATACATTAAAATAATTTTTTTATTTTTAAGACTAACTCATCAAAACAATTAAAAAACATCTAAAAATTAAAGCATTTCTTCCTCTTCTTTTTCAAATAATCATAACCATAAACACATGGATATCTAAACACATGGATATCTAAAGAAGCGCTTGAAAAACAAAAAAGTTCTTGCCCATTGGCAGTTTGAAACACGGTTGATCTCTTATTAGACTAGATCACTAACGGGAAACAGATTCAAGATACAATATTTATATAATTCAAATCCAGGGAAATTAAGCTTGATTGTAAGATTGCCTCCCCAGATAATGTAAGGTTTTTCTCCTAGCTAGGGTCTAGAACTACCAGCTGGTACGTACGTACGTGGAGAATTAAGCGAGCATGCAGCATGATTTGCACTAGCATTTCGAAACAAAATTTTACAGAAAATGAAAATGATAGTTTGAAGCTGCCGGGAGGGATGAAAAGACAGAGCTCAGCTAAAAAATGTTCTACAACCTGTCGGAAGACAGGTTTCAACAAGCAAAGAAGCATGAGTACTGAAGCAAAACTACGTACAGGAACTGGAGGATATTGGAATGATGAAGAAATACCCCCAGTATCTTATTTCTGTATGCGCAAAACGGCTTCTGAAGCGGCAGCGAAGCGTCCGGTGAGACATTGCCGGGAGAGAGGATTAATTTATTCAGAAACATTCCGATAGAGTTGGTCAAGAGTCATGGGATCGAGAGACCATCATCAAAGTTCAAAGAGTAGCTGTAAGGATCATAGCTGCACTGTGCACTGCTCCTTTTCCACCTGAAAGCTTGCTTCCATTGAGCCCTGAACCTCGCAGCTAGCTGCATTAAGAAAGATGATCCACAACGTCGACCAAACGGCACTTGTCTTTTCAGGCTAACAAGCTTGACCGCAGACCCAGTGCTTGAGATTCTGCTCCCCCACCTCAAGAACCGGATTCTCTTCATTCTTCCCTCCACCTTCAGTACTGTACCAGCTGCACCTGGACACAAGAAGACGACGACCTAGCAAGCAACCAAGAGGGAGTACTGAAACACTTGAAGCAGGACGAGTGAGAGCAAAGCAGGAGTTGAGCTTTAAAGCATCGATTCCCACTAACAGGCATCGATCACTATCAGTGATCCACACAGTGTCACCCTCTCACTAGCGGGAGACCATACAATACTGCTTTACCGGCAGTCTTCGGTCAGATTATTCCCAACTTGGAGCAGCGATTGAGACTATTGCAGGTAGTGATGTGATGTTAACAGAGATGATGAGACACTTTTCACATTGGATGTCTTGCAAGAGAACAAGCTACTTAATATTCTTAATTACTGGGTTTCCTTGGGTTCTACTCCTGGTTGGTGAACCTTCCCGGGAAGAATCTGCAACCAAAAAGTGAGATAAGGTTTCCTCTAGCATAAAAGTCCACACCGTCCATACCTAAAGAGTGAGGGGGGCACAACACAATCACCTCCGTCCATTTTTTAGAGCTTTAAGGCCATTGTCCATTCATAGTCTTACACGCCGTGTATAAAAATCTTATTCATTTAGCCAAATACGTATCAGTTCTGTCGTAATTTTAATATTTTTAAAATTATCATTTAATACACATTAATTTTTTAAAAAATATTTTGGTTATTATATAAACAGAATCGCTACCTTCCATTACATACCTGTGAAGCACCACTGGGCACCATGCACAGCACGAGATCCAAAAATGTGAAAGGTAGAAAGGCCCCGAAGTGGTGTCCTTTCCTCACTGCCAATAGATGTTTTTAAAATGTTTTAAAATTTATTTTTGATATTGTTAGGATTAAAAATAATTAAAAATTTTAATTTTTAGATAAAAAAAACAAAAAAAAAATTATTTAAATACAATTTCAAAATACAATAATAAACAAGTTCGCGGACAATGCATGGCACTGTTTGAAGACAACATTAATTTTGTTATGGTTTTTATATGCTGATTTTAATAATAAAAACATATATTATTTTAATACTACCACCAGTAATTCGCTCATCCTCTTTAGAGCATGTTTTTGTGATTTTTACTTGATTATATTATTTTAAAAAAAAATTAACAAAACGAAATCATCCAGTGCCACACTCCCACGCGCGTGCATATCATGCAGAAAAAATGCTGCTTTGAGAAAAAACTTGGGAGTCCGATATCAGACAGACTGCAGCAATGATGACAGCATCACCCAAGACATGAATGTAATGCAATCCTAAGACAAGAACGATTCTCAATCCCTTGCCATCCATTTGTTTACCTCTAACGATCTTGACGGGACAAAAGAGAATAGAGAGGAGAAATAGTTGTGCATGGCGGCAAAGCAATCGATCAAAACTTAAACATCTGCAATTTATCAAAAACATAGACAGGGCTCATGAAGGTCCTCCATTCCATTTAATTCTGTCTGAACATAAAGGTGATAACATTCTAAAGACAGCATCAAGTTCTGAAGCCACGAACTATAAAAAAAACCAATCTCCATTCAGACGATGGCATTGGCAGCACTGGCAATTCTTGGCCACAAATCAGCACATTCCTTGCCGATGGGTCCAGTGATGGCGGATCCTACAAGCAGCAAAACAACAGCCATCAGCAACATGAACCATTGCACAAACATTACGGCAAAAACTTGAGTGACACCGATCCCCGCTTATGATTCTCATGAGGGTATCATAAACAACAGCCAGGCCCAAGCAAACAACATGTTCCAAAAAATATTGAGCGTATTGATTGGCAATAATTCTCTCTTCGAACATGAAACCATCATGATACGCCATTTGACAACCTATTAATTCTTAGGAACTAAACAAACAAACCTACAAAAAACTCCAAAACCACATCTAAAATGCCTTTTGCTAATCAACAGTAATCATATACCACCCTCCCTTGTTAATAGAGAGCAAAAACAATTCAAATCTAAGGTAACCATTAATGATCAAAAAACTGCACAAAAAGTCCTTGTCCCCGGAGAGTTGTGTTCAATAAATGGGTGAAGGGACCATAATCATCCAAATGCTTTCATAATTGGAGCCTAAACAATATGGGTTAGACTGCTAAAAACTCGAGCTTACATGCGCACGTGCTTCCAAGCCATCAGATGGGAATCCTAACAAATGGGAAGTCAACGTCACCGAGTGGTGGGATTTTCAAACTCATCAAGGGCTAAAAATGAGAGCACCTTAGCCTTTCCCGACAATCAAAATTCAGGGAAAGCGCAACTCATCACAGTCATGAAGATCTCAAAACCACAAGCTACTTAATTATATCTCAAGCAAACCACAATAAGTTTCACCACAGCAAGATCACTCATCAGCTACAATAAATGTAGATTTGTAAAACAATCACAAGCTAAAACGCAGCAAACTAACACACGTGAAGTTTAAAAAATAATTTCACCTTTCATTTCTCCCTTGGGATTGACAATAACACCAGCATTATCTGCAAACAAAACAAATAAATTTATATATGTATGGTTTTAAAATCTGAAAATCAAAATTGAAAGGAAAATTACTAAACAAACCTTCAAAATACATGAAGACACCGTCCTTTCGGCGCCAAGGCTTCCTCTGCCTAACGATGACAGCTGGCATAACCTTCTTCCTCAGATCAGGCTTACCCTTCTTCACTGTAGCCATCACCATGTCGCCGACGCAAGCTGAAGGCAACCTGTTGAGACGACCCTTGATTCCTTTAACCGAAATGATGTAAAGGTTCTTGGCACCCGTGTTGTCAGCGCAGTTCACCGTCGCCGCCACGGGGAGACCCAGCGACATCCTGAACTTGTTTCCGGCAGATCCTCCCCTTCCTGAAACAGAAGAGAAACATGTTAAAGCGTTTGGTGTGATTGACGTGTCGTTTCATTACTCGGAGAAGGCAGGGTCAGTGGCTTTACCTCGCTTCGACATTTTTTATCGCCTTCTTCGCTTCCGTCAGCGCACCCGCCTTTCCCTTCGGCAACAAATTGTAACGCTCTATCTTATTATTTTTATCACTGAGTTTCTAGGCCTCCTAGGGTTTTGCAATATTTGCAACCGACGCCGTTTTGATCCAACCAATACAATGAGTTGGTTACAATTTAGTAATTGTAGTTTATAAAAATAAAGAAACTAATCCTGATAGTATCAAAACTAATAAATATTTCCTTAAAGGATGATAATTACATTACAATTATAAATTAAAATTAAATAAAAAAAACTGAATCCTCTAGCAACAGCAAAAACACAATAAAACAACCAGTATATATGTTATTTACTGGAATAGTATTTTATTTGATTTGATTTAACTTAATAGTTAATATTTTAGGCTAGGAATAGGTGTTCAAAACTCTTACCTGATAAATAATTAATAAAATATTAATGTTAATAAATTTAATTAAACTTGTAAAATATTTATATATTTTTAATTCAATATAATATACACACACACAATGATATTGGTTTTGAATAAAAATAATGTTACAACAAGTACGTGTGTGTGTATATTATAATACCAATTATTATCCCTAGTTGATCATGTTTAATTTAGTAATATTTTGTTCAAACAACATTTTATTTGTTTCGTCAATCTTAATGTACTAATTTTTTTATAAAAGAATAAAATAATTTGTAAATGAATTAAAAACATAGATTAAATATATTAAAATAAACTAAAAGGACTACTAGTTTATGCATATATGACAATACATACAGACTTTATTATCTCTGTGAATTGAAATAGTGAAATGAAGATCTTATCTCAATAAACATAAGATAGTTAGAGCATCTTTGATAATATAGTTGCGGTTACTTTTCAAATAATTTTTTATGTTAAAATATTTATTAATGATTTTTTTTTTTATTTTTTAAAAGTTATTTTTGATACCAGCACATCAAAATGATTTAAAAATACTAAAAACATATTAATTTGAAATTAATAAAAAATTTTAAAATTTCAAATTATTTCAAATATTTTTTAAAAATATAAAAACAAACATTTATTCTCAACAGGCCTCTACAACAGGGGTTATAAAAAAAATATTCTTGTTATTTACATAATGAAATTATTAACATCCCCTTTAAGACAAAAATTTAAATCGAGCATGGTTATTTTTTATCTTTTCATTTTAGTTGCATAATAGAACTTTTTTGAATTAGAACTTTTTTGCTTTGAGTCAAGGGGTTTTTTGTCTTTCCATTTTAGTTTTTATTGTAATTATTGAGCTTAAACAGGAATAATTTAGTATTTTTACATAAATAAAATATTATTTAATCTGAAAAATGATTGTGCATGGGTTCTCTCACGGTATTCGAACAGCTCATACAGTGCCTTTCTATAGCCAAATTCTAACTTCCACGACAGCAATTTAATTCTCACAATGTCACCTCCAGTTTTAAGCTACGCGCATGGCAAAAATATGTCTGGTTTTGCGCCGATAATCGTTTTCTTTTTCTTTCCTTTTTCATTCTTGTTTCTGAAGCTATCCCTATATATTTGAAAACAATTCTTTAATTTATTTTTAAAAAATAATAATTTATATTCTTTTTATTACTATTTATTTATTTTTAAATTATCTATAAAATTAATTTTTTCTTTCTTTCAATTTGACCCTCTTTTAGCTTTTTTCACTTTTTTAATTATCATTCTTTCCTTAACATTTTACATCAATCTTAATTAATTTTTTTTAACTGTCCCACCAATATTTTAGTTAATGATCTTCACTTTTTTAATTGACATTTTTTTTTGTTTTTAATCATTTTTATTGAAACTTTTCTTTTTAATTTCTTCCCTCTATATTTTATTGATTAGAATTTTATTAACTTCTCAGTTCACAAGTTTAACAAAATTTAACCAGTTTGGCTAGATTATTTTTAATGTTCTTAATTTTATTTTTTCTTATTCCACTGAACTTTTTATTTCAGGTTGAAAAAAGTCTAATCCGATCCGCTGGGTTGTGCACGCCTAATCTAGTAGCTTCTAAAATTATTAGGACTGATTAATATGTTTTGATAAACTACGGAACTAAAATATAATTCACTCCATATAGCAGAGTAAATGCCAAGGCCAAATAGCAGCAGCTTGTGCAAAAACAAGCCATGCTGCGCTGACTGGCATCTTCTGCCCACCCAAGAAGCAGCCGGTGGCCGAACCGTGCTCCCCAACATCGACGGGAAGCAGTCAAAAGCAGATAAAACTGATTACAGAGACAGACAGCCATAAACCTGTACAATAATAGGAATAAACACCAACATACCAAAACCACACTGCATAGGGCCCTATACCACAGAAACACTTCAGCAAAACTAAAAAAAGATGCACAGGAAACACCTGACATAGGGCCCCCTTCCTCCAAACTGCAGCAAAATGTCCGGGATTTAGATGCATAATCCACGGCAGAGACGGTAGATCATGCAATCTGTGCAACCAAAACCAGATTTACAAGGCCGACAAACCCCTTCGCTTTACAAAGTAATTCCATGACTTTGACAAGATTACAGTAGGACCAAGAAAACTAAGCATGTCCACTTGAAAGCTTTCTTCCCTTGTCATGGATGGGATTCTAACAAAAAATCAGCAGTCTCGTCATCCGCGCTCCCAATCATCTTGCTGCTGAATTGGATCCTGCCCCAGTGCAAAAGGTGTGATCATTAGAAGGAAAAGGAATACCAAAAGAACAGAAGGCGGGAAGCAACAGGATCACAAGAAAACAATCATCCAAATATCAGCACTCTGTGCTCCCCAAACCTGAGTCTTGATAGGAGAATATTACAGGATATAGGGCAAATAAGCCATGCAAAAGAAATTATTTGAAACTAGAAAATCTAGGATGTATATTATCGTGCCCAAAGCAGCAGATGCGCCAAGATATGTGGACATCACCGACACACACCTCTCTGAAATATAATGTAGAGGAGCACCAAGGGTTACCAAAAAAAAATAAAGATTTGTGACATCAGAGTTCTTAACAATAATAATTTTCTTTTGATAACTTCAATCCACGTGTTCATTAACTGACAACAGCATATATGCTCGGAGATTGCATCTCAATATCACTAAAAAGTAAAGAGGTCAAAATAGTTCACATTGCTCAACTCGTGCCTCATAAAGATTTAGAATAAGCTTACTGCTTGAACGTTTCATGTTCCTGCAGAACTTGCTGCCACATCGGCACTGGAATAACTCCACAGGTTGATCAGTATCATCAAAGTCAATACCATAATCCTGCAGACATGTCAGACACCAATTTTTAAAACCATAGAAAGATTGCACATGATAAAAAAATTTAAAATTGAAGAGCATGGAACACGGCACGATGTGAACTGCTAACTAAGTATAACAAAAACAAGTAGTATATAGAATTTCCAATTGCAAATGTCATAGCTACAATAAATACAGCTCTCAATCACTAGAGAAAACAAACATTTAGACATACCATCTTTGTAATTTCAGCAGCAGTAAAGGAACTGATGTTATTTCTCACAAACAACGACTACAATGTTGCAACACAATATAACTTACCGTAAAACAGTGTAATGCCAACCATGCCTCCTCATTGGAAAGCATCAGAGCAATGATGCTTACATAACTAAGCAAAAACATGGAAAAAATTCATAAACTCGAGTGACATTGCTCACCCAGGTTAACTCTTCCGAAGCATTCACTTCTCTAGTCGTGAAGAAAGCAAGCTGCATGAAAATTAATCCTATGAGAGAAGTAGTGTCATTGAGAATATAATCGTATGTTCAATATATACATGGTAATAAGAATCCAAATGAAGCATCAATACATGATAATAATGATGATCAGGGGTCTCAATCTTCACCGGGATCTCGATCATGTTAGCATCGAGACATCTAACAAAAACAAAAAAACATTTATCAGAATGCATCAACTCTCTGATCACCAGCACAGGGAAGATTACTTATGTAGGGCTGAAACTTCATATCATCCTTTTTCTCTTTTCTTTCTCTGATAGAAATTAAGTATTTTTCCGGTGCATGTGAAATAAGGAAAACCAACTGAAAAGTTCAAAAAGAAAAGAAAGAAAGAAAGAAAGTATATGGGAGATCAACTGCTCAAAGCAATATGCATCAGATATACAGTCTTACCTGTGGTTGATAAACCTAGCAACATTTCCATAAAATGTCGCATCCAAGCACAGAGCTTCTTCATCATTTACAACTCCTTTCAAGCACCAATCTGCATCAAGTACAGCTGGATAGGCATGCTTTTCAGTTTTGTTGCTAGTTGCCCTTTGCATCTTCCTCTCGTAGAACTCCTTGTTGGTTAGGATCTCCCCTACATACTCACATACAAATGTACCTTTTGGTAGCAATTCTAGAGTTCTGAGACCCCACCCCTTTCCTTCTGGAGTGAAGAAAACCTGATGCGCACAAAAAATTAGCAATGAGAAAAAATTGTGAACAAACAAGACATCGTAAAGAATACTCAAGGAACAATTTACATGATCATATTTCTTATACAAGGAACCATAAATCAATAATTGTATATATAAGTATGAACTCAGTTGAAACACTTGATTTGACTAAAATACCATTAATCTTTTTCTCATATGAAGAATTACATACCCTTTATTTATTTACTTATGATTTTCTGACCTCTATTACACTTCTATAATTTTGTGATGGCATTCAATTATTAACTAAACTATAAGACTAACAAAATACTCACTCAACAAGATTGCTGTTTGTTTCTTTAAAAACAAAAACTACCTTGTAGTTACCTAGCTAATACAACCTGTTACAACTAAACAAATTTTACTAATTCATGTATTTACTTTGTGTCTTTTAAAACAATAACATGTCCATTAAATAATTTATCTATATTAAACTTTACTAAACTTTATTGCCCTTCCATATTTAAATTAACAGTGTGTTGTGCAAAACCCCAGCAAACCAAATAATAATACAAAATAAAAGGGCCGCGAAATATAATGTGATTCAACAAAGCCTGCTCCACAAAACTTCACTGTCAAAATAGACATTACACCTACTAATCAAGCACTATAAAAATACCTCACCATCCAAAATCGGATAACACCAAACAGATTGCTCACAAGAAAATACCACACTAATTCTTTTTGGCTCAAGATTTTGGCTACTATATTAATTCTTTTGGTTGCCACCACACATAATATTGAAGGCACACATGAACTAGCCTCGATATATTTTATTTATACTAGCTATAAATTCCTTGAATCATTAGAAAACATGCTCAAAGTCCAACCCAACAAGGAAAGTCTCTTTTCCTAAAGAGAATATGTTAACACATTCTATACTTGTTTAGGACACCACAACATCCAATTACCAATCTAACCTAAACTAACTCGTCAATTTAAGCCACAACTTAACAGTGTTCACTTTTTATTCTAAAACAAACCAAATAATTATTTGACACCCTTTCTTTATTTTTACATAGAGGACTTTAATATGGAATGATTTTATAAATAAATTTAATTGGCTTACTTGTTTTCACATTTAATATTTAATTAATTTTAATAATTAAATTCTATCGAGTGAAATAACAAATTAAAGGGCAAATTTCACTTTTATAGCTTAGACCTTAATAATGGATGCATGTATAATATATTTTCCCCAAAGGGAAATATAATATTCTACTTATTCAATACAAAGTAAACCGTTTAGGGCTTTGTTTTTAACCCATTCTAAGCTATTCTATTTGGTAGTTTGATCATGGAATTTCTATCCTATTGATAAAAAAACTATATAACACATTATATATTTATTTAAATATTATTTTTAATTATGTTTATACCATAAATGTTAACAGATATTATGTTTAAAGAAGAATATGTTTTCACAGCAAGGAAGGATAAAAACAATATTTTGTTTATAGAAGAATATGTTTTCTCGGCAAGGAAAGATAAAAAATTTAATTATGCTTTGATTCATGAATTTAATAATGGGTGTAAGATTATGAACCGAAACATAATTGATATCAGAAATATAATTACCTAAAAATATTTTTATATATAATTTTCAAAATAGAATAGTTACAGAAGTTTAAAAACATATAAGCATATGAGCATTTATTTTTTTTAACTATCACTAATGATTTACAGCAGTTTTTTCATAAAACATATTTACCCATGCTAATCTTCAAAATATGAGATACATACTTATTTAAAACAATTACAAAAATAAGAAATAAGAAAAATCATGGTGATGATGTCAAGTTATATTGTGAATAAAAAATTTAATAGCTAGATAAACCATAGCTAGAGAAAAAGAAAAAATATACAAAAAAAAATGCTGCTAAAAGGAATCGAGTAGATTTGAGCCCCTTTTTTTTTCAAGGATATGCTTTTAGTTATTTAATTAATTAATAGGGATAATGAACTATTTTATTATTCAATAAAAAAATTAAAACAAAAGGTCAACAACATGTAGGTTTAGCTATAACTGGAAGAATGTTTCAAATATTTTTTTTCCAATCATAATTAGCATAATTTGATTAATTATACTTAAACCAAACCTTAACTTTTTCATAATAATATAAATTTCCCACGTGCACAGCCCATGCCATAATAACTAGCTGGCCAAAAATGCAGTAGCATATTCTACTCATACCTGCAACTTGCACATTATACCTCGCTGCACGACTCTATTTCCACACTGTTTGTGACAGCCACATTTGCTCCAACATTCTTTAATATATTTCCTCTTCAAGTGACCCTTGCATGGTTCCAACATCTCATCATTTTTTGATCTTTCCAGTGGGCAATCTCTACAGTAAAAAAGAAATTGTCTTTGAGGATTCCGAGTTAGAGAGATACAATCTTCTAAGAAATCCTCTTTGACAAGGCCTTCTAAAGTATATGCAAAACCATGCTCACTGTCACTGGAGCAAACACAAGGCGTAGATGACGACAAACAATTACCAATACAAGCCGAGCAACAATTTTCAGCCCTAATTTGTGAGAGAGAGAGGTTGACATAAGCATTTTGAAAAATCAAATTTCGGGGTATGTAGTTAAAAACTGGGGGAAACTCGCTGTTTACTTCATTCGACCATGGAATCTCAACCATTTCTTCTCCCTTGGTAATGTCAGAATGGTAATTAAGGAATCTAAACTCATCGGCAGTCATTTGATGCTGTGGAACCACAATCAAACTACCATACTCAGCATCTTCAAATTCCTTTTCTTTGCCACTTCCAGAACACCCATTCGCAATAACCTCTTCACTCGACTGCATGACCTCCAAGCCATTCGAAAGTTGTAGTGGTCTTGGAATTTGAAGAGCGGCCATCCCATCAAAGCAACAGGCATCAACTGATCTGTTTGCAAAATAGGCTTGTATACGGTCATTTTGTTTAATGGCACCAACACCAGCAGATTTCTTCAATAGATCAAGAGCTGGAGTTACATTCAATATCCTTTCCTGCGATTCATGAGAGCAATCAGTTGCCAAGTCCAAGAAGCATTCACACATATCTTTCAGTATTTGCATGACAGAAAAGTTTGGATCGATGATTTTGTAAGATCGAAGACATTTCTCCTGCATTGATTTCAGAAGTTCATCTTGACTAGGCATATGAAAATTTGGTCTTCCAAGCAAAGAGTTGCAGCTCAGAGAAATCTTCACCTCTCCCAATGCTGAGGTGGCGATCTCTAAGTTAGCCTGAGCTTCCTCTGGAATGGTTGCAAGTTCACAGCTGTCTCTTGTCAGACTTGATGGGACTGGAAGGTTCTCTTCCCTACGTTCACCAGCCAAAACTTGGGATGCTGGACGTTCTTGTCGATGCTGTTTGAGTGAAGAAACTCTCTGATTAAAATACTGTTCTTTACTTGCACAATCTGTGAAGGTTGAAGAAACCAAAATCAGCCCACAGGAAAAGCACTAATTGCCATGTCGACATTCAAATCCTTTACATAAGAAGAAACAAAATAATAAGAAAGAAATTAATTGCAATTTTGATATTCAAATTAAAAACTTAGAGAGAGAAAAAACTTCATCATTTATAGTTACAAACAACACTCCCCGATTCCTTTGCCCCAATGATTGAATCAATTTACCTGGTCGGATTATTGCGATAGGTTGTGGTGCGTCATCAAAAGGCACATCATCAGTAAATGGCTCATCTTTAGGCCTTATAAGAGGCATTTTTTGTTTGGGTGAAAGAACAATGCCTTGCTGAACTATGGGGTCTTTAAGGTGAACTGCTTGTGACGATCCTTTTAAATTAGGTCTTTTCTGTTGTGCAGCAGCCTCGGATAATAAAGGATCTTTTCCCTCATTGGAACGCTGCTTAGAGTGTTCCAGCACTGCCAAACGACGAGGAGAAACAGTTTGTGAACTTGTGTTTCTATTAGGACTCCAAATTGCAATTGGCTTCGGTTGTGAAATTCTCATGTCCGATGACTGCTGCTCCGATGTTTCACCAGCCAGTCCCTTCCCCTCAACTTTACTCTTCTTAAAAGGGCTTCCACCCAATCCAGCCTCAATGTCACTAGGAGATCCAGAAACTTGCCCATCTTGCCCTCTTCGCAACCGCTTTAATGGCAACTCAGGTTCACTAGATACCAAAGTTTCTTCCTCCAAAGTCCCCTCCTGCAAACCAAAACAGCCAATATCCACTTCAGAAGATACAGACAAACAACACAACATTACCAGCAAAACAAATAAATCACTCACAGCAGCCTCATCCTTCTCTTCCGGAACCTGAATTCGAAACAAATATCAAACACACAGTCACAATATTAAAATAAAACAAAAAAACAGAGAATAAATAAATAAAAGATATGCACCTTAGCCTCCTCCTCTTCAAAGATAGCATCCGCAAGAGCTCTGTAATTTTCCTCCTCTATAAGCTCCCAGTTTTTGTCATAGAGCTTGAGCATCTTCTTCAATACAGGCTTAACCTGCTTCTCTGTTATTCCAATCGCTCTCATCGCCCTGAACGCGCTCACCACTCTCGGATTAGGAGCCATCGGATACCTAAAAAAAATCGCAAGAAAAACTCAATAATTACATTTCTAATTAGGTTTCTTTTTCCTAATTTGATCTAAAACTCAAATGCACATGCAGATACCAAGGAGTAGCCAATTTAATTAGTGTAAAAACAGAAAAACAATCCCCAAAATTTAACGATCATCGAATTCCTCAAACGATGATGATCAAGAAGACGGCGAGCATTATTGATTGATTGGTGAGGTAACGTGACAGCAATGTACCTGATTATGGAAACGGAATACGAAAAACGATAAACCCTAGCTCATTCGGAGAGGAGAGAGGAGAGAGTAGAGATAGTGGCTGCCTTGCGTTTTGGCGTTTTTGAAACAGGAAAGCAGAAACGTAAAATGGATATTAGTGATTCACCAGGTAGCTTGCCAGTGTTCGTTGCGGGCGGACCAATATTTTTTTATGCGTGAAAAAACAATGTTTAAGTGGTGCACGAGTATTTTTAAAAAAGCATTAATGACTCTATATAATACAAAAAAAACTCAAAATTTTTTTTATCAATTTCTAATAATCAAAATAATAAAAATTAAAATCAAAAAAAGATATTAGCACAATCGAGTGATGAAATTAAAAATAAATTAAAATTTAATAAAAAGATGGACAATAAAAATTAAAAATCAAAACATTAGGGATCAAAATTTTAAATATTATCAAATATTAAATTTAAGAACAAGACTAAAAATTTCTTTTGCCACAATTTCAACAAAATAATCCAAAACAAAAATAAAAACCAAACAAGTGAGAATTATTTTGAAAAAAATCAAAATTAAAATACATTATTTTAAAAGTATAATTGACCTCTAAAGGGTTAACTCGTGACCTAGAAAACTCGAAGTTTAGGCCAACCTAATTTTTAAATGAAATTGAAACAAAGCACGAAAAACATTCGATACTTATATTTAATTGAAAAGTAAAAATTCTCATGAAAAAATAATTAGACAACACGTGAAAAAAAAAATATTGGTAACACATACTTTTTTTGAAATAAATGGAAAAACCTATAAAAAGTAGGGGGGAACTAAGAAAACAATACAAGGATTAAAAAAAAAAAACTATAAAAGAAGGAGAAACAAAACAAATCCAAGTGAACCTTCTAAACCCAAATCAATCTTTTAAAATCACAAATTATTAAATTTCACACCTAAGTTCAACTATGAAGCTCAATATAAAATAAGTTTTCATGCTGAAGGGTTAAATGAATTAATTTAATTAAAAGATATTTTTAAGAGAGCAAGATCCAACAAAGAGCACAAAAACAAAACGAGGCAATAACAGGTCAATTCAATTTAATATTGAATAATAAAATAAATTAATTTATTATAATGTAAAAGATTTCCTTTTAAAAGAGGTAGATTTAGAAAAGAAAAAAAAAAACATTAATGCAATTCGTGTTACTCTTAAAAGGTCAGAAAAATCTCATCAAAAATAAAAAAAAAATATTGGATGATGAAACAAAAAATATTAAAAAATAAATAAAAAAAAACTAATCAAATCCCGGGAGAACCTCCTAACCACAAATTAATATCTCAAGTTTGCAATCTGTTGAACTCTTTACCTAACTTAGGAATCGTTTGGGAATGCGGTTGAAACAGCGTTCCTAAAAAATTTTAATTTTTTTTTTTGCTAAAATTTAATATGGTTTGTATGTTTTAGATCATTTTGATGTGCTGATATCAAAACTAATGTTTTAAAAAATAAAAAAAACATCATTGACATGCATTTCAGCACGAAAAGTTATTTGAAAAACAACTGCTACCACACTGCCAGATATACTCTTAGTCAAGAAGTTCAATACAAAACAAATTTAATATTGAATAATGACATCACAAAATACAATCAAACTATAAAAAAAATAAAGTTTAAAGATTCATTAGGGGAAAAACCCAAGGAGAATAAAATAAAAAAACAAACTAATTATATAAATTATTTTAATACAATAAATAGAATTAAAAGAATGAAGACCAAATTAAACATATGAAAAAAAATTCTTGGGATGAAATTAAAAAACAATCTAATTTTTTAAATTATTTTAAATAAGAAAAAAATTAATCAAAATACCAGGGTTGAAATATGAAAAGAAAAAACAAGTAATTAAAGGGTTGCATTGAATTTTGTAAGGATCAAATTTTGAAGATCAAAAAAATCACCATGATGAATTATTTCAAATAAAACAATACTAATTAAAAGACTAGATATCAAATATGAAAACAAAATTAATTAAAAGGTTTCATATATTATTTCATGGATAACACGTTTTCCTATGTAAAGAGAGAAAATGAGAGAGAAAAGAAATGGTCATTGATAACAAACCAGAGACGGAGAAGAAATATGCGCCGCCTAGTCATGTAGGCACCATTGAAAGGATTCTATCGCTATCTTGGAAGCCATTATTTGACCTAGTATCTTAGCCACACAAGCTACCATAAATTCTTTGGAGCCCCGCACGCCTCTAGCTCAATAGCTTAAATAATAATGTATGACTGGTAAAAGACGCAACAACCCCTCCTTTAATTTGATAATTACCCGAAAAGCCAAGAGAAAAATACATAAATGTCCTAACACATCTATTTATGTTTTTTATCTTTCAGGGATAAGTTTGTGAATTCACTATATAATTATATATGAGATGCCAAAAACACATATTGTTGATAGGTATATGCCATTTTTCTTTAAGGATAAAAAAAAAAATCATTACACTGTGCCAAAATTTTATATGAAGATCAAACACCCCCCATGAATTCAACAATGCCAAATAAATTTCCATAAAAATAAAAATGCCCTCAAAAGCAATATCTTTAAGTTTTGTGAAGAAAAGCCTATATGACACAACATTGTTCCAATTCATAGTGTTATAGGTCTAAGGCCATAATAAAAGGCCGATGTCTTTTATTTTTTTTATAATTGAGCAAACTTCATAAAGGTTTTCAATCTTTTATATTAAGTTTTGAGCCTATTTGTTATCACGGTGAGGTATTGTTTTAAAACCTGACTTGACATGGTAGGTTGACCAGTGACTCGGGGACTAAGTTGGGCTGGTTTTCATAAAAATATGAGAAATTAATTATGGATGATAATTAGCGCAAGTTTATTAACTCGCGCTTTACGATGGGCTTCACCATTTTTAAAAAATTTTAAAAAGAAAACTATGAGCGTGAAGATTTTTTGGTGATGTTATTAAACCTGGAAAAAAAAGTAAATATTGAAATCCCTTGACCTAACTCTTTTCCCAACACTAGTTTCTAGTTAGTCTATAAAGGAGCTAACCCGATGTGAATTGTTGTTGAATAGGTTTAAAGAAAACTTGGATGATTGGCAAAAATATTGATCAACTTATAAAAAATACATGGAATAATGTTTTTTAAAAGTATTGAGACAGTGACATATCAGATGATCATGGTTACACATGACTCGGTTCATGAACTTAGATGAGTTTAACAATTTAAAGCAAATATTTTTTACTTGATTATATGATAAAAACAAGTCAACAACTTTTTGTGTCTTTTTTACAAAAATAATACTCTTCTCTGAATACCCAAACATTGCTAAAAATATTTTGAAATTACAAATCAACCCCTCAAGTAAAGCTTTTTAAAATTTGAATCCAAGGATAATCACGTAATTATATTTTAGCAAAAAAACATGAAATACCTACAAAGATCTAAATAGTTATTTAATTTTAAGATAACAAAGTTATTTTATTTTTTTGCAAAAGAGTAATGAAAAGATAAAGACACCCTTTAACTAAAAAAGAAGAAGACATGTGAATAGGAGGAAAAAAACTGTTTTACCCCTAAAAATGCATATTATTGAGAGTTTTTAAATGGCAAAGCTATCAGTGTAGAGCGTGTTTGGTAGTGTGGTTGCGGTTACTTTTCAAATAGCTTTTCATGTCGAAATACATGCCAATGATGTTTTTTTATTTTTTAAAAATCACTTTTGACATCAGCACATCAAAACGATTCAGAAAGTACAAACCGAACTCAATTTTAGCAAAAAAAAAATAATAATAAAAATTCAAATTTGGACGAAACGCAGGTGCAACCGCACTACCAAACGGTCCCTTACTATTACAATTCACATAAACGAAAACATATACAATTATTTTCCAACATGTATTTTTAGCTCTCTCTCTTTAATCATGGAATGCACTTTAGCTTTAAAGAATACAATATTTACTCGGTATGATATATTGAAAAAATAAATTATTTTTAATATTGAATACAACAATGGATAATAATTAATTTCATTAAATGCATTGTTAGCTTTAAAGACCGCACTGACCAGTTATATCCATAGTTTTAAAACCCGGACCAGCCCGGCGGGTCGACCCGGAACCCGGCCGACCCGGGCATGGGACCAGTCCGGGTGGAGGCCAAAACCCGCTTGGGAATTGGCTCGGCCAGACCCGGTCGACCCGGCAAGACCCGGGCGCAAACCCGTTGATTTTTTATTTTTTTGCTAAAACAACGCTATTTTGATTTCTTAAAAAAAAAAAAATTGACCCGGCCAACCCGGCGACCCGGTCAAGACTCGGTGACCCGGTCGGAACCCGGCCTTAAAACTATGGTTATATTTAATATTAATCTCCATTTTTAAATCTAGAAAATTAAAAGAAGGAGCCCACATCATCGAGGAGAAATAAAATAACATAAAATGCAAGTTATTTAATGCCAAAAGATTCGAGCAAAAGGGAAATTTGAAGAGACGATGAATAATTTGCAAGCATGGTCGTGGGTCAATAGGTCTAAGGAGAGCATGGTCGACCATGGGTCAATAGGTCAAGCATGGTCCATAGATTTTGCCATGTAGAAACCATAGTTTTAAAATATGCCATGGGCTGGACCGGTTACAAGTTCCAGCTCCCGTGTCAGTACAATCAATATAATTTATTTTTTTCAAAATAAAATAATATTATTTTAATAAAAAAAATTAATAAATTAATAAGTTGTTTCTGATTGGATTACTTGATTAAATTAATATATTTTTTAATTTTGTTAACTTAAATTTATTTAAAACTTCAATCGTTGAATTTTAAATTGACTAACAGGATGCAAGCCAAGTTCAAAAAAATGGTTGAAAGGTTCTTTGGGAGCAAGAGTGGCCATGAGTAAAAAGTGGCTTAAGCGGGTTTTTATAGGGTTGTAATAGCGGTTGTGATTTAAATTATTTTTTATTTAAAAATATATTAAAATAATAATTTTTATATTTAAAAAATTATTTTTGAGATTAGAACATTAAAATAATCTGAAAATATATATAAAAAATAATTTTTAATAAAAAAAATAAAATTTAAAAAAATGTGTTTCCAAACGGTATTATATATCTTGGCTAACGTGGAATTGTGTGAGCCGATATAATTCTGCGAATCCGTTGGAAAATGGGGTATCAAGCATTTATGTGGAAGAAAACACGGAGCAATAAACCTCCATCACCTACCGAACACGCATGTGCACGTCTCAACTTTAGTTTTTTTATCCATTGTCATTTATTTTTTCAATAACAATATAATCAAAAGTATCGATTAATGTTTATTAAAATATTGTTTGCGTGTCCGTTAAATAATGATACAAAAATAAAAATTATACGAGAAAGATCTTCATGAACATTGTATTGTATGCGTGTATATATATATTACTTATTATTATAGAATATTCTAAAAAACACCGGGAAAGTATTGTAGCTTTCCACACACTTTTTATATATCAGTGTTTTACTGTGTATATAGTGCATAGTGAAACTCTTCACTGTTTTTTTTTTATAATTTTTTTATAATTTTTTTGCTTTTTTATGTTTTTTTTCCTTTAATGAATTTGTTTTTTGTTTAATTTAGTTTGTTAATGTGAAAAAAAATTATTTAGTTATCAGACTTTCATGACACGAATCTCTGGTTTGACGGGTTAAAATGGTTTGACGAGTTAACCCATAATTTTTTTTCCTTTTTAATCAATTTTTTTTTCTATTTCATTATCAAACTTTCATGATGCAAATCCCAAGTTTGACGGCTTAACCTGATTTGATGGGATAACTCAGTTGATTCAGATTTTTTTTCTTTTTCCTCATTAGTAACATGATTATATCTTTTGTTTTTTTTATCTTTTTAATTAATTTTTTTCATTTAATTTAGGTTGTTAATGCTCAATATTTTTCTATTTAGTTGTCAAACTTTTATGACACAGATCCCGGGTTTGACAGATAACCTGATTTGACATGTTAGCCTAGTTAATTTTGGGTTAACCCGTTAATTTTTTTTTCTATTTAGTTATCAAACTTTCACGACATGAATCCAAGATTTGACGAATTAACCTAGTTTAAAGGGTTAACCCAATTAATTTGATTTTTTTTCTTTTTCTTCATTAATTTTTTTAATTTCTAATGGTTTTTTTTCTTTTTAATTAATTTATTTAATTATCACACTTTTATGACACGACCTTGCAGCCATACCCGCATCCAAGGCTATTGGCTCTAGTATTACAGCTAAACCTACTACGTCATGCAAGTTTAATGTTATTGTTAATATTATAAATATTACTTTTGGGTCAGGTGTTACAGCTAAACCCAAGATTCTTGGATATAGCTTTGCAGAAATACCTAACATTTTTAGATCTTAGCTTTTTCTTGGTATTATATATATATATATATATATATATATATATATATATATATATATATATAATTACTCGCGGTATCGTGCGAGTCATGTAACTAGTTTATAATTTAAACTATGCAGGGTCGTCACTATCAAACTGTATTATTCACCCTTCATGTGTTTGTTGTGCATGTACTGTTCTTTTTTTTCATATATAAAAATTTAAGAGGCAAGTGTATGAGGTTAACATTGTACAACCACACTATTCATCCTATCGTGTTTTACTATAAATGATATTGTTAAATTTTTTTAAGGTTTGTTATAAATTTAAGGGGGTATCAAACCCGATTGAAATCATGATCCGGATTCACCCTAAATAAACTATAACATGCAGGGTTAGTGCTATGCACACACATTATTTACCCTCTCATGTTTTATTGTGGATGACACTAATCATTGTTTTATTTTTTAGATTTGGCTATAAATTTAAGAAGACTAAGTGTGGAGTGAATATTGTGCAACCGTACTGTCCATCCTCTCATGTTTTATCATGGACGACATTGTGTAATTTTTTTTAGGTTTGCTATAAATTTAAGGAGAAAAGAAATTAAACTCAGTTGAATTCATGGTCCGAGTTCACTTCATAGGTTTTACCGTGTACGACACTGTTCACTTTTTTTGTTCAAGATTTGTTTTTGTTTATATTTTTTAAAATATTAATCTTAATCTTATTTTTATTTATATTTAGATTAATATACCTTATCTTTTTTATGTTATTAAGAAAGCCTATTTGAAATGAAGATTATTTTTTAATTATGTATTTAATTTTTTAGAAGGTTTTTTTTTATTAATCTATATTTTTTTTAATCTTTTATATGGATGAACTTTATTTTTTAAAATAAAAAGGAATTTATTTTCAAATAATATTTATAACATGTGAAACATTGCATATTATTTTTTCCTTTTATTGTATTCAATCAATTTAATGTGTGTGCCTGTTTTTACTATCATTTGATTAAAAAAATATATTTTAATTAATAAATTTAGCAAACATAACCATATAAATATCACATCTTGTGAAATTAAATATATTGATTTACACCCATCCTGATTGTTCTAGTTTTTATTTTTAGTTATTGTTTATGAGTATTTTTTCACTTATTAACACATATAATTTTCAATTTATTTGCTTACATATATGCATTAGTTTTTAATTTTTCACTTATAATTTTTTAAATACAAAAACGTGCTGAAAAACTCTATATATAAGTTTTTACATTAAAAAAAATATATATAACCCACAGTAAAATATAAGTCAAATATCTAGTGAAAAACTAAAATGAAAGGCTGTTTTGAACAATGTTAATCATTGTTCATAAACCCATAAAGCACTGTGGACATAATCAGAGTCTTTTTTTTTTTTTTTTTACTTTTTTACTTTGGTTCCTTAGCTCTCTCTTTTTTTTCGATTATGTCTTTTGGCTGCAAAATTTACACCCAGTTGCTTTAAATTTATTGTTTTGGAGACAAAATTGAAAGACAGAGAAGCAGCTTAAAAAAGACGATGAAAATGGGTGGTGTTTTAGAAATTGACATTAAAAACACATTTTAATCCTTTAATTTATAAAATTAGATTTTTTTATCCCTTTTGTTTTTCTAAATTCAGTTTTGATACACAATTTTATTTTTGTTATTTTTAAGTTCCTAATTTTGAAAGGAGAGAGAAGTTTTTGTTGTATTCCAGTATAGAAAGAGAAAGTCATAATTCTCACATATTTCGGCCACCAAATTAGTTGATATTAGTGTTCACGAATTTCATTTGATGAAAAGAGTTGAACAATGATTGTTTTCAAATTTGATATTACCTGAAAAAGTAGATCAACATTAAGAGAAAAAACTCTAACTTGGTTTGATTTCATATTTTTGGGATGTTTTTTGAGTTTCTTAAATTGATTAATTGGGTTTTAAGTGTTTGCAAAGGTCTTTATGAGGTGTTTATTATTATTATTATTATTATTATTATTATTAAAATGGATTGACAAAAAAGGATTTTAGGGCAAGAATACCCCTGCCTTGATTTTCCCGCCATCATTGTGGTGGCCGGATTCTGGGCAGATAGACGACGTGTCACTTGACTTTAATTTTTTTTTTTTTAAGAATATAAGGTCCAAGTACGCGAGCCTCAACCATCAAGCCCAAGTGTCGAAGCTCATTTTTTTTGACAAGCTCGTGCACTTAGGCTCTTTCATGGGACTTTTTTTTTGTTTTTTTTTTGCAGTTCTTTTTAGTATTTTATTTATGTGCAACATAAATTTATTAAAAATAATTATTATATCATTGATTTTTTTTATTTAACTTCAAATAAAAAATGCAATTTAATCAATTTTTTATCATTTAGCTCAAAACAATCATGCATAACTAGAATTATATTTTGACCTGGGTTCTATTTTTTTTATTTGATTAAATATGACTAGGATCAATATAATATGACAAACTTTTAAATTTTTTGCTTAAATTCTTTTATTTAACTTTTAGATTTAATTTGATATGTGATAAATTAAGACCAAATGAAGGTCCAATAAGAAAAAAAATAAGAAAAGAAAAAATAAAGAAAAATTATCTAGTTGGACTAACTCATCATAATCGTGTTCATTTTTTGAATTGTAAATTTAACATGTTTTCATTGTTAATTTAGATGTATGTTTGGTAAAAATTATGGTTGAGGTTTATATGCAGCAAAAAATATGTATAAAATGTTTGGTTGTGATTGCTTTTTTAAAAATGTTTTTTACTCGAAAATGTATCAAAATATTTTTTTTAATTTGTAAAAATTATTTTTGATATCAGCGCATCAAAATAATCTAAAAATACAAATAAAAAATTAATTTGAAGTAAAGAAACAAATAAAACAAATTTAAATTTTGAAAAAAAATACTTTTAAAACGCAAAAACAAACAGAGTTTTATGAAATTTAGTTAAAAAAACATGTAAAAACTACTTTATAAAAACTACGTTTCAAACTTAATTTTTTAATGGGCCCCACAGTATAAAATGCAATTTGATGTATTACCAAATATCTAACAACAATTTGATGTATTATCAAACATCTAATTATATTTTTTACACTCCAAACATAAAAACTAAGACTAAACAAATGTACCTTTAAACCAATTGATGACATGATAAATAACATCAATCTTGATAATATTATTATTGTAAGATTTCAGACTCTAATGTCTTTTTTTTTTTTTTTTAATATATTTACATTTTTTCATGTTATTTTTTTTAATATAGTTTGAATATAATAAATTCCATGTAAAACTATAGTTTTAAAACAAGAAGGAGGCTCATTTTGGGGCAAGACTATTATCATAAATTGGAAGTGATCATCCAACTGTTTTTTTGGATTAAAAAAAATATTATTTTAAATAAATAAAAAAGGGTTAATGTGTTTTACATTGTACCTTTTTTTTTTAAATTTGGATTGATCTAGATTTCAGTTCACTCATGTTCTAAGTAGGTTGATTGGGATATTTGAAAGTATAATAATGATTACTTTTCAAAATATATTTTATTTAAAAATACATTAAAATAATATATATTTTTTATTTTTTAAATTATTTTTAACACTTGTATATCAAAATAATTTGAAAATATAAAAAAGTAAATTTAAAATAAAAATAAATAATTTTTGTAAACACTTTTCGAAAAAAAATTCCTAAGATTGCCCAGTTTTATAACAAGTAAAATCAATCATAGTTTTTAGACTCGGTCAGGTCCAAGACTTGGGTTTCAAGTTTTGATCGGGTCACCGGATTGCCCGGATCAAATTTTTTTTTAAATCAAAATGATGTTGTTTTAGTAAAAAAAAAAATCAACAGGTTACAAACCAGGTTTTTTACTAGGTCTTGTCTTATCAACCAAGTTATCGAGTTAGCCGGATAATATTGAGTTTTTTCTCTAACCCGATCCGGTTCTAATTCCAACTCAGCCGCCAGACCGGCCAGATTTTAAAACCATGATACCAACATTTACCATCTGCATTTGTATCCAAAAGCAGCACAACACATAATCCATGTGATTGTGAGTGCACATTTCATGTTAGTCAAAAACCGGTGCAGCCGCCCCTGGTCAAAATTCTCCTGTGTTCCAAAATCATGCATACACGATCAGATCTTTATGTCTTGTCTTTTTCGTTTTACAGTGACATTTAGTTTATGTTTGACACTCTTCAAGTTTTTACTTTGCAGTTTAAAGAAATAGATCTTCTTTTAAATTAAAACTTTTTAAAAGAATTTCAATGGAACTTGTGTATAAAACTGTAATTTATATTAACTAATCCAATATTTTCAAATATATGATTACCTGATTGTGGCAACTATATAGATACATTAAAACTATCATAAAATATTTTTTTAAAAATTTAATTTCTTTCAAACTAAAAATACTTTTAAAATCCGTTTAAACACGAAATCAAACAGCCTTAACACTGTAAAAACAGAAGGAACCTTGTTATTATTAGCAAATATTTTAATATATTAACTTCTGTTACTGAACACCTAACCCCTGATTTTACAACTTGAACATGATGTTTGAAAATACTTGTTCATGTCTATCATTATTGTTTAGGTGTCTGTGCAAAGCAATTAAAGCAGGGAAGGAAAGGTAGTGAGTACAAAAGAAAAGAAAACCAAAACCAACCCAAAAAAGCTACTTCCACCCCAAGTCTAGAGGAAACCTCAGGCTGGCATAGTCAGTCCCTTATATACCAAGCTTCTCTCTTTGTTGATTTTAGCCTAAACCCTGGGAACTTCCCAATTCTCACACTCCAAGAGGATCAACCTTTCGTGTATTGAAGGCTTGGACCGAGAAAAGAAGAGAAATTAGCCTACAATCTCAGATGGGTTTATTCAGAATACCCTCTTTTCTCCTTTCTAATACCATGTTTGTGATTGCAGTTTTTGGATTTTTAGTGACAGTCGTAGGTGCTGCAGATTATACAACTCTGGTTTTCAAGGGGTGTGCTGCCCAAAAATTTCAAGACCCATCGGGGATCTATGCTCAAAACCTCAGGAACCTCTTGAATTCTCTGGTTTCACAATCTTCACAGAAAATTTATTTCACAGCAACATCTGGTGATGGTCAAAATGTCATTACGGGTCTATACCAATGCAGAGGGGACCTCTCTAACGATTCCTGCCATGCTTGTGTTAGTAAAGTCCCGGACTTGATCGACAAGCTTTGTGGCAAAGCGGTAGCTGCCAGGGTCCAACTCAGTGGGTGTTACCTGAAGTACGAGGTTGCTGGTTTTAAGCAGGTATCAGGAACTCAGTTTCTGTACAAGGTTTGCGGGTCAACTAAGGCGAGTGGAACCGGGTTCGAGGAGAGGAGAGATGCGGCTTTTGAAACTATGGTGGATGGTGTTAAAAATGGTAGCAATGGGCTGTTTTACACTGGAGAGTACCAGTCAGTGTTTGTTCTGGGCCAGTGTGAAGGTGAGTTGTCAAGCGGAGATTGCGGGGATTGTGTGAATACTGCTGTACAGAGTGTGAAGAGTGAGTGTGGTGACTCAATTTCTGGCCAAATCTACCTCAACAAGTGCTATCTTAGCTACAGCTATTACCCCAATGGAGTGCCTAGCATTTCTTCAACTTCAGGTAAAGTTAAAAAGACAAAACATCAATCTCTTTGGATCTTGAAGGCTCCTTTCCATCTGTATTACAATATGGATATATCCCTAATAAGTAATGCTATCTTCTACAAGGAGCTTCTTTGTATATTTATTTATTTGCTCCCACTAGGAAGCTTGAAAGGTGTGTTTTTTGCAGAGAAAGGAGAGTGGGAAAAGTGAGATCCTAGACCCTTAATATAATAATTTTGATCGATGATGATGGTGAATAAAAGTAAATAGATGCATACAAGAAATAGGGCGCATGTAGATGGAGATGCTTTTTGTGTGATTGAGACAGGTGATTTTTTTGACTGATTACCTGGTCAAAGTTGCATAGTCTTCTTAGCACTGGTTCAAGGGGGCTGGGGATTTTTTTCCCTGTTTTATTAGATTTAGAGATGAAAACCAGCCTTGGTCAAAGAAAAAGAAACCTAGGGTTTTATTTATTGCCTCATAATACAAGACAAGTTTTCTAATGCTGCTGATGTGTGTGTGTTTTATAGATGTAGGGACAAGGCAGCACACACAGAGGACAGTGGCCATTGCAGTTGGAGGAGTGGCAGCTTTGGGGTTTGGAGTTGTTTGTTTGATGTTTGTCAGGTCTATCTTCAAGAAAAGACTTAGTAAGCATGAAGGTTGGAATTGACTTGTTCATCATCCACTCCTTCACCCTTTTCCATCACCACCTTGTTTACCACACAACACTTTAGTCCTAGCTGTGTTTGCATGTAAATGTATATGTATTGATTTCAAGTGCAGATTATTAAGAGGATGATGAGTAGGGTTTGATCTAAGTCTCTGTTTGTTTTTGCTGTTGACTGTGGCCGGGGATGCTTTTTGAGCCTCGTTGAACTCCGCCTTTTTAAATCACAACCACGAAAACTTTCACAACCTGAAACACAATCTAAGAAATTGCAGAGAAAAGGTTGAAGTCAGGCAAGAATTTACCTTGGGATTGTGAGGGAAAAAGATAAATACATGTCCCCATATATGTATTATTGCAATTCTAACTTGAGGAGTTCCTTTTTCATGTACATCCACAGATAGCAGCAGCTAGTCTCCATGCTACTAATCAATCATACACTGTCTCCTTGTAGTTTGCTTCTCTGCTCGCCATATGTATAACCATTTGCATTTGAAGAATCTCAGAGGACTTGTTAGTATTATATGATATTGTTTTTTGATCTTTTTGATTATTTCGTTTCTTTATTATTACTTCAGAAAGGTGTTTGCATCAGTATTCCAATTAAAACACTCCACTTTAAAAAATTGGATTACAATGTATGCAGTGAAAAGTATCACTCGGTGCGTTTCCTTTTGCCTCGCATTGTAAACCACTCGCCAATGACGTTGCTTTTGGCCAGTTTTTTCAACAAACATGATAGTTATAAAACCACTGGCGGCAGTGTGATTATGACTGATTTTTAAATAATATTTTATGTTAAAATATATATTAATGATATTTTTTTATTTTTTAAAAATTATTTTTAATATTAATACATTAAAATAATTTAAAAACACTAAAAACATATTAATTTAAAGTAAATAAAAAAATAATTATTTTTTAATTTTTTTAAAAAACATTTTTGAAACGTAAATATAAATAGGTTTAAGACTTGATCATCATGTATTAAGAATTAATTCTAGTTAATTTTAAAAATAAAAATTATTGTTTTAAAATTGTATTCTTTAGAAAAGGGTGAAATGTTTATTTTTTTTTTTAAAATCAAACCTCGGCCACATAACGGGTTGATCCATCGGGTTTGACTAGGTTAGTTTTTAACCTGATTTGATATAAAACTCAATTCCAATCATGTTATTGGATTAATGGGTTAAGTGAAATTAAGTGTAATAATATTGATAATACATCATGAGTGTTTTTTTATATTAAAATCACCTAAAAAATCATAGCTTTTTATATATATATATATATATATATTTTTTTTTTTTTTTATTTTGAAAAATAATTTCGGCTATAATTTATCATCAAAGACTCGAATCCTAATTGCTTCCAAGGAGACTTTGGTTCACCCCATTTTTCAAAGTAGAAGGGTCACCTCACCTTATCTTTACCTTTCTTCTGTCGACAAGCTCTTTATCACGAAAAAGACATAAATAACGATGATACAGTGTTCAAGAAAAGGAAAAATCATACCACAAGAGAGATAGCCATCGTCTCCTCCATGCTTACTCCTTCTCATTCCATGGTATTTTCAAATTAGCCAATACGCCTAACCCTGCTTCCAAATCATGCATAAATCTGTCAATCTTTACCTTTGGTGTTGGTGTTACCGTACCACACTCTCTTCTCGTCATCACATCATTATTCTTCTAAGCAAAATCATCACATTATCATTGCTCTTAATGGTAAGAAAGATGGGCCCTGTACCACCTTTGATTTTGCTCCTCCATGAAACACAAGCAAAGGCAAATCTTATGGCGGCTGTCACAGGGGCCCCTCAAAGTGAAAAGATATCCCTTTTAAAAAGAAAAAGAAAAATAGAGTTACAAGTTTTAACACAAGCTGAATTAAGCTAAAATCATGAAGTTTTTAAAGAAATGGACACGCATAATCATGGAGTTTTTAATTAAACACTAGTTTCTGTTGCAAAAGTCAACAAAAATAGGTTGTCCAGTTCAGGAAAACATTATGATCAGCAAAAGGACAAGCAAGCACAATATATCTGGAATTGTCTTCTTATGAGATAAGGTTTAAAGAGATTTCTATGAAGACAGGGACGCCACTGTCAAAATCTAAAGCTTTCAATGCACAGTCTTATGGGCTTTGGAGCTCCTAAACCCACTACCAAGTCCTAGGGCCTCCCTGTTGCTTTCAATCCTCTTTGTAATTGATACTGTTTCTAATCTCGCGTAAGAAAGATAATGCTCACCTTAGGTCAGCAAGTTCTTTTCTCCGAATTCACTCTTCAAAAAATAAAATAAAATATTTAGTTAGATAACTTAAAATATAATGTCGAAAGAAATGGATGGTGGAACCCATTTGCATAGATATCAACCCAGACCGACCAGTCCAACTAATGAACAGGTGAGCCAAATCTTGAACCAGTTCGGTCTGAGGATATGGGTTGTTTGTGCAATTAACCTGGCAAGAATCGACTGAACCGGCTAAAAATTGGTTTGAACCAAACAAGAACCGGTTCATATGCAAGTGCAGCAGACTATTTATTATTTAAATCACTATCTATTCCCGTGAGCAATCTCGACAATATGTGGCATGGGCATGAGACTTTTCATTGGGTATTTAGAAGAAATCAAACGGATTTTTAAAAAAGAGAGATAGAGGGGCAAAGAAAAGTAGAGAGAATTCGCTTCTTTTTTTTTTGTGGGGGGGCGGAGGAGGGGAGAGGGGAGGACTTCGCTAATACAAACAAATTAGGAAGAATGAAGGGATTCATAGAACCCTAAAAAAATCCAAGTTAGATTGATTCATTAAGACTGCAAGAAAACTATTTGATAAAAACAACATTTTGATGTGATCTCCTTTTAAAATATGAAAACTCGGGCAAACACAAGGAGAAAAGATGGAAATATGTGCAAATACTAGCATATATTGGGGAAGGGGGGGGGGGGGGTTAGCAAATCTGAAAGTAGTTAGATGCTAATAAGAGCAATTTTCATGTTCATGATCTGTGTAAAATAAAAGCCATAACCAGAACTTGAAAAATATTATGCATCATAACATAATCAACATTTG
Organism: Populus alba x Populus glandulosa; assembly: GCA_033617975.1. Classification (NCBI taxonomy): domain Eukaryota; kingdom Viridiplantae; phylum Streptophyta; class Magnoliopsida; order Malpighiales; family Salicaceae; genus Populus; species Populus alba x Populus glandulosa. Next base: position 26,736,950 of record CM066144.1, on the reverse strand, counting down.
AAGATAAGAGCAAAAAAACATGTGATTAGTTTGGATGGGGGTAAAGGTCTCTCTCAATGATCATTTTCCATACTAACATATGACGGGAAAATAACATTGAAGATGACCTATGCGAGCAGAGTCCGCTGACAGCACTATCAACTACTACAAGCAGTGAGGCAGATTTACAAAAACAAACAGGGAAGCATATTCGAACGGAAGATAGACCAACCACAACGGACTTTTTATCTTCACAATTAAATCCATAAGGTATGTGTGATTCGAATCAGTGCATCACTTTAATGACAGTATTAGTATAAGAAATAACTCGAGTGTGTTTACTCCTTTCATTTGGGTGAATCAGAGTAGCCATACTAGCAATTCTACAAGTGAACAGTGGAACCCTATGCATGAATGCTATACCAGCATCAAAACAGTTTTAGGTTGAACGTTCCAGAACTGCACAACAAAAGCAACCCAGCATTTAAACCAAAAGAAACCAACCAACAAGTAGTCATCTCTACCTGTATAATTTGAAAGCATCACCAGCCACTACCAAATATCCCTTACAGCCCTAACCTTACCTAATTCTATATCCCAATAAACTATAACTTCACCAAGGAAGCCTGGGCTCACACTTAGCTGCCTCCAAGATTTTCAAATCTGAAATTCTTGCATACAAGGAAAAACCAATCTTAGGAGACACTTAAATATCTTATAGGTAACGTTTAATTACTAAAACTGAAAAGACAAACAATTGAGACAAAGGGGGCATATCTCCTTGTCCTTCTTGTTTTGGTAGGATATAAATTCACTCCAAAACTATACCAGAGATGGATTTATTTTGTCTCAGTCTCCATCCTTGCAACCAAACATGTTTCTATCCCTTATGTATTTGTCACTTCTGTCCTAAAACACTAACCAAATGCAACCATAAAATCTCTTAAAAGTAGGAACTAAAGTCACGTTCAAGGAAATATGTGAGAAACCAAACACTAGAAAAGCTACTTAACTAACACATTGTGCTTACAGCTTGGCATCTTAATTGGCTAAACGACCCAAAACTAATTTGAATGCTCGTTTACTTGTGTTTTCTCATATGAATCTCTTGTCTCCAACTATCGAAAATCCCATATCCGTACCAACTTGAATTTTGGTTCAAATTGAACTTGGCCCCTAAAATTTATTTTTATTTATTTATTTGAGCAACTCAAACAAATTTTGATAAAAAAAAAAATAGACCCCTCTGCTAATTTTTCCTGAAGCTAACAGTCTAGAAATACACCAAATATTTGGTAAAAAACAGGCCTTTCTGTTAATTTCGACAGTAAATAACAGTCTAGAAATACAGCAATTGTCGTGAAGGCATGCAATTTGGAGGGGCATATTTTGTACAAAAAAATAATTATAAGCACTCAAATAAAAAATATATTAAAGTTTACACCCAAAGTTGAAGATAGTTTAGCATCATTTAGCCTATTCAATCTCAGTTTGGTTTTGCTTTCACTCATAGATCAAAAAGGTTTCTTACTTGATTAATTACCAGCTTATTATCCATTCAAACTAGTTACATATCATCAACAAATGACAATAACCATCAAAAGCATCAAACAGACATTCAAATCTCACAAAGATAAACCCTAACAATCACAAAATCCAATCACTAATCACCAAAATCCACTTTAATCATCAATAAAGGACAATAACCATCAAAAGTATCAATTAGACATTCAAATTTCACAAAGATAAACCCTGACAAGTCACAAAATCTTATCACTGATTACCAAAATCCACTTTGATTATCACTGTAATTGCAAAATCAAGACATTCAATTTCTTTTCCAAGGAGAAAGAGAGAAAATCGCCTTACATCAATTATTATAACAGCTCAAACTCCAGATCGCACAAAAAAATCAAGCACACGATAATGTAACAATCTCTACTTGGGTGGAGGAGGGCCGACGGGCGGGGCTCCGAGAAGGCTTTGCTGCTGGAGATCGAGTTCGTTGAGCTGCTGCTCACGGTCCATCTCGATAATCAAAGGAACAGCGAGGATTAAGAAAGTGGTGCCAGCAATCCAGGCGGCCTTGCCTGTGCTTTTAAGGAGCTTTTTGGCGACGAAAACGGCGTCGCAGGCTGCTTGCTTTCCTGTAGATACGATTTGAGAGTTGTTGATTTTGGCGAGGATGTTTGGTTCCTGCTTTGACGAGCCTCGTCCTCGCCTCTCGGGGAGTGAGATTCCGCCTCTTCGTGACTGCGAAGCCATGGTGGATGACTGATAGTGTAGGGGTTTTGGCTTCCTTTTAAGGGTTTTATTGAAGCGCTCGAGACCCTATTCTTTTCGGTCTAGCGAACGATCCGAAAGGATACCTGAATTATTACGTCATTGGATTAATATATTTATTTTCAAGTCAATTAAATCCATTGTTTTTATAAAAATAATAATTTCTAATTTTTTTTTTTATGGTGACATGCAGTGTGGTATAGTTAAAGTTAAACTGTTAAACAGGCAGTTAAAAACTTGATGTGGATAATCAGGTCATAAAAAAAAACCTTGTTAAGTTAATTAACTTTTACTATATCAATGTATTTTCATATTAAATTTAAAAGTCATGTTGAATTAAGTTTTGAATTTTTTTTTAATTAACCTATTGAATTAGGGTTTAATAATTATATTTTAAAATTCTTATTTTACCAAATTACTTTAAATCTCTCAAAGGTGATGAGGAGATAAAAAAAAATAGTATATTTAGTGAATATTTGGTATTGTAATATAAAATATTTTTAAAAATATTTTATATTTAAAATTATATTATAATAAATTTCTTTTTACACCAATACAACCATTCTTGATGTCACTATTGCAAATGTCCACTACCTTATCTTTTACATCTATTTCACTTTTCATGGGCCTACGAGCTCAAAACATTAATAATGTTTAATATAGGTAAATTAGAGAGTAAAAACACATTTTTAATACAGCATGAAAAATATAAAATTAAATCGTAAAAATAAATAGTAAAATCGTAAGAATAATAAAAACTAAGGATTAACAGTGAGGCAACACAATTCATCCGAAGACTAATAGCTTGAGCAAGGTTCAAACTGGAAATACACCGGCTCTATCGAGGATGATGTTCCTCAGCCACATCGCCCTCTGCGCGGATCTGTTTTGTTCATCCTCTTCCCAAAGCTTCCAGTGCCTTAGCCCTGATTATAAAAGTACCCAAAGTTTCAGCCATTAATCAATTGTTCTCTTTCTAGCTAGCTTTGTAGAACTGGGTTTTGCTTGCTGACCGTTGTTCTTGATGTCTGTGTTCTCTACTGGTCGCCCCTTCTGCGATTGGAGATGGAGACCCTCTTCTTCTATCTGCAGCCGCAGAAACCTTAATTCATTATCGCTTTCGGGGAAAAAAATGGATGGACTCTGTTTTAGCCCTTGTAGTTTAGAAATGTTTCATTTTGCTTCCATAGGTTAAAACTTTATAATACTGACCCTTCGATTTCAAAAGTTGAAGATGGTGCGGTCATGGCAATTAAACGCAGCGTTATTCACCCAACCCAAGTTCCTAGTTAAGAGTTAATTTAAAATATTTTAATTTTTTTTAAAAAATAAAAAATGCTCGAATCAAGTTTTAACCATACTGCGGAGTGCGGACTGACTCCTAATATTAACCAAGTCAGCTCTATCCAATTTAATTTAAAACTCAGTTAAAGTTTGGTTAGTAATTATTAAGTTTCCAGGTTAGTCTATCAAGTATAAAATAAGTTTAATAATCCTAGTTATACATTAAGTGACTTAATCTGGATTGATTAAGTCAATCTAAAATGTTTTGTTTTTTAAGTTTTATTTTAAATTAAAATAATATTATTAAAAAAATAAAAAATAATTAAATCAAGTTTTGACCCGCTCTGATTAACTTGTCATATCAATTACATAGCTGCATCCAATTTAATTTAAATCTTATTTTAAGTTAATAATTAAATCAAATTAATATGTTAAGTTTAAAACAAGGTTAATAACAATAATTAAACATTAATACCGAGATAATTGTAATTTTATGGTAAACAAATAACAACTCATTCAGTTTGTACCGAGTATTACAAGATTCATGCAACAAGAATCAACCTGGATGCCATGTTACAAACATATGTTTTTTTTTGAAGCATACATTTTAACATCTTTTTTTTTTAAATCATTAATTGATTTTTTATATATATAACATTTTTTTTTCATATTATTTTAAAGCTACCTTCTTGAACCATTATTCTATATATTATATTACAGCTACAGCAATTATGTTATATTAATTTGAACCATTATTCTATATATATTACAATTATATATATTTCAGTTATAATGATTTTAATTATGTGTTTAGTATTGTGATGTAAAATGTTTTTTAAATAAAATTTTAAATTAAAATAATATATTTTTATATTTTTTCATTAATATATAAAAACTATATAAAAAAATCAATTTAATATTTTTTTAAAAGTAAAAAGCAATGGAAAAGGTAATAATGCAAAAACAATCACCACTTGGTCGAAGCTGATGGATAGTTTAATCGGCCCATATCCCGGCCCATATATGGGGCCCACTTGGTAAGTCGGGACTCGGGACCTCCTTTCCTAGCAACGGCAAACAGGAAACAGGGAACCCTAACTTATGATGACGTGGCAAGTACCTCACAAAAAAGACCATGAAATCACACGGTCAAGATCACACCAATCTGCACTCAACAATCCAACGGCTCAAAGTTAGAGCATCACGGAAACTAGAATCTACAGCAACACACGTCACCCTACTTTCTCAACTGTATAAATCACGGACCTCCACGCAAGCAGCTCTCTCTGCTCTCTCGGCGTCCTAGGAGTTTAGTTACCCACCAAAACACGAAACTCAAAACACACAACACAAAACCCAAAGCTCTCTCAATAGAAGACAGAACGCGACGTCGTCTCTGCACCACCAGGTTCTTCCATTCGCTCTCTCGCCTCTTCTTCTCCATTTCCGCGTCCTCCTAAGGTCTTGCGTTACAAGTTCATCAAATTAGGGTTTATCCATTGTTCTTCTTGCTTATCAACTGCGAAGCTACTAGCGATCTACTTTTAGGTCTGTAACTGAATCGAACGGTGGTGTAGTGTTTGCAGTCTTTTCTTCGAATTAACTGTTAGTTTAGCAATTAATTAATTGCTGTTTATGCTATCGTAATAATGATTATGGACTTGAATGCTTTGATTAAATCCTTGTGATTTTAAGGCCGAAACGAATTGACAATAGAATGTGTTTTGTTTGTATCACTGCAGACTGTATAAGCTGTAGAGCATGGGAGATAGTGAGACAGTAGTAACTGAACCGTCGGCAGTCATGGATTATCCGGCAGCTGGGTATGCGTCTACTGGTTATGCTGATTCTGGTTCAGTTGTTGTTCCTGGCCCTGGTGATTTTAATGTGGAGGGCACTGGAAATTTTGCTGCTTCTACTGTTGCAGCACAGGGAGGTCATACGGGAAATACGTATGGTGCGGACTCTAGTTCTGTTGTACCAGAGGCTCGTGTTGGAATGAACAGCAGTGCTGAAAACGCAGCTGGTGGTGGTTATGATTCGGCTGTGAATGGAAATGTTGGAACTGAAGCTGGAGTTGCTGTATCAGTTGAGAATGGAAATGCTGGAGAGGTTTTGGGTGGAGCTGCTGCTGAGCAGCATTTTGTGGATGGTTCTGGTATGGCTTCTCTGGCATGCTTGTTATCTGTATATTTGATGGTTGAGGTTGTGATTTAGGCTTTTAAAGAATTTGGGTTGCACAACATGGCGTGCTTGCTATGTAAGATCTTGCTATATGAAAATAGGAGGGGTTTATTGAATCATGGAAATTTACATGATTCTGAAAAAAATCATTTAGGTAGAATCTCCTTTGTTTTTCATTTCTTGAATAAGCTCACAAATGACTGGTAATTTTCCTCATAAGGTCATCCAGTGTCAAGGAAAAGCAAGGTTTTTATGATTTCATGTGGCCCTGAAAAAGTTTGTGTAATTTTTTTTAGTTTATGACAAATTTAGGAGTCCTTAAATCCTCACTCCAATAATTACTGATGAATGATTTTCTTTAACTCATAATCTCGACTTCCTTACTTTCCCTTTAAGGGGGTTGACCGGAGTGTCTGTTTCCTTGTGAAGTAAATGTTTGTGGCTAATCCTTGTTATTGTTTTTCTATTTCCACCCCCCTCCCCAAAAAAAAAAAAAAACAAATCTCTATGCAGTCAATTTAGCAGTTCTTAGGTGTTACCTAATCAATTTCCCCAATCTTTTTAGTGCCAGAAACGTCAGCTGAAGAAGACCACCTGTGGAGCATTGTGAAGGCTAATTCTTTGGATTTCGATGCATGGACTGCCTTAATAGATGAGACAGAGAAGGTGGCTGGGGTATGAACTTTCGGACATGTGATGAACTGCTGGTTCCTGTGCACATATTTTTACCGCAATCATGTTTTCTCATGAGAAATAAAGATATTTTGAATTTTCTGGAAAAATTGTGTTTGTTTGATCTTCCTTAAGTTGGATGAAAAGCAGTTGACATTTGAATGATGGAGGAAAATGAATTAACATGCTATATCATTTATCAATGGAAGCTAATTTCTATCCTTTCTGAACTTATTCTTTGACGTGTATGTATCTGCAATCTGATTTCTTGTTCTAGTGGAGCTAACATGTTCACCTATAAACTATGCAGGACAGGATATTGAAAATTCGAAAAGTGTATGATGCTTTTTTGGTGGAATTTCCTTTGTGTTATGGTTATTGGAAGAAGTATGCAGATCATGAAGCACGCCTTGGTTTTATGGACAAAGTTGTTGAGGTATATGAACGGGCTGTTCTTGGGGTCACATATTCGGTGGACATTTGGTTGCATTATTGTATGTTTGCCATATCCACATATGGAGATCCAGAGACTGTTAGAAGGTAATAGCTGTTCACATACTTGTTCTTTTATCTGCCCACATTAGAATCATGGTCATGTGGTTTCTTGTGTCACAAGGATTTGGTGATTTTTTTATCTCTCTAACACTATTTCAGTATGCCTGCAACAGTGGCTTCTCACATAATGGCGAAAGGTTTGATGGAGATGCTTTAGAAATACAATTATTTTTTGTGCAAACCTTTTGATTTTAGGCTGCTCTATGGGTAGCTGTTTGATTTTTAAGAATGTCAACTCTATTGTTTTTGGTCTCATCATACCCCATCTCTCCTTCCTCCTTTCAAGGGCCCCGTCATAGTAATGTAGTTAGTTATGAATTATGGCTGTCTTAAACTGAGACTCTGTGGTGCATCAATATGCAAAATGCTGCTGGGAAGATCTCATCCAGTAAGGGCTAAGATGGCCTCATTCAGTGCTCCGTTTTCAGACATTGTGTGGTTTTATCAGGAAGGTAAATGCAGCATTTGGAAGTGTCATGCTGTTAAGAGTGAATTGTTCCTTCTCCTTCAGCATATTCCCGGGTCTCCGATTTATGAATATGTCTGCATTGGCTGTATTGCTGTCCATATATATATCTTAACCGTATGTTCACTTTTCCTTGGCTTCAGGCTTTTTGAGCGAGGATTAGCTTATGTTGGAACAGATTATATGTCTTATCCCCTCTGGGATAAGTACATTGAATATGAAGAGGTGCATGCAGAGTGGGGCCGTGTTGCCATGATATACACACGGATATTGGAGATTCCTAACAGAAAGCTGGATGATTATTTCAATAGGTAATATTCTGTTCCAGCATCTGCATAGTACTTGCTGGCCTCATTTATTGAGTTGTTGATTTGCATTATATAATTATCAGATCATTATATTTAACAGCTTATGCTAATAACAATTTTTTCATGGTGAAGTATCTCTGTAGCTGGCTTAGTCTTCTTGTATTTGTTTGAGCAGACAACTCTTTGTGTTCTTATGCATAACTTTTAGTCCAGGTGTCGTATGTACTCTATATCTTGTGGTAATGACTGTGCAAGACACGGAATAGTCTTCTGATTAGGTTCAACTAGTTAGGGTGCTTAGTTTTGTTCTTTTTAGCTGCACACAATGAAAGTTTGTGTGCATTAGATTCGATGTTGTCCCATATTTTGAACTTGACAATTAGTGGGTTTAGTTGCAAACTAACTTTTGTAAGACATAATGGGTTCTTGTTTCTCTCTTTGTGAACTTCTTCTTGAATTGAGTGATGTCCCTAGACCTGTATTGCTAGCGGTTTCTTGTGTGCACGAGCATTTTTGTGTTTCAAACAAAAAGGTCTTTCTCAAGAAAGCAATTTCATGCTGGTTTTTTCTTTAAATTATCACTGCATTTTACTGGGAAAGCAGGTGGATGTCGACTCTTGGGGAGTTGCCATGACTTGTACTTACCTGGATGCATTCATGTCAGAAATATATGGATGCCTCAGGTTGACATGGATGCTCGGGTTGATCCTTCAAATATTAGAAACTCATCAAAAAAATGATATAGTTATATCTGGTTTGGATGTTATCCTACTCCTATATTTGAGTACGAGTAGCTTGCCTTCTTGCTTTGTGTCCAAATTTGTACTTCCTTTAGTGTTTGAGGTTCTAGAAATGTTTGCTTGTATGCTTCTAGTAGAGTCCATGTTCCTGCGTAGCATGTAGCATTCGTGGCACATTTATTATTTCAACTTTGCACTTTTTTTAGGGGTGGGCATCTGAAAGGTCTCTGGGAATGGCAAGCTGCAATTCCTCTGCATTAAACATCAATTTTTTGCCAATTATGATATTATTGGATTTTTCGACTGTGGCTTATCAAAAAGTCTGCTGATTGGTTAGCTTTGATATAGAAGTGCTTTTTGTTAATATCTTCAGTTGCTCTGCAAGGCTCTTGTCCATTGCAGTGGTTGTTATGTGTTGCTAGATGCTGATAAATTTCAAATCCCTTGTTTTATATTTGTTGGCGATCTTCTATCATGAATTGTAACTATGCAATGCAAATAATCTGCTTTGTTTCTTACATGGATTTCACCTGTCCTCTTTGACAAGGTTTTTTGGCTTGTAAAAAGAACAAAAAAAAATGAGAAGCGATGCTTAAATAAGAATGTTGAATGCAGATACACGACACAAGCATCACATCTTTTTTTTTTTTTGTTGTGCAGCATGATATTTTTGTAGTTTTATATATATTCTTTTTGTTGGTTTTCAGATTTAAGGCTTTTTCTGCAAGCCGGCCTTTGTCAGAATTAAAGACTGCCGAGGAAGCTGCTGCTGCTGCTGCTGTAGCACCTACACTTTCGGAGGATAGAAGCCGAGCAGACGAGGGAGAGGTTCATCCTGATTTAGCTGAACAGCCTTCTAAACCTGTAAGTGCTGGCTTAACCGAAGCAGAGGAGTTGGAGAAGTATATCGCCATTAGAGAGGAAATATACAAGAAAGCAAAAGAGTTCGATAATAAGATCTTTGACTTTGAAAATGCTATTAGGAGGCCCTACTTTCATGTGCGGCCCCTTAATGTTGCAGAGCTCGAAAACTGGCATAACTATCTGGATGATATAGAAAGAGAGAATGATGTTAATAAGGTATTTGGGTTTGTTTACTGTTGTTCATTGATCTTTTTGGTTTTTAGTTTTTAGCTGTACCTTGTTATACGTTGGCTTACAGTTAAATAATATCTGCTGCATCATATGCTTCATTGGCTAAACCATTGGATGAAGCAACATTTTTAACGGGAAATTGAACTGAGACTAAAGCATGGGCCTTCGATTTGGTTTCTATGAGGCTAAGTACTTCAAACCCTCGTTTGTCAGTGGACTAGGTTCCTGTATGTGTTAAAATTTTATTGTTCTTAAAATTCATATGTTATGCATGCAGGTATCTTCTTGCCTTCCTAACCATCTTCTGTCAGGCAAGGAGGGTCCCTCCTTTCGTATTTAAGGGGCCCTTTTGTTCCCCAATGGAGTATTTCTTATGCATATCTCCTTTGTGCTTTGTGCATTTCCTTTTGTTAATAAGTTGATGGATTCAGTTGTACCTTCTAGACCGTGATGGCATGTTTTCTTGAGTCAGGTGGTCAAGCTATATGAAAGATGTGTGATTGCATGTGCTAATTATACCGAGTATTGGATACGCTATGTCTTGTGCATGGAAGCCACTGGGAACATGGATCTTGCAAATAATGCTCTTGCTCGTGCAACTCAAGTATTTGTCAAGGTATGAAGTTTTTGAGACTTGTTCTCTATCACTTTGTATTATCTGTTGTTTCTAGTTCAATTGAATGTCATGGTAAACTTTTGGTAATCACCACAAGGAGTTGATTCTGCTTTTATGTTTCTTGTACAAACCTGAATGTTGAACCATGCTATTTGTCTAATACATTGATCAAAGCTTGCATGGCTGCATGTTAGCAGTGTTGTTGGGTTTGTCCCTTGCATAACTTTGCCAACTTTCATGGTTATGCTTTTAACTTTATCAACTGAATATCTAACAGAGACAACCAGAGATCCACATTTTTGCTGCCCGTCTCAAAGAGCAAAATGGAGATGTATCTGGTGCTCGAGCTGCTTACCAAGTTGTACATGCTGAAATTGCACCTGGTCTTCTTGAAGCAATTATTAAGCATGCAAACATGGAGCATCGATTGGTAGGATAGTTCTAGCAAGTCTTAGGTCCTGTCAATTTTGATTGAGATGCCACATGTTCTGACTTGGCCTTTTCTCCTACCCAGGGGAATCTTGAAGATGCCTTCTCCTTGTATGAACAGGCCATAGCCATCGAAAAGGGAAAAGAGCATTCACAAGTGTTGCCAGCATTGTATGCACAATATGCTCGATTTGTATATTTGGTAAGTCCATATTTGCTGTGCACATTGTGAGGCCTTTATCTTTTTTTTTTTTCTTTTTTTTTTGCTTCTAATGATTGTGTATAACTTCAGAAATGATTGCCTTACATGTCAGTTGTTCTCTTCTTTTTACCTATTATTCTAAATGCCTGATGTCTCGGGCTAGTTTTTTGAGATTTTCATCCTCTCTACAATGCTTTCTTTCTAATGCAGGTATCAAACAATGTAGAGAAAGCCAGGGAGATTCTATTAGAAGGACTTGAGAATGCCCAATTTTCAAAACCACTTCTTGAGGTTAGCTTCTCTCTCTCTCTCTCTCTCTATATATATATATATATAAGCCAGTGATGTCAAGAGGCGCTCCAGGCGAGGCCCTAGCACCTTTATTAACCTCAGGCGTTGGATTTCAATGAGTCACTGCCTAGGCGAGCGCCTTGTGAGAGGGTGCATAGCGCCTGCTTGAAGTTCTTCCTTTTCTGTAGGATTTTTTTAAAATGATTTATGTTTTTACCTATTTGTCTATTTTTTTAATTTACCACAAGGAACAACTTAGGGGTATTTTTTGTAAAAAACAAAGATTAGGGTAAAAAAATTCAAAAAATCATTAAAGTGGGAAACAAACAGACAATGAAGGACTTAAAGAGAAACATCAACCACACTTTCTTTTTTCTACAGTGGGAGTTGAAGAACAACACATCTGTACAGCTAATACTTTAATTTTTTTCTCTAAACAAGTGCAATATAGTTTTAGAGATAAGGATTTCGATTATAATCATGAAATGGAGGATATGGAGGATTCAAGTAAAGGAGAGGAAATCATGGATGGAGATGTTTTTGAAGATTAATTAGTAATGATGATGGTATTTAATTTTGCTTTTTAATCTAGATAGCTACCTACTACTTAAATTATCTTATTTGTTTTAAGGGTGAAAATATAACTTTATATGACTATGTTATGGTATTTTATATTTTCTTTTGATTTTCTAGTGATCTAATCTTAATCGGGAAGATATAGATTTGTATAATATAATATAATATTTTTTTAGTTTATAGCACATCGCCCTAGTTAGTGCGCGCGTAGCGCCTTGGGCATTTTACAGGCTTGGTGCCTTTTAGCACCTTTCACCTTTGACAACAATGATATAAGCATGAAAACAACTTTTTTCAGCTATTACTTCTACATTGATCTCCTGGCACTAACATGCTGTCTGTTGTTCCATTTATATGCAGGCTCTGATACATTTTGAGACATTTCTGCCACTTCCAAAGCGAATTGATTATCTTGATTCACTGGTAGATAAGTTCATTTTGCCCAACTCAGACAGCGTCAATGCTGCTAGTGCTTCTGAGAGGGAAGAACTATCCTGCATTTTCTTGGAGGTAGTCTATATTTTTCTTTTCTATTTTTATCTCTTCTGATACAAGAATTTAATCAGATGCAGTTAGCCTAATTGTTAACAGTTATATGACTTTATGCTGCCATGTAGAATCTCACTCCATTGATATGAGTCCTACTGTGTTAGAAATTAGTGTTCAACTATTCTGTTGAAGAGGATGTTAAGTGGTTCTTTGTGGTATTGTGGTGTATGTTAAGGAGATATAAATAGACTCTGTAATCTAATTTGGTTTTCATTTTGTCAAACTACAGACTTCCTTCTGTTATATAATCTAGAATACTGTTTGATATTTATTATTTTATTGAAGCATACTCTAGTTCAGATGCTGCACAATGAGTATACGTTGTCTTGATTTCAATTTTGCACATGTTTTGGCCAATGACTGTCCTTAAAAGATAACGAGTGTCAGAGCTGAGAATTCTGGTGTTGGAATGGGCTGAGCCTAGTTAGATTTCTCATCAGTTCTCTTTATGTTTTTGTTGGTTTTTGCTCCTTCAGTTTTTAGGTATATTTGGAGATGCTCAATCTATAAAGAAGGCTGCTGATCGGCATGCCAAGTTCTTCTTACCCCACAGGAGCAAGTCAGAGCTGAAAAAGCGCCATGCGGAGGATTACCTAGCTTCAGACAAGGCAAAAATGGCCAAACCTTACCCTGATGCAACTTCACCTGCACAGTCTCTGATGGGTGCGTATACAAGTGCACAGAACCAATGGTCAGCTGGTTATGGTGTACAGCCTCAAGCTTGGCCACCAGCTACCCAAGTACAGACTCAACAGTGGGCTCCAGGCTATAACCAACAAGTAAGCTGCCTTTTCTCGATGGTTTTATTGAAGTTTTAACTCAAGGACACTAGTAATTTGATAATGAACTCTCATCTCCAATCATTTAAGAAAGTTTTTTGCAAGCAGTATTATAGTTTACCTCAAGAAAGTGATCTTTCAAATAATTTTCATGTAAATAGGCTGCATATGGCGCATATAGTGGCTATGGAAGCAGCTACCCTAATCCCCAAGCTCCTACACCAGTTGCACAAGGTGCAGCTTATGGTGGTTATCCTCCTACCTATCCTGCCCAGGTTTCCATTTAACTATGTTTTGAATTCATGTTATATTGTTGCATGTTTTTTTCCTTCACTTTTGTCCAACTGCTTTAGCCTCGTAATTCATATGCTGTTTCAATCAGTGATACTAGTGCTAGCCTGTACTTGTTTTATTATTTGGGCATGGAAGGGATCAAGGTCCTGTCTTTCCTTGGCCCATCAAAATTCAAATAAGTTCCTAAACAGTGGGTTGTTACAGAATCGTATTATGAGACACCTCGGTACCATTGCTATCGACCTCGCCTGCTGTTATTTGGCTACACAACTATAGGCATGATCGAGAGTTCATCTTTTATTGTTTACCCTGCTTGTCTACAGTAACTTCTATCTGGACTTTGAAGGTCATTTGCATTATGTTGCTGCCTTTTGGCATGGATTCACGTTCAACGTTAATAGTCCAGACAAGTTGACATTGTCTGCCTTCAAGTTTCTTTGCAAGTGTCATATCCCGTGTCACTGAACTTTGTTTACCTTCTCAACGGGCTGGGGTATACCTTTTTTCAGTAGCCTCTGTGATGTACACTAGTCTATTTTTTATCAGGGAAACTGCTGGAATGGAAAAACTGCTTTTCAAACATCCTACTGTTTCTACTGCTGACAGTGTTTTTATGATCTCAGCAGGCCTTCCCTCAACAAAGTTACGCGCAACCCACAGCTGCGGCACCATTGACTCAGCCCCAGCAGCCCGCTTCTGCGCCGCAACCTTACTACGGGACTTACTACTGATCTGGCAGGAACTTCCTGCGTGTAATTTATCTTTGCCGAATCTATTTGTAACTTGGGGTTTTTTTCCGGAACCACGGACAGCATGGTGTAAGCAAGAATGCACACAAGGGAGAGGAAGATGAGAGAGTAAACTTGTAGGTGCAATGGTAGCAGTTGTTCTTCTTCAGTGAATGATTAAATCTTTTGCCATTCTTAGGCATTCTTTAGTAGATTCTGCTTGTTACGTTCTTGGTTCACACCACAAGTTCAGTTCTTGGTGGCTGTGCTAGCAGTGGAAGAGTAACTGGACTGATTTTAGTCGGCTCGGCCGTGCTCGCTCCATCTTCAGGACAGCACTGTTGTGCTCGAAATATTGATTGAAATCCCTCTGAATTGGTTTATATGATCCCGATTTTAAAATCTTCGAAACCTATCCTGAAAAACTATAAATTACACCAGATATTTCGAAAGAATTAAAATGAAATTAATACAATTGTTTTAAGCTTGCAATTGTTTTCTAGCACAATTTAAATTAATACAATTAATCTATTTTAATATATAAGCATTGCACATGACGATCATGTGGTAATTAGGTTTTGATTTCAAATTTAGAACAGCCTTTTAGAAAAATAAATTTTTTATATAATTAAATTGTTTTGATATGGTAATGAGAAAAATAGTTTTTGATTATTTTAAAAAAATTAATTCAATTTATTTTTAATTAAAAAGTATTTTAAAAAATAATTATAATTATACAAAATCTCCTACAATTCACAATTATATTCTAACATGATTTATAGTAATAAAATTAACCTATTATAAAAAATAAGTCTACTTAAAATATAAGTCATATGTTAGAGTGTGTTTGCCAGTGTTTGGTAGCGATTGCTTTTCAAATAGTTTTTCATGCCGAAATACACGCCAATGATTTTTTTTATTTTTTAAAAATTATTTTTAACATCAGCACATCAAAACGATCCAAAAAGTACAAATCAAAAAGTACAAACCGCACTTAATTTTAATAATTTTTTTTTTAAATTTAACGAAACACAGATTGAAACGCACAGCCAAACACTCCCTTAATTAATGAAGTATTAAATTTAAATTTCCTACTCAATCATAGAAAAAAACCAAATAAAAATTGGAAGCACAATAATCAATACAAAAATTGTAATAGATGGAGTGTTTTTTAATTAAAAAATGCATTTTAACAAATTTTTTATATTTTCAATATAGTATATTAAAACTATATAAAAATATATCTAAAAAATATTAATTTTAAAAAAATAATTATATAAAAAATATTTTTTTATATTTTTTTTCTTAAAAAAAACTGATAATTACTTTAGATGTAAGCGGGCACAAAAACCCAAATCAAACCACATGTACTCATCCTACAAATATAGGATGAACGGTCGCGACGGCTCGAAGTGTACATCTATGATTTCCTGCGGTCATCCCTATATCTCTCTCTCTCCACAGATCTATCTATCCAATCTTCTTGAATCAAAATCAGAAGCATATCCATCTCAAAACCCTAATTAAAATCCTCTCGCTCTCTCTCTCTAACTCACTTCTTCTCCTCACCACCATCAATCATAAACCCTGATTCGCTAAATCTCACTCAGTTTAAAAATGGCGAGTCCATATCCACCGCCGGTAACCGTAAAAGCAGTTCAGGTACGTACGTACGTACGGTTCCATATTCTTCTTGTAAATATTTATGCTTATAAAATCCTATCTTCTCTTCATTTTTGATGGATAGTTTCTTGTGTGTGGCTCGCTAGGTTGGTTCGTACTTTGTTGGGCAGTATTATCAGGTACTTCAACAGCATCCAGATCTCGTGCATCGATTCTATGCCGATGGCAGCACCATCATTCGTATCGATGCCCATTCTACCGATTCTGCTAACACAATGCTGGTACCTCTTTTCTTTTTTTGGTGATTTGAATTTTCATGGTCTTTTTTTTTTTATGGACATGAGCTGTTCCTATAAAGCCTACACTTGTTTTTTTGTTTGTGGAACCTGATTTGATTTGGGTAGATGTGCATTTAGCTTTCCATGAAGGGTTTTCTTTACTGTTTATATTTAATAGTTGGTGCCTTAGTGAGTTCGCTACTTCACTTGTATTACTCTACTAGGTGGCTACTTTTTTTTTTATATATAGATTTTTCATCTTTTTTTTTCTTTCAATGGATGCATTCGCTGGCTTTTTTTGTCTATTTTTTGTTGTTTTTATTCAGGGGTTGTCGGGCACAACCTTTTTTGAACTGTTTAGTGTTTCCGATTTTTTTAGCAGAAAAGTTGTGTATTGAATGGAAGTAAACACATGTATTATTGTGAATTTGTTGTTGAGGGTAAATGTTTTTTGTAGGATGACCAGTGTTGAAAATGAGTACGGGAATAATTATTTATTATGCTTGGAAATTTTTCTTACCACTTATTATGTTGTCTTTCCTCCTATTGTAATTATTCATTGAATTGTTTTTGCTTCATTTCTCTCCAGCAAATTCATGCGCTTGTCATGTCTTTAAACTTCTCTGCTATTGAAATCAAGACTATCAATTCGCTCGAGTCGTGGAATGGAGGTGTTCTGGTGATGGTGTCTGGTTCTGTTAAGACCAAGGATTTTGTTAATAGAAGGAAATTTGTTCAGACCTTTTTCCTGGCTCCACAGGAGAAAGGTTACTTTGTTCTCAACGATATCTTTCACTTTGTTGATGATGGAGTTGTTTACCAACAAAATCTAGCACCCAGGCCATCAGAAAACATGTACATGCAACATCCAGTGGCTGTATCATCTGACGAGACTTTTGATGCACAATTAGATTCTTCTCACTCTCCTCCAGAGCCTCCAGGTAATAGGATGATGATGGGTACAATGAAGTATTAAATTTAATTGTGAATTGAGTAGTGTGGTTATATACTGGTGTGATGAATTAAAATTTTCCCTTTTTTCATTGTCTGCTTCTCCTTGGGCTTTGGTTTGAGCTGTGAAAGGGTGGGGGTGGGGTGAGTTTATAAGTTTGGATCTAATAGTTTAACTGAAAAACAAAATCAGGATTGTATGTGTGTACACTTGTTTTTTAATTTTAAAATCAATGAACTTTTAATCTCTCGGTTTCTAGTTTCTGAGGGTCATTTGATATTATTATTTGGTCTAATCTGTGAGTTTTGGCAGTTTCTGACTATGTTTTGGAGGAAGAAGCTAGAGAATATGTGAACTCAGTTCGCATAGATGATGATCCAGTTGACAAGTACAGTCTCCCAGAGCAACAAGAGCAACAAGACTTTGAGACTGAAATTGTAGTAGATGAAACTCCTGTAGTGGAAACACCTGCTTCATTTCAAAGTGCTGTAAATGTTGGACAAGATTTTCCAACTGCAGCTCCAGAAGAACCCATGGAAGAGCCTCAAAAGAAAACTTACGCTTCAATAGTAGGCATCTATTCTTTGCTTGTGTTTGTTTCTTGTTTTGTTTTGCATGCACCTCTGCATCTTTGTGTTTTTTAGCCATACAAGGCATATCTAAAATGATTTAGAAGTGGTTATTTTAACTTTTGAGTACAATCAATTCTGATGAAGGCCTCTTTGTTGATGCCTTCTTAATATAGAAAGCTAGGCATAAAAGTTGTGAAAGATCAAGGTGATAAACTTTGCACATATATAGTCAAATTTAAACCAGAAAGAAAACATAATGTACGTACAAAAGAGAAGGGGATGAGGGATAGTATTTGCATAAAATATTACAGGAACAGAGTTGTTTTTATTTTCATGTTTTTGCCTGTGGTATCTCTTGCTGTTAACTTATTTTCTCTGGGACATGGAAAGTAACTTTTAATCTGTATTTTTTCTGATGGTGGACATGTAATAGCTACTAGTTTCCAAGGGACTGTCTTCTTCATCAGTTGTCACTCAGCCGCCTGTTAACAGGAGTGCCCCTACAACTTCTGATTGGAATCATATGCCAACAACCACTGCACTGCAGCCAGAATCTGTATCATATGCAACAGAAACTGGAGTTGAGGCTACAGAGGAAAGCTTTGGAGTAGACGAAGGTCAAGCATGTGATTCTACCTTAAAAGCTCTTCCTTATAACATGACTTACTGTGCTCTGGTGATATTGTTCTCCCTTGTCTGGATTTTTCAGTGATCTTGCTTAATTTATGCATTCTACCATTTTTTACTTTTGGATGGAACTTTTGAATTTTGTAGCTAACTATACTCCGGATATGACTGGTGCCTTGGAAGGAGTTGATGAGCTCACTGCCGGCAAACACAATACCTTAATTTCTTGTTTAATTGCCACACAATCTTTATACATTTTGCAAGTTTTTGTGAGAAGTTTTCAACACGAACTATTTTGTTGGCAGCAGCACAACTATCTGGGAAACTTTTCCTCACTGCACGATGATTTTTGTAGCTTATCACTTTTTCCCCTTGAATGATATTTATATTTGCAGTGTTGCATTCTATATATTTGAAACCTGAGAGAACATATTCCTGTAGCAATTAACATAGCTGGAAAGCATCAAGTTGATTCTTGATCATCCTCCCATACAGGTGAACCAAAATCTGTCTACGTGAGAAACTTGCCCTCCGATGTTACTGCTGCAGAAATTGAGGAGGAGTTTAAGCACTTTGGTAGAATCAAACCTGATGGTGTTTTTGTTAGGAATCGCAAGGTGAACCTCCTCCTGTCTTCTCCACTATATATTGTCATGTAACTTTTTACGGTGGCTGAAATTGCAATTGATTCATGCAGGATGTTGTTGGTGTTTGCTATGCTTTTGTTGAGTTTGAAGATCTTCCAAGTGTTCAAAATGCAATCAAGGTTTGAATTTAATATCATTTAAGGATTGTTTTCTTTTTATCTTATTTGCTTGCTAATTTATCTCTATGCTTAATGTCAATGCATTCCCCTTTTTGCTTGTTCGTAGCCTTCAGCATCTATAAGGATGAAATTTCTCCATCATTCGATTTAACTCATAGTTCTAGCTTTGTTCAAGTTTCATTTGATTTTCTCCGGTCTTTGTAAATATTTGGTAAGATGCTATGAATTGGTATATCATGTTCCTATGATTTGCTTTTGACGTGCAAAACATGGACGGACATGTTATTTGATTAATTATAGAATGAAAATTAAATCCATGCGTGTTTGTATTTCGGAGAAATATAGACATGTTATTTGATAGTATTGCTTTTTTTTTTTTTTTGTAATGCAAACATCAGGCACATTCATGTCTGGGGATTTCAACATTTTCTGATGCTGTATTTGTACACAGTATTTCTTCTGCTCAACTCTTTTTTTTTTTTTTCCATTTTTTGAATGCAGGCATCTCCAATACAGCTGGCTGGAAGGCCAGTCTACATTGAGGAGCGAAGACCCAGCACCAGTATTGCTTCTCGAGGTGGAAGTATGTGCATTCATTCATTCATTCCTTCTCTCTCTCTCTTTTCTTTAGTTGTAATTGTTAAGTGGAGGTCTTTTTTGTATTGAGATCAAATCCATACAATAATAGGACAAAGGTAGGTATCTGATTGATGATTGTTTTTTTTTAAGCAGTGGCAGTTTAAATAGAATTGATGTCACAAATAAATGTTTATGTGGTGATTGTGAAGTTATCAATTACAAGTGCGCGATAACCTCAGTGGCCAAGGTGGCAGCAGCTGTGTTTGTTCTTGTACCTGTTATAGGACTTAGATTATTCCATGTTGCTTTTGGAAAGTAATATTACTGTCATCACATGCCATGTCCTTGTGTTTTGTATCATGCTTAGGGCAGTCAATGCTTTTGACCTTTGTGCTATTGTAGCCCTGCAAAAAAATTGCTTAATTTGTGCGCTGTGCAGGAGGAAGAGGGAGAGGTTACCAAACAGATTCGCCAAGGGGGCGTTTTGGTGGCCGTAGTTTGGGAAGGGGAGGCAATCAAGACGGTGGTGACTACAACAGAGCAAGAGGCAATGGTTTCTATCAGCGTGCTTTCTGATAGGACGAAGGTTATCAGGGAATGAAGTGTGAAAAGGATGAATCACTCTGCCTGGACCTGGGTTTTTTGATCCGAAGGTTATATACAGGTTTTTTGAGCTGTTGATTCCTGATTGAATATTTTCCTTTGATTGGTTTCAGGAAAGATATGTACTTTTAAAGTGTGTCGTTTCACGTGAAAGGAGTTTCAAATGTATCCTGTGCTATTTGTTCTTGGTTATATAGATACGCTCCGAATCCCCCTTGAATGGTTTTTATCACACAGTTCGAGTGGGAAAATTTTGATTCAAGCGCAATGTGGTGAATCGATGTGATCTACTGATCTTATGGTTTAGAAGATCATTTTTTCTTTTGTGGGATTGTTTGCCCTTTTGCTGTATGCAGAGCCCAAATGAGTCCCCTTCCTAGCAGCCGAACTGTGAGTGCTCATATACCTTTCAAGCACACTAGTGTTCCCGTAAACATGTTCATCTGTTTGATAAAATTAAACCCATGTCCAACTGTAAGGTCTCTTCTATGGTTTTAGCGTATTAGTGTAAGAAAATTACATTAAACCCCGAAATTAAATGAAACCACTGTAGCATTTGTTACCTTCCAATCTTACAAATTTGAATGGTGATTTTTTAAAAAATCTAAGTTTGGTCCGGAAGCTACACGCGCCTGGGCTATTTTCTTTCAATACCTATGCCCACACAGCTAAGCTTCTCTTGTTTTCAGTTTTTAAGTTTTTCGCTGCTTTATGTTTGTTTTTTCAAGATAACAAATTGAGAAAACAATTCATTGAATTGAATTGAGCATAGTTTTCAGATCGGTTCAGTGGCCGGTTCAGTTTAAGATTCAAGTTTTGTGTTTTGATCATGTCATTTAGATTATTTTTAGTTTTTTTAAATTTAAACAAAGTTGTTTTAATAAAAAAAAAAACAAAAATTAATGGATTGCAACCAGTTTTTTGACTGGATCTTGTTGAGTCATGTCAGGTTTTTTTTTTATTTCTTCAACCTAATTCGGTTCCAGCTTCAGGTTGACCCGCTGGCCTGAGTTTCAAAACTATAGTCTTTAGACCTTTCTCGGTGGCAGACTTGGTCTAAGGTTCGAGTTCGGGGTTTTGACTGGGTTGCTCGGATCAATTTTTTTTAATCAAAACGACGCTGTTTCAGTAAAAAAAAAAAATCAACGGATTGCAAATGAGTTTTTGACGGGGTCTTGCTGGGTCATCAGATCAACCGGGTTTTTTCTTCCTCTATATTTTCTTCAACCCGACTTGATTTTAGCTCTAAATCAGTCAGGTCCCGGATCGACCTATTGGGCTGGACCGAGTTTCAAAACTATAAAATTAAGTGTATTAGCGGGTCACAAGTTTAACAAGTTAGTTCATAGTATCCAAGTTATTATTTTATTTTTTTTGTTTGTTTGATGCTTTTTCTGTACTTCAATTTAAAATAAATATAGTTTTATTTTTTTCCTTATCTTTTTGTTATTAATTATATATATATATATATATATATATTTTATTTAACTCATATCTAAATAAATATAATTTAATTATTTGTTATTAATGATCTTCCTTTGCTGTCTTAGCTTTGGGTCTATTACATTTTATTTTTTTTTACTTTTTTAAAAAATATGTTTCATACAAAATGCGTTTTATTCTCATATAACTAAGAATAATATGAAAATTTTATTTTATTAAATAAAAATAATATTTTTAAAAATACAGTAAACACAATTAAATAAATATCAATTTTTTTTATAACTAAAAATACATTGCGCCTGCGCGCTCCGCGGTGTGCTGCTTAGTACAAAACTAGAGTCTGCCAACTGCTGCCATTCACCACAGTTGACAGAGTGTTTTAATGTTGAGCAATTCTAGTATTGGAATCGAAGGCATTTATTGATAGACACGATGATCTTGTTTATGATACAGTTTTTACATAGTTGGTGCTTTTCGCCATGGATTCTCCTCTCTTGTACCTTCCTCCTCTCTTTTCCATAACCACGACGCCTTCAGTTAACAGCTTAACCTCTGGCAAAAACCACCGCTCCTTCATGGAAACGTGGTGGCTTAGCATCGAATTCTTTCTGCGGCACCTTACATTCGACATCATCATCATCATCATCCTCTGTTTCCCATAGGAAACTAGCATATGCTGCATGAACATGGCTGTAAACAAAGATCGAGAATTTGTTAAGCTGAAGCGCCTTGATGATCATAATCTGATTCTAGGACATAATGTTGTGTTTTTCTTACCAATCTTCTGGAGAAGCCTGGACTCCACGCTCGAAGTAGCTCGAAGCTCTATCTTGGTCTTGATGCAGTTCCCATACTAACTTTCCATATTGTGACAGTATTTCACCATCTGTAGGATCTGCTAAGATAGCTCTGGAGTAATACTCCTCGGCTCCCTGAAGGTCTCGCTTTGTCTGCGAAATATTTGTGGTTTTAGCATCAGTTTTTAGCAAGTAACAGTTAAAAAATTCCATGTGAGGGATGTGTTCTTAAGATCATCTGAGAAAGAGAGAGACTGATCGATTGACGCCCAAGCTGATTTAAACTATACTCCTTACCATTGAACCAAATAAAAAGAAAGAAATTAGACTTGAAGTAATGGAACAGGACTAACCTGATACAAAAATTGACCATAGTTCCTCAAAAACAAAGGGTTGCCGGGATTTTCCTGCACCATCCTCTTATAATACTCCTCCGTGCCATGCATGTCTCCACCTCCTGAATCAAACTCATCACCACTACCACCTCCACTTCTGCCACCATAACCTCCACCACCACCATTTCCATTACTGCCACAATCAATGCCAGGCCCTCTTGCAAGGTGCATCTCTTCACCAATCCACTCTCTTTTCTCTTCAAAATTTACGTTCCAATAAATCCTATCCATGACTCTCACCTCCTCAGTCAAAACCATGTTCTCCATCTTATTACTTAAACCAAAGTGGCCATTTTCCGCCGCCACATTCTCTTCTAATTCTGCTCTCTCTTCCTCATCTTGGACGTCACTCTGATCTTCATCTTCCTCGTCCTCATCTTCATAGCGCCCTCGCGAAGTACTAAAAGAAAATGATGGTATAGTTTCTAACATCAAGCACTTTGATCTCCCGGAGACTTTCCTGGTTTGGTTCGGATTGTAGTGCTGCTCATCGTTGTTGTTGGAAGAATAGTCTAGTAGCCCTTGAAGGTTTCCCTCAGACTGAGCACGACGAAAGCCTTGATGGGAACGACCGGAGAATTCAGAAATGGAAGGAGAGATGGGAGAGGAGCTGCAGGAGATGGTGCTGAGACAGAAGCAACCAGTTTGGTGGTACGGAAGTTTGTTTATGCTTTGGTGGTGAATTGGGCTGTGCTTGAATGTGGTGTTAATATCATGATGGTGATTGCTGCTGCTGCTGCTGTTAGGGCTGTCGGAGATAGACGAGAGCAGGGATCCAAGAACTGGTGTTGAAGAGCTCCTTAGCAACATGGTTGCTAGTGACATGTAGCCCTCTAGCTGTTAAAACCAAGGGTGTAAGATTCAGTGAATAGATCAAGAAAAAAACAAAACTCACATGGAAGATAAGATTTCAAAGGCTCAGAACCAAAGCCAGAGGCCTGAGCTAGTAAGCTAGCCATGCTTAAATGTCCAACCCCTAGAAGACAAAACTGAATAAAAACTGCTGTACAGTTGAGCAAATGCCCTGAAAGTAAGTGTCCTATAGGGTGGGATCTTGGCTTTACAAGCCATGGCGTCTATGGACAAGGGACAAAGTTAAATCAATCCAAAAAACATCCTTGAGCAAGAGCATCACAAGCAAAATGAGAAAGCACTGTACCCTTTTGAGATGCGATCACGCAAAAGCGAAACAGTCCCTTGAGCTTGAAAACCTCGTATGAGATTAGTCGAAGAGAAAGAAGCCAGCTAGCTCAGAAGGATGACAAAGACTAGATGAACAAAACCATCTAGAACTTCGTGAACAACCTGCATTTATAGCACAGTAAAGAGGGAGGAGGAAAAGGTCTTTGACATGATAGATTATTTCTGT
Organism: Populus alba x Populus glandulosa; assembly: GCA_033617975.1. Taxonomy (NCBI): domain Eukaryota; kingdom Viridiplantae; phylum Streptophyta; class Magnoliopsida; order Malpighiales; family Salicaceae; genus Populus; species Populus alba x Populus glandulosa. The sequence continues at coordinate 26,712,916 of CM066144.1, read as the reverse complement.
GGTGGAGAAATCTTTGATGCTAGCTGTGAGATGGGAAATATCAACTCGTTTTCCTAGCACAAGTTGTTAAAGCAAGTCCATTCATTCTAGAGGGGAAGGACACATGGAAAGTTCTCGTCTTTGAACTTGAAAATTAGGAGGCGGATGCCTCTTTGAATGCCACCACCGTATTTGAAAACGCTACCTTTTTTTTAATTAATATAAACATTCGAACTAGCTTGTATCAGCTTACATCTATTTTTAATCTTATAAATTTTAAAATTAATAATTATTTAAAATTTATAGACTCAATTTAATAACTTTTACAAAATAAATTTAAAATTTAATCAATTAAGCTATATTTTTTTATAATAAGTCTATATTGTTTTTTTTATGTCAATCATTGCTATGAAACATAAACAGGGGCTGGTGATTCACTCAAAGTCTAAATAAGCTTGAATTAAGAAAATAAGATGGGAAATTGACGGAATAAAAACTGGAATCGACTCTTGATTGGTAAGAAACTCATTGATTATTCTTTTTGAAATAAAATAGTCAAAAATCATATTTTAAGTCTTCTTCTTTTTTTAAAAAAAGGAAAATATTAACTTATTTGATCAATCAGTTTTTAACCACAGACAAATTTGTTTTAAGCTTAATATAAAAAAAGAAAGATATTATAGATAATTGAGCTATTGTCATTTTTATCGTATATGGTAAATTTACATTTCAAATTTATTATTTAAAAATCATAGAAAAAATAATAATTTAAATTTATAACATGATGAACATGGCACGAAAGAACACATCACAGTTGGGTCATGCTTAATGTTTTTGAGTCTAGCTTGACACGTGTTCTTTACTAGCTATTGCTGTCTAATTTGGCTTGTTCTTTTGCTTCTAGCCGTACACGTGGCGCTCACGGTTGGATTATTCCATGGAGAACGCGTGCGTTTTATCGTTCGTCTGGGTGTAGAAAACTAGCAAGTTCATCTTTTGTCCGGTTACTGATTTTCTCTTGGTACATTGTCGTGTCCCATACTCTCAAATTTGTGTCTGCTTCTCATTTCTTGATGGGTATAACTGCATTTGTTTAATGTTTTTTTTTTTGATAAAAAAATATCAAAAAATACATAAACGTGTTTGATTGAAAAAAATAGAGATAAAACGGATCAAAAATATGTTTTTCTTCCTCCATTATTCCCATCTTTTTTATTCTGATACAATGACTAGACGCTGTTTAATTATTGTCTTTAAACAGCAAAAACTTGTTTCAAAACTAAATCTTTAATAAAGGCAGAGAAAGATATTATATAAATTTACTCTAAGATTATTATAAAAATAGATTTATCTTATGTTTTGCTTCGTTGTTTCTTTATATGTACAGAAGCATTTGATGATCAAGCCTGAGCCTGATTGCTGATGTTTCATTTCTCATTTGGATTGGATATAACGAAAAAGAAAGAACTTTGAGAGTGGCTTCTCATGGCTTTGCCTTGTCATCTCAACAGTGCTAATTTGTGAAGTTGGGCTCTGTTGTTCTGTTCATAGTCTTCTAGTTGTTGGTGTGGCTTCTCATGACTCTTTTGTTCTGTTAATGTCTTGAAGAAACGTTTTCCTTCATGCTTAATTTGTAGTGTGAAGAACCTATCAATTGCTTTAATGGTGTGGTCTTTTGTGCAAAGATTTTTGTCGACTTGTCTCTAGAGGCAAAACAATGCTGTCAATCTCTATTTCCGACTCAATTATAAGCCCTTGAGGGGTTTTGTTCTCGTTTTGAGCCAGAGGCTGCTAATTCACCAGCTCTTCTAAAGCCCCTAGACTATACATTAGTTTGGTGGAGTACAGTTGATGGAAGTGAGGAGAAGCATGGTGGATGTGGTTTCTCAAGTTTTTCCTCCTGAGGATTATAAGCCCTTGGGGTTTTCTAGTCACCACAGACAAACCAGGTTTGGATGAAGTGCGATGTGTTCGAGCAGAGCTGACAGATGAATGCTAACCTCATCACCTACCGCTTGAATCATACCCTGAATTTTTTAGGTAATAACAGTTCGAGTTTGGAGTACAAGGCCCAGCCAACGAGGAATGCGAGGGAAAGGTGTTTCAGGTGGAACATTTTTCTGCGGCTACTGGGCCTCTCAACAGGAGTTGAACATTGCTTGCTTGAAGAATTTTGATCTGATCATCAACTACATGCCATGCCAAACCTTGAGCAAATCCATGCACTCATCAAGCACTACTGGCCCTCGGTTTTCTTTCATCCCGATGAGGTCTATTTGCCATCTTCTGCGACACGGTTTTTCAAAAATGGAGCACTCTTGTACAGAGCTGGGGATTTCTCCGGCGAACCCATAGATGCTGGGGGCAACAGTGGTGGAACAGTGGTTTTCTTTCACTCCCGCGTATGCAGCTTTACTGGACAGCTATGGAACAGTGGTGGCGAAGGTGTTGAAGCTTATGATTTGGAGTACATAGCGGGGAACAGAGCCACTGTTTACTCATCATAAAGTGGACATGCTAGCTTCCCTCATCCCGGGTGTTACATTCAGGGTTCCCCTAAACTTCGGAGAAGAATAAGGAATGATGCAGCACGTAGTAGTTTAAACGTGGATTCAAGCATCCATTATGAAAATATTGCAGCAGAGTATCTTCAAGAACTGAGCTAGATAAGATTACTAATCATTTGCCTGAGAGGATAGATATTCAGTGAACATATTTGATGAGTTACCAGTCGAGCTCTATGGAGAAGAAGGTCCTACTGGGTCGAAGGAGAAGAACGATTGGGTGGGGGATGACAGAGGCCAGCTGTCCTCCTCCTCATTGCCTCTCATTACTCTCTGTCCTATTTTACACTGCTATAGAATGATTGACCTTCAAGAGGTATCCCTTTGTGTGTTTATATCTCATTGTTGTGTAGATTTATAATCGAGGTCGAGTACGGTTCCTCATCAAGCAAAAGTTTTCTGGGACACAGAAATCTGGCTGGCATATTTCCTGTGTGCAGGTGCTGCAGCTCTTCCACATGCATCTGCCCTGTATGTTGCTGTTTTTTTTTTTTTTTTTTTTTTCTGTAATTGATTCAAATGGCCAGGTATAGGATCATGAAGGCTTGTGATTTGTGAATGTAATAGATGTATCCATAGTTTTTAGACTTGGATTCCGGGTTTTATCTGGGTTGTTTGGGTTAATTTTTTTTTTTTTTTAAAATTAAAACGATGTTGTTTTAATTAAAAACAAAAATCATCGGGTTACAACTAGATTTTTTATCAGGTCTTGTTGGATCACCAGGTCACACCAAGTTTTTTTTTTTCTGTTTTTTCTTCAACCCGACCCGGTTCCAGCTCCGGATCAACTAGCATGGCCGGGTTTTAAAACTATGGATGTATCATTACCTAAATTCTTCATGTAGCTTCACCATTTTTTTTCTTTATCCTCAAAATTTTTTAATAGTTTCTGAATTATCTTAAAAATAATTAAATTGATTGAATTATATTGTAGTAATTCTTATATTATTTAAATTTAAATCTAGATTAATTAAGGAGTCGGTTTAAGAGATTTTCTTCTATTAATTTTATTTTATTTTCAATTTGATTATTATATATTTTTTTACAAGTTAACTAGGTTATTTTTATATTAATTAAGTTGATCAAATTATGTAAAAACAACTCTTACATAATTTAGTTTTAAATTTAAATTTAATTTTAAATTTAAATTAAGTAAAAAAATAAATGAGAAGGTTATAAAGTTGGCCCAGAATTAATTTTATACAATTTTTCATGAAAAAAATCAAATAATTTTTTATATCAATAAATATCTTTAGCGTTGATGAGTTTTTAATTAAAAGCTTTTTAATATCCATGTTTTGTTCGAATTCTACTTTTTTTAATGAAAAATGACATCATTATTATATCATGACATAGAGAATTTAACTGTTTATGTTAAGTGATTCTGAAAGAAATTAAATTAAAAAAGCTTTTAAAAAAAATAGTTTAGGTGCAAACTGACACTACCCTGCAAGCTTGAGGGTCTATTTAATGCTTGCCCTTCTCTCTCTCTCTCTATATGTGTTCCAATCCAGTCCATTAAAAGCTAAAGCTCTGAGTTCGCTGGCAGTCTCTCGGTAAAACGGTGTGAATGGCGGCTTTGACAAATCGTTGCAGCTAATCCACTAGCTCTAACCCCAAACAGCACTTGTGCAAACCCTAACAGTGACAGATGTTGGCAAGAAGATTTATTTCTTTGTTCAAGAACTCCCAAAGTTCTCAAACTTCAAGGTAACCGACGCTTCTCTTCTACCAAACCAAGAATCCACCTTTTAAATTTTAATTTAATTCAATTTAATTTTGCATAATTAGTGGAGGGAAGTACTTGGATGAAGGAAAGAGCAAGTCTTTTGGTCGAAAGGCAGTTACGTTTGTGTTGGTTACGGTTACAGGTGGTGTGGCCTTGAGTGCTCTTGATGATCTGGCTATTTATCATGGCTGTAGCAGGTAATTTACATTTTTTACCTCGTTGATCAGAAAAAAAAGTTGATTTCTTTTTTCTTTTTTGTTTTGGGATTTGGGGAATTGATGCCTTGATGGGGTTGCTTTTGTTAGATGAAGATAATGTTTGTTTGAACTAAGAAATTAGAATGGTCCTTAAAATTGGTTCAAATGGAGAAGTAAGATGTTTTGACCCCCGCTATTGGCAGTTTTTACTTGAATATGATTATCAAGGAGGATTTTGTAGATTTAATGTTTCTTTATTGGTTGCACCTTCGTTAGGCATGATATCCATTTAGGGATCGTCTGTGAATGCAAGCAAATCGGTTTGTCTCTTCTTAGTTTCTTGGACAGAATGAATAGATATGTAAAGGTTGCAATGTTAGGGACTGGTGAATCTTGTGATTTCCAAGCTATTTTGCTTCAATTGTTAAGGATTGAATAGATACGTAAAGATTGCACCTTCTTTAGGCATTATCCATTTCGAGATTGCCTGTGAAAGCAGGCATATTGATTTATCTCTTCTTAGTTTCATGGATGGATTGTGTGTGTGTGTGTGTGTGTGTGTAAGGTTGCAATTTTGAGGACTGGTGCATCAAGCGTTTCTTTTGCTTCATTTGTCAAGCGGATAACCTGCATTATTTATTTATGGTTTTATGGATTCCCAGAGCTTAAGAAAGAAACCTTTTTATCATGATTGAAACCCAAAGTTGCTTTAATGTATAAGTCAACACCACAGCCATGCTGAGATCACCAATGCAACCACAAACACACCACTGCTGGCTTTACTGCCCCCTCAACCAGCACAAGAGTACTGTTACCTGTATCAACATCTCTTGTATCACAAACATGTTAATGATGCATCAGTACTGGACCGTGTTGATTATTTAAAATCAAGAAACAGCCAGCAATCTAATTGATGGAGAATTGCACTAATCATATTTAGCGTGATTGAAGGGAAAGGGCAGTTAGAGGAGGGTGGGTTTTTATGTGGATGGTGAGGGTTGAGGGTTGGGTTGGAAGGAGGACGATTGGGGAGGTTGTCAGAGAATTGTCTAATCAACTTCGGAAATTCAAACTTTTCCTACAATAATTGATTGCTGCTTGGTTAATTGTTGCCTTGTGTGATTTCTCATTTTGGTAATTTACATTTTTTACTGCGTTGATCAGAAAAAAAGTTGATTTCTTTTTTCTTTTTTCTTTTTTTGTTTTGGGATTTGGGGAATTGATGCCTTGATGGGGTTGCTTTTGTTTGATGAAGATAATGTTTGTTTGAACTAAGAAATTAGAATGGTCCTTAAAATTGGTTCAAATGGAGAAGTAAGATGTTTTGACCCCCTCTATTGGCAGTTTTTACTTGAATATGATTATCAAGGAGGATTTTGTAGATTTAATGTTTCTTTATTGGTTGCACCTTCATTAGGCATGATATCCATTTAGGGATCGTCTATGAATGCAAGCAAATCGGTTTGTCTCTTCTTAGTTTCTTGGACAGAATGAATAGATATGTAAAGGTTGCAATGTTAGGGACCGGTGAATCTTGTTATTTTCAAGCTATTTTGCTTCAATTGTTAAAGATTGAATAGATACATAAAGATTGCACCTTTTTTAGGCATTATCCATTTAGAGATTGCCTGTGAAAGCAGGCATATTGATTTGTCTATTCTTAGTTTCATGGATGGAATTGTGTGTGTGTGTGTTAAGGTTGCAATTTTAAGCACTGGTGCTTCAAGCGTTTCTTTTGCTTCAATTGTCAAGCGGATAACCTGCATTATTTATTTATGGTTTTATGGATTCCCAGAGCTTAAGAAAGAAACCTTTTTATCATGATTGAAACCCAAAGTTGCTATAATGTATAAGTCAACACCACAGCCATGCTGAGATCACCAATGCAACCACAAACACACCACTGCTGGCTTTACTGCCCCCTCAACCAGCACAAGAGTACTGTTACCTGTATCAACATCTCTTGTATCACAAACATGTTAATGATGCATCAGTACTGTACCGTGTTGATTATTTAAAATCAAGAAACAGCCAGCAATCTAATTGATGGAGAAAGGGCAGTTAGAGGAGGGTGGGTTTTTATGTGGATGGTGAGGGTTGAAGGTTGGGTTGGAAGGAGGAGATTGGGAGGTTGTCAGAGAATTGTCTAATCAACTTTGGAAATTCAAACTTTTCCTACAATATTTGATTGCTGCTTGGTCAATAGTTGCCTTGTGTGATTTCTCATTTTGGTAACATATTTTTACTTCACTATTAAATTTTCAGCAAGGCCATGGAGAAAGCCAGTAATAGTCAAGCAATCAAAGATGCTATTGGGGAGCCGATTGTCAAAGGTCCATGGTACAATGCATCTCTTGCTGTAGCTCACAAGAGGCAGTCTGTGTCTTGCACATTTCCTGTGTCTGGACCACATGGCAATGGAGTATTCCAATTGAAGGCAGTTCGTAATGGAGGTTTGTGCATTAGTGATCTACTATTTTTCCTTTTACAGTCTTCGTTTTTGATTTGTACTTTGAGCTTTTCATACCTGCCAAGCTTATCCTACAATGCTCAAAGACTTGACCTGCATAAGAACCCTTGCTCAGATATGTACATCATTGCTGGTTTTTCACTCCTAATCCTTTAGAACTCTCTGCACCGGTCCGAAATGTAAATTCTGTCGAGGGGCTCTTCTACATCTACTGTGTGTGAGTGCATACCTTAGGATGGACCGTCCATCACCCCCTCCCATGCTCATACCGGGGCAGCTGCCAAGACTGCTGGCTGTCAACTGTTGTATTTCATTGAAATAAGAAAAAAGTTACATACCCCTTTCTTGTTGGAGTCTCAACACACACATCTGGGCTGCCTGTGTATTTTGTATTTGTAGCTTATGCCTTCTATTTCTAAGCTAACAGGCAAATAACTTTTTTCTCTATCAGATGACAGTTGGTTTTCATTTTTCCTTCCTCGGAACTGGGAAATCCTGATAATGGAAGCTCTCCTTCATATCCCTTCTAATGAAGAAAGGCAGCAAACCATGCGGATTAGTCTCTCAGACAGCTTCTCATCTCCAGCCTGTAAGACATGCACCGAATGCCCGCAGCAGGAATCCCAAGATCCAGAGAAGAAATGAGAAGTTGCATCCTATATATGGGGTATTCTGAATGTAGTGATCATTTTCAGATTTCTGTTTCATACAGTCCCTGTTCTTTCTTAAATCGCATCAAATGAATGAAGCCAGATCTCATGTGCTCATAAGAATTTACGCTGACTGTCCTAAAATTGTGGAATTTTTTGGGCAAAACGTTAGTAAATTGTAGTTATGGGGTTAAGTTTTTTTTTTTTAATTTAATTTATTTTAGTTTCTTGTTGGTGGCATTCTCATATTCTTTTGATACAAGTGTGGCGAGAGCTTTTCTTGATAAATGAACTTAATGTATTATGTTGGGAAGTAGAGGATATTCTACCTAATTTTTCATTTTTGTTGGTACAAGAAATCCTTTAATCAAGATTTGGTAGTTATAAGATTTTGTCTAGCCAAATGACTCCAGTTTTTTTTTTATTTATTTAAATGATGTCATTTGAAGATTAGTTTTTTAAAACAAAAAATTGAGTTGATTTGGATTAACTAGAATTTAATTTTGAATTATTTGGTAATTGTGTTTTTGTAAAAGTATTTTTTAATTTAAAATATATTAAAATGATTTGGTTATTTTAATTCTTTTAATTTCGGTTATTTTTCTAAACTTTCTCTAATATTTAATACCTTTCTTTATACTAACCTGGTTCAATTTCCTTTCTTTATACTAATCTTTCTATTATTATTTTCAAAATACTCTTTCTATTATTATTTATTTTTATCAAAATATTTTATTATCTATTATTTATCATTTTTATAAAATATTTTTAGAGCTTTTAATATGAAAACAATCTAAAAATATATATAAAAAAATTAAACAACAAAAAATTGAACTTAAAACAAATTTATGTTTGGGCCGCACTGAGGGCTTAGTAGTTTGAGTAATGTTTAATATTAAGAAAATATTATATAAAAAAAAGCTTAAAAACACAAGGATAATTGGATATATATAACAGAAATTATATATATTCACAATTAATTGTGAAGAATAATTTTTAAAACATAAGTATCAAGTCATAAGAGCATCTTATTAATAATTGTGTTTGTTCATATACATGCATCAAAAATAGAGTTTGGATGTCGTTTATACATAATTAAATAAGATTACAATCCATCTCAACATAGTAAATATTACTTATAATCTATAATAATAAAATAAGATAAGCAAAAGATTACTCCTAGTGCAAATAAAAAGGCTATGCAAAACAAACATAATTATTATGAAAATATAATAATTATAACAATGTTTAATCTTATAAATTATTAGTTATACATCCTTGTTTTATTTCTATTTAATCATTATTTTTCATTTAATACAATCACATTATTACAACTTCTTAGATATCTAGTCCACATCATTTCTTTTGGAGATTTACAATCTCCTAGTAGTGTTGTATTTATACTATTATTTTTCTCAATTCCCAAATTTAGTTAATGCAAATCCCCTTTTATTTTCTTCGTCCTTGAAATCTTATCGATGCTTGTAATCTTACCAGTATTATCAGTCCCCTTTACCCGGGATTGACTAATCAAAATTAAAAATTTATGTTGATATCAATATGTCCAATTGATATCATTAGTTGTCTAATCAACCTTTTTCCAAGCATTTTAAGTCTAGTATTTAAAAAAACTCATCGATATTATTAACCTCTCTTCAGAAACAACTAATCAAGTTTTAATGAAAATATCGATATAAGTATAATTCATTTATATCATTAGCTATCTAAATACCTAGAAAAACTAGTCAAATTTCTTTAAATGTCTTAATTATGTCTCATTCTAATATCGATGGCAAGAGTCCTTTGACACAATTAGCCTTCCTTTAAGAGTAGCTAATCAAATATTAATTTTGTGGACTTCATTTTCTTCCATCATTCATTTATTTACTTACTTACATTCATTTATTTACCTACTTACATGATAATATTAGAGCAAATAAATTAATTTCATGACAACAACATTAACGTCACGTAACAATGTTATAGATACTGGGCACCTACCTGTTATGCTAGAAGCTCTTTCTCGGACTTGGGTTAATGGCACAATTACTAAAGTATTTTCTGCGAACAATTTTTTCATTAATAAGCAATACCCTTAACAAACTCGGCAATAAAAAAAAAAATCACTATTATATTTAACTTTTCATTCTCAATATTCTGTTTCGATTTCTAATGGAATTAATCCTATGTTACATATAACTTCATCATTTAAATTTCCTATGTTACATATAACTTCATCATTTAAATTTCTTACTAATAATCTAAATGATTGACCACACATAACCATTTTATCATATTTTTATTTTTATCTTCTAATTACACCATATATCATATATTGATAAAATCCTTAAACTAACTTAAAAACATGACTAATTTGACTCTTCCTTCATCATTGTTTGCCAACCCTAAAGAAGAAAACATGAAATTGTTGATTTCTATATTTTTTCTTTTTTAGGAACCATTTTCTTTATTCTTTTGTCTAATAATTTCTTCAATTATACTAAATTCTTAATTTATTAAACTCATCATCTGAAATGAAATAACATCAAATACTCAAATATCATCATTCATATAATTTATGATACAATTACAACACAAGTGGATCGTTGAATTATGTATATAAAAATTTTAAACAAAAAAATTTGAATTTTAATAAACCTTCATTTAAGCCATACTTCCAAACATGAACTTAGTTAAAGTAATGATAAATATTAAAAATATATATAAAAAAAGAGCTTAAAACCAACTTTGCTAATTATCCACTCAAAAATGGATTAGTTCTCGCAAAGTAATATTATTTTATATTTTAAAAAATTAAAAATATATTATATTAAAAATATAAAAATAAAAAATCAAATTAAATTTGCACTGGTTCACAAATTGACTTCATCAGTCAACTAGATTTGACAAAATTATTTAAGAAAAAAATATTAATCACCTAAATTTATGATCGTTAAATTAACCTGTCTGGATAGATCAGGCGAGTTTAAAAAAAGTTAGGCATATAATTAAATAGCATTAGGGAAAAGGAAATATGAGACTTGTGTCTGCCTGGTGGACGACATGAACTAAATGGGGTCGTTGTCTTTAAGAGGAAAAAATTGTAAAGAAAGGGTCGTCGTGGCACACGGGAAAGGTGTTAGTGCTTATTACCAAAAGCAAAGTAAGCCAACATTTCTCTTTTCGGACTCCAGAGCCTTTTATTAACCACGGACCTCAAAGCTTGTTCATTTCTATTTACTACTTTTTTATTAGAAGCATTGAACTTGTTGATTCGAGGTGTTCTTAGAATATTTCACGTGAGAATTAAGGTCTTTTTTATACTTCTACGTGATATATTTTTTTACATTGCTTTTAAATTTTGAATTAAAAAAATAAAATTTATTTTTTTAATCATTATTTTAAAACTCAGCCTAGCTCAATATAATAACTCAAAAACTCATTTAAATCAAAATATTTTTAAAAATTATTTTTTATATTTATCTAACCAAATCTAAATGACTTAATAAATTAACCACTCCAACCAACCCAACCTAGCCTTTGTATTTATAGAGAATCTTGCTAAATAATTAATTGATTTGCCATTCTCCTCTTCTTTTTTTCTCTACCGTGACTTTTCTTTCAATACCAAGGAATTCAATTCTTAACTTAAGCTTTTGTATTTTAAGAAAGGTAGAAGAAGGAAGCGATTCTCTTTTTTATTGTTTTGTATTAGAAAATTAATGTTTGAAGAATTATAAAAGAGTTTAGGGTTTTTATTCAAAACATTTGATGATTGAATAAGTTTTAATGTAAGCAAGCAAGGAAGGGGTTTGATTGTTATTAATCAATCGTTTTAATCTCTGATATATGTATCTGTTTAAGTTTTTATATTTATAGATAGTTAAAATATATTTAAATATTATTCTTCTAATGAATTGATTGAACTTACTTTCTATTTAAATTTTATTTCAGGTTCTTAACTTTCATTAACATATTAATCTTTGATTGAGAATTTCTATTATTTTATTTGTTGGTATATTTTGCTTGCTTTCGCTAGATTTTTTTTTATTCTTTGTGATTTTATATTTTAAACGCTTCACTATTAAGTTGTTTTCATTAAAGTTTTTATTTTTTTTTCAAATATTATATTTTATTTAACGTGACAAATATTTTGAATTATAAATTGTTTTATTAGTGTTGAGGAATATTTGAAATATTATTAATTAATGCGTTAATATATATATTTATTTCATATGTATGCTTCAAGTCTTAGTGTAGATGAGATGTCTCCAAAACACCGTTCCTGCATTGCAAGTCATGGACTTAAGATTCAGGTTTTGACAGGTTTATTGTATGACTAGCCTGATCGAGTTAAGACCAGTGGTTTAGAAAGAAAAAAAAACCTAAACTAGGGTAGTTTTGAATAAAATTAAAAGATCAAGGTTAATGTAATAATACATGATCTATTGAGTATTTCATAGTTCAATAACTTATACTTTGAAGTGTATTTTAAAAATATGTTTTATTTGGAAAAATATCAAATTAATATATTTTAATTCCTTTGGACAATCTTAATATGTTAATTTTAAAAATAAAAAATTATTTTAGTATATTTTTATATGAAAAATAATTTTAAAAAGCACTTAACATTAACAAACACACTATAAGATATTTTACCCTGTTTGTTTTTGTATTTTAAAAGTATTTTTTAAATAAATTTTTTTTATTTTTCTCCTTGCATAAAATTATTATTTTTTATATTTTTAAATTAATTTGATATACTAATGCTGAAAATAAATTTTAAAATTAAAAAAGTATTATTTTAATATATTTTCATATAAAAAAAATACGCTTTAATAATCTACCCTGAACCAGGCCCGGGACGAGATGACAAGTGGCGGTCTTTTGTGGTGAAAGCTTTGTTGATGGGTCGCCATAGGGACGGTCTTAGGTGGTCACAGAATGATCGTTCGATTTGATTAAATTTGATTTGATCATGAATGAGGGCGGGCCCCGCTTGGTCCTATCCCTTACTTGTTGTTGAGCGGTGAGATGTTTGGTCCCACCCCTGTCGGCTTGTCGTTTGGAGGAGTATCACCAATGGGTCCCGCTTCTCAACCCACGATATTAAAGCTCTTGATAGTAGATGCGTTCCACAATTTATCGTGATATGAGTGATAACAACACTTTTGGGCTTCATGGGCCGGAAGGACTTTTATATATATATATATATATAAACTTATGGCTAGATGACTGTCAAATTATTTTTTAATATAAAAATATTATTAAAAAACATAAAAAATAAAAAATTAAATTAACTTGATAATTTGTTTAAAATCTAGTTATTAACCCAATAATATTTTTTAATAAAATAATATTTTTTATTTTTATTTTTTAATTAATCTAAGCTAATTCAATATATTTTTTTTATATAACTCGAAGCTTGTCGGGTATCATATTTTAAAACTATGGTTCGTATCTAGCCACTTAAGTTATTATTATTATTATTATTATTATTTTTTATTTGCGAATAACAGATAGATAGCAATAAGCCTACAAGAACTAAAAAATAAAGAAGGAATAAAGGAACTGCAACATGAAAACCAGGTGCTGGCACAAGATGACAAGACACGGAAGAATAGTGTTTTAACTTTTAAGGATTGTTTTACACGGTTTTTCTGCTTTTAGGTTTTTTTCAATAATATTTTTTGTTTTGAAAAATATTAAATTGATTTTTTATGATTTTGACGATGTTAAAATAAGATTTATGAAATAAAAAAACTAAATAAAAAAAAAGGGTATGAGAATGCGAAACATTCCCTGGTGCTGCTAGGTGGGTGACGAAGGCCGAACAAACAATCATCAAGAACAATGGGAATGGGGTTGCCTTGCCTCTAAGGCTCTGGAAACTTTCCGAAGAACATCATTTATTGCACTGCTGTGTTTTGTTTTTATCAGGACAGTCGACAGATATGACCAAGTCTGTTTTTCTAGACGATCCCCTTTTCCTCCTGGGTTTTCAAATATTTCATCTTATATAGCTGTTGTATTTATGTGTGACCGACCGACCACGTTGATTCAATGATCTACATTAATTTTTCTTTTTTTCTTTCAATTTGGATATTAATTTGGTTAAATTTGATAAATTAATTTACGATTCTATTGATCCTCAAAAAATCTTGGGTCGACCCTTTGTATGGTGACTTGAGCTTTTTCCTGTCGACCCCGCTCGGGGTTTTAAAACAACGGGAAAGTGGAGGAATTTTCGAGGGGCAAGAAGGTAGAGGGAGGCCTAAAAGCAGACAGGGAGGACCCACAATCATCATCAAGCTCTCCTTCCTCGTCCACCCCACCAAACTAAACTAAAAAAATGTTACCTTTCCCCTTTGCTACTCTTTCCAAGCCAAGCCAAGCCAAACCAAACCAAACCAAATATCAATATCAAGCCATCAATTTTGTTGTTTCTCCTCTCATATATTTGCGATTTCTTTGCTTCTAAATTAACCCTTTCGTGAACCTCTTCCTTCCCTTTCTTCTCTTTGATGCAAGGTGGTTTTCTTGGTGGAGGGAGTGGTGGGTCGGTGTGTATGTCGACGGTGTCAATGGAGGATAACGTGTTGATGTCATCTGAGGACTCGTCAAGCCCGGATGAGGGTGAACTTGAACTGGGTCTCGGTTTGAGTCTTGGTGGTGCTTCTGGTTTTAAGGATTTTGGTCAGCGTAGCAGTCAACAATATGCAAGGATTTTGATTGCTAAGGATTTGCCTTCCAAGGTTTCTTCTTCTTCTTCTTGTTCTTCAACGACTTCGTCTTCTTCTTCTACCTTGAGTAGAGCTAATGCTACTGCTGGGACTAAGAGGGCTGCTGATTCTGTTTCTGCTACTAATGGTGCTGCCAGGTAGCAATCAACACCCTAATAATCTTTATATATATATATATATATATATATTTTGCTGTCAAGTATTTACCTTTTTTTATTTTCTCTGGTCTTGGTATTGTTTACTTGACTGATTTTGATGTTGAATTTTGCTTTGTTATGTTCTTGTTTCCTTTTTCCTCTTGCTTTATTTGCCATGAAAATTTGAGGTGTTTATGCATGTGCTGTTGATCCCATGATTCTTGTGCCTAGAATATTACTGATAGTGTTCGTGTTTTGCCTTGATTAGGATCTTTTTCTATGTTTTCTTTCAATTGTTTTTTCGTAACTCGCACTTTGGCTTGAATCAGAGACAAAGTGGAATTTACGTTTCCGTTTTTTGGTTATGTAATTTGTGGAATTAATGAATCAAATAGATTAATACATAATCTCAATTGTGAAATTTCCCCCCTGAAAAATGATTCCTAGTTTAAAATGTAAAAAGAATTATAGATTGTGGCATCAAGTTGATTCTTAGTTTAACGTACTAATACATGGTTTTAAGAAATGAAGGCTGGTTTCACACCTCCAGATCTCTTATCTCTTTGATGTACAATCTTTAAATCATCTGTGAATATTCTCATACCTGTACGGATGAAGGTTTGGCAATGGTGCAGTCAACAAATTCTCTGCCTTAGCAAGTGACTATCATTTTTTTGCTTTTGAACAGAAATTGCATAATATGTTCATGTATATGCATAAATATTCACGGGCATCTTGTTTCCTGGAATAGATCAAGCTCAAGTTCGAAACTTGTGGTTGATGTGATGGCCACCGCTACCCTCTTATTGTACCTTATAACTAAAGAAGTCTCACATTCCTTCTCAGCCATACTTGATTTATTTGTTTTTCTTCTTGCCTTGCTAAGAAGACTCATTTGATGGTGCTAGAGTAACGATTTTAACTAGTGGTAGTTGTTGTGCTGATGGTACAATAATGGTTAATTGAGATGCTGTGTGGATTAGATCATACAACCTAACTTGCTGTTTTTGCTATCAAAAACTCTTTTTTTTTCCCTTTATAATCTTCCAAACCATTAAATTTCTCAGGTTCCCCTGCGCATACCCTATCATTGGTTAAACACTGCCAAGTTATGTGTTGGAATTTTGTAGATTGACCGTGGAGTTGAGCCACGTAATTTTATTGTTTTGTTTCCCTTAGGAAAGATTTATACCTAGACTGATCCCAAGTCACTCACCCCTTATCATTGAGCCAGGCCCTGAGACATGTTTAATATTTTCATATAAGAAGCTATTTGATCCCATATTTTTTTATGGCACCTGGTAATGCAAATATTTTCCTTTCTGTTTTGGTAAGGTAGCCTTGCCTTTGTTATTAACTATACTTGTTCCTGCCTGCTGGGCAGGTTAGATAACTTAAGTTTATGCAATGTATTTAAGTTTTTAGTGTTTTAATTTTTTATGCTATTATACTAATGATTAAAATTTAATCCTTAGATGCCAATTATATACATCTAGCAACAATATTTTATATACATTTTTTGTAGCAGCAACAAATCTAATTTACACGCACTGATATTTTTTATATAGAAAATATCATATTTGTTGATCTAAACTAAAAAATCCCCTCATGCATCATAAGTGGCTCACTGAATCTGATCTTTGAGCAGTTCTTGTTATCTTTATTATTAACATTTTGCATCTATATTCCCGAATCAAAATTTAGCCACAATCCTATGTGTGGAACACTTATCCGAGCACTAATCTTGATAAAACAATAAATAGTTCTTTGTAAAGCACTATTATGTTCTCTTCCAAACTATACAAACAATCAATTAAATACTATTAAGTCATAACCCAACGTTTTTGGATGAGAAGTTGAGAAATTAAGCTTGATGAAGGATTAAGCTTGATGAAGGAGATTGAAAATACATGGAAAAGTACATATAATTTTTTTTCCACAAGTTTTTGGATTAAATAATTAAAGGTGCCTTAATGATTTAGAGATGATAGATAGCTTGCACCTCTTATCTGCAGCTCAGGTAATAAGAAAAGTTATAGAAAGAAGAAATACACGAGACCACATTAATTAAAACAAATGCATTACTCGAAACATAAACTATCACAAATATACTATATAAGACTTGTTGTTCTAGTGTCTATATAATTAAGATGATTTCTAGTCCAAGTATCGTATAGAAAGTTGGTCAAATTTAAGTTATAAATATGATTCATATTCTTATTGGTATGCACAATCTTATTGAGATTCATTTGAATAGTATACCACATGTAAATTAAATATTATGTGAAATGTCTAACAGTGGCAGTGACTACATTAATTCTAGATTGCTTGCTCTTGTGCCTCAATCCTTAGAATTTATAGATATATAGATGTAGATATAGATATTCTAAATTTACTTTAAGCTACTGATGGCTTTGCTTCTGTATCATTTCATTTTGAATCTTGAAGCAGTCAAGTTGTTGGTTGGCCTCCAATAAGATCTCATAGAATGCACATCATGGTTAACCAGGCAAAGTCGCAGGCTACTGAAGAGTTCAACTCAATGAATAAACGCAAGAATGCTGTGGAAGAGAAGGTGGGCAACAAAAACATTAATATTGGTAATACCAAGACTAGGACTTCCCTATTTGTCAAGGTGAATATGGATGGAACCCTGATCGGTAGAAAGGTTGATCTGAATGCTCATGGCTGCTATGAGACACTAGCTCAAGCCTTGGAAAATATGTTCCTAAGAGACACCACAACTTTGAACATGGCACGTGAGTTTTTCTCATCCTTTCATCTGAATTTTATAAATGATGACATAACCCTTTTAATGGGACTTAATTCTGGATTTTTAACCTTTAGTAGTTGGAACTAACTAGTGGTATTGGTCTTTCGTGAAATTTGGGATTATGATGCTCAACCTGATTTGAAATATTACCCAATGTTTCTTTTATATCAATGCTTTGCTAATTGCAAACCTGGCTTTGGTGGTTAGATACATTTTTTCTCATGTTAGATGCCCAATATAGATTTTGATGACTGATAATAAATGTATGGGAGTGTCTCATTTGTTTTGCTTGTTCTATGTGGAAAAATGTCTATGCATCACTTATAAGCTTCTGCATGCATAAACGCAATAAAATTCTTTTTGATTCCAAACTTGATTTTTGAAGGATCTTCAGCAATATCAAGTTTCTTGTGTAGGGAAATTGAATATTTTTCAACGCAGCATATAAAAGTTCTAAAATAGCTGATTCAACTGTATGTCTAATCATAGAATTGCAATTTGTTTTTTGGAGTAAAATCATTAAGGTAGATACCATGTAATAATCTAATTACTGGTGATTATATTTGTTCTTAGGATTGAGCACACCTGAACATAAAATAATGATAGATGCAAAAAGACACTCACAATTGCTGGGCGGGTCATCTGAGTTTGTGCTCACTTATGAGGACAAGGATGGGGATTGGATGCTTGTCGGAGATGTTCCTTGGGGGTATGTACCATTCACTCAATATGATCATTTTGTACTTGATTGCTACAATTAAGGAATTACAAGGAAAACAAATTATTCTGTTATTGGATCAGACATTGATTGATACTTACATGACATATGAATGCATCCATTTACTGAAACTGGAAGCCTAAGCAACAAATTATTCTGTTATTGGATCAGATATTGATTAATACTTGCATGACATATAAATGTATCCATTTACTAAAACTGGAAGCCTAAGCAAGAGAGGCCTACCGATATTTTAAGAGTGACCAGATGACTCTGACATCTTATTTGCAGATTATGATGGAAAAATTTTCAACTATTTAAATTTGAAAATTACATGTGTTGGTGTTCTGTTAACAGTTCATTGTCTTGTGCGCTTTTGTAGCTTCTAACGAGTCATTTTATATGGCCTGTTGGTAATGTGAATAATCTTCTTGCTTTTAACTTGTGTTTTGCATTCATTCAGGATGTTTATTAGCTCTGTGAAGAGACTCAGAATCATGAGGATGTCCGAGGCAACCGGACTTGGCAAATGAATGTAAAATCAACGTTATGATTTACCTCTAGAAGTTTCATTTTTCTTAAACCTTTTTTTAGACAATAAAATAATCTTCACAAGTACTAATTATGTTCGGTCATTTCTTCATTTACAGCTCCAAGCTCGCAAGAAAGGAGTGGAAGACAAAGAACCAAGCCTATCTGGACATCTATCCCTAAATATAAGTAATGAAGAAAAACTTTGGATTGACGAGTGATATACAAAGGAAAAAACAAAGAGTGTTTATAGTGAAAACATTTTGATAAAAAAGTAATTAATGGTCCTCAGCGGCTTTGTGTTGGATTTTGGTTGCTGTATGGTCTTATTATACTATTTGTTCATTCTTGTTATACCTCTGAAAATACCCACCTTACTGTTTTGGAAGCAACAAGCACCTTACCTTTTGCTGTAATATATACATGCATAGTCACTGAATGGCACTTACTGACCTGTAAATTCCTGAATGCTTAAGCTTTTTCTCATCGTTTAGGAGGTGAAGAACCTTTTGCTCATGAACCTCTCGAATATCATGTGTTAGGCTCATAGAATTTGGGTTGCATAGCCAATTACTTGGATTTATAATTTAGTGTTCATGATTATGTGGAATTAACTCAGAATAAATGGAGTTGGTTTAGCTTTGCTGTAATATCTGATCTTTGTTATGATCTGGTCCTCGGGATATCACTTCCAAAGAAGTTCGTATACTCAGCAGGTTATTTTTGAAGTTGCTCTAATGGGAAATGCTTGTGGACAATAGTTCAAAAAGATTTATGGACGTCAGAGTGATGAGATTTGTCGCTCATTTTTGCATCTGGGTGTGTGCTTTGTTTGCAGGCTGGATCCGAAGGTAATGCCAAAAAATAAAACTCTTGTAGTTTTTTGAGATTGATGAGAAAAAAAATTCTCCCTTGGAATTTTAAGCTTTTGGATATGCTCTCCTGCTGTCATTTACTAGGGAATGGTGCACCAGTGTAGTAATTCATCAAGAGATGATGGGTTGTGAGCAGTTTGGACCACAAGAAATTGATTGTTCTTGATACGCCTTGCTTGATTAATTGAAAACTTGGCTTACAGCACAAAAATGATTGTGTTCTCCTGGTTGTGAGAGTCGAACTTCATATACCCATTAAACTTCTGGGCAAATAATTTGAACCTTTGAGTACAGACATTAACAAAGACTAGATACAAAAGAAGAATGATGAAACAAAATAAACAGCAAGGGAACTCAATTAATGTTCCTATACAAGGCCATTAACAGGTGATGTGTTAAAGACAGGCTTATCTTTGTTACTATCATATCCACTGCTGTTGCTACTGCTTTTTCTCCTCGGTTTTGCCTCTCCAAGCATTGTTATCACATCTCTCATTGATGGTCTGTCCTTGGGGAGCTTGGCAGTACAAAGAAGTGCTATTCTAAGAACCAATAGCATCTCTTCTTGAACATGCTTGCAATTTCCTACATTCTGGTCTAGTGCTTCTTCTAACGATCTGTTCTCTCTAATCTTTCTCCGAATCCATTCAACGATGTCGACAGATTCCCCAAACTCAGGATCTAAGGGCCGCTTTCCTGTAAGAAGTTCTAATAAAACTACTCCATAGCTGTAAATGTCAATCTTTTCATCGACTTTCAAGGTGTATCCATATTCTGCAAAAGGATGGTGTAAGAACGTTGTTATTTACAGAGAAAACATCTTGAAGCGAAATGGGATTGTTTAAATGTTCGTGGGAGAATATAAGAGAACATTTCTCTCACTTACCAGGGGCAATGTATCCGTATGATCCTGCCACCATGGAAACTGTCTCGTTCTTCCTAATCATCATTCTTGCCAACCCGAAATCAGCGATCCTTGCTTCAAGATCTGTATCAAGCAGTATGTTATTGGACTTGATGTCTCGATGAATAACTGGTGGGCGGCAATCATGGTGAAGATAAGCAAGTCCTTGTGCCACTCCAAGTGCGATATTATATCGTGATACCCAGTCAACAAGCAACCTTCCTGCTTGTTTGCCATGCAAGACTTCTCCGAGGCTGCCATTTTGCATATATTCATATAGTATCATCATGTCGGCATCATTATGAAGAAAGCCTAATAACCGAACAATATTTCGATGCCTTAGCTTCCCCAAGAGGTTCACCTCTCCGACAAAATCACTGCTGCTTCCTGTTTCGATGTCTGCTCCTGATCTCCATAGCTTCTTTACTGCAACAACCGTGTTCGACCTAGGCACCTCAGCTTTGTAAACAGTCCCAGTTGCTCCCATTCCAATCACGTTTGATTCCTTTAAGCAAGCTAGAATGTCAGAACTAGTGAAACCAAGCCTCTGGTAAGCCATCAATCTCCATGGCCACTCTCCACTGCCCATTTCATAACTTTTTTCGAAGCAGCTTCCATTTGAATACCACCTTTTATAGAGAAGTCGAGCACCGACTAATGCAATCCCAACTGCTAAAATTGATGAAATCCCAATGAGCCACCCAGCAACTATGCGCTTTGTATGCACATTTCTTTGCTCCGATGGATTTAGCAAACTGTGGCTACATGGAGGCAGGACACCGCCACAGAGACCCACATTCCCGACGAGATCATCTGGATTGATGGCTCTTAGCACGCCATTTGCAGGAACAGGACCTTGTAGTTTGTTATACGACACATTCAGCATTTCCAAGGCAGGGGAGGAGCCAAAATTCTCGGGTAATCCACCAGTCAAAGAATTGTTTGATAGATCAAGAACGGCCAGTGCAGGCATCATTGCAACTGTTCTTGGGATTTCTCCAGTCAATCGGTTGTTCTTAAGATTCAAATTTACAAGTTTCTCACATGAAGCAATGCTAGCTGGAATGGAACCAGAGAAATGGTTTGATGAGAGATCAAGCGCAGAAAGTGAAGGACGGTCCTGGAACTGGTCAGGGATCTCACCTTCTAAGTTATTGTTTGAGGCCATGAAGGTTTGTAGATTTTGAATGGAAAGAACTGTGGAAGGAAGAGAGGATCGGAGTCGGTTTCTTGAGATATCAATGAAGGAAAGTGATGAAGAAAAGGCTAGATCAATTGGGATTTGACCAGTGAGGCTATTATTTGCCAACTCTAACCTCTGAAGCTTTCCTAATTTGCCTAGTCCAACTGGAATTTCCCCAGAAAGAAAATTGTTTTGCATACGTACACGAACAAGAGAGAAGCATGTTGATAAAGAATCAGGAATCGGACCTGAGAAGGAATTGTTGAAGAGAATGAGCTTGGTGAGATTACCACCATTACACAAGCTTGCTGGAATCTCCCCAGATAATGAATTGGATGATACGTCCAACCATTGCAATGGTGAATTCTTGCCGAGATCTCTTGGCAATGGACCTGACAATGAATTGCTCCACAGCTCAAGCACTGATAACTGAGTCAACCCTCCAACTCCAGCAGGAATTGAACCTGAAAGCTGGTTGGACATCAGATTCAAGAGCTGCAGGTTTTTCAAATTAACAATCTCAGCAGGAATTTCTCCTGATAAATTATTGTCAGACAGGTCTAATAGTTGCAGTGAAGTGATGTTTCCAATCGCCGCTGGAAGTTTGCCTTCAAGATTATTCTGATACAGGAATACAGTCTCAAGTGCCTTAAGTCTCCCCAATTCAGCTGGAATCTCACCACTAAGATTTCCAACTGCCAAATCAAGATACTTCAGATGAGTGAGATTTCCAAACTCTGCTGGGATTCCACCTTCAAACTCGTTGTATCCTATAATTATTTTCTCCAGTGATGAAAGCAGCCCCAGCTCTGCTGGTAATTGACCAGTGAGATTATTCCCAGAAAGGCCAAGAAACTTCAGCTTTTGCAAGTTCCTGAAAGATTTTGGAATGGAACCTTCAAAGAAACTCCCTCTGAGATCAAGAGTCTCTAGTGAAGTCGCATTGCCAAGATCCTCAGGAATAATTCCAGAGAAATTATTGCTTGAAGCATTTAGCAAAGTCAGACCAGCTGCTCTTCCAAGACCAACAGGAAAGCTACCAATAAAGAGGTTCTGACTCACATCAATGTCTTCCAGTGAAGTGAGATTGGATATAGCTTTTGTCAACGATGAAGAGAACCCATTGCAGCACAAGTTTAGAGAAGTCAAACTCTCTAGTCTTTGGATGTCATCGGATACATGTCCACTGAGATTCATGTGGGAGAGATCAAGCTTTTCAACAGCTCCATTGGAGTTGCACCAAACTCCAGCCCAGTTACAATGAGCTGAGCTGTTGGAAAGTTTCCAATCTCGAAGACTATTCGATGGATCTAGAAGACCAGCTTTTAGAGATAGCAAAGCTGACACTTCATTACCCAACACTTTTTTCTCAACCACCACAGCAGAACCAATCCCAACGCAACAGTAGAACAACAAAACCAGGACTTGCAACCGCAAATTGTTCTTGTCCATTGGCTTTGTAGGCAGTCTATCAGTTCTCCACCATTTCAGTGACAGCAGTTAGTGAAGGTTGGAGTGCCTCAGAGAGAGGCAGAGAGCTTTTGTGGGAAGAAATGGAGAGGAGATTAATTTGCGTAAGAGTAGTTATATAAGTAGCAAAGAAATGGTGATTAGTATAATAATCATAGAGGGAGCTCATGAGCTCGTGAGATCTTGGGTTCCGCAACAGCTGTTAATCAGCAAGTAATGACAGGGAAGCTTTTGGACCCATTGGAAGCTTCTCCGACATTAAACATGGCTAGAGAATGTGTTTTTTGATTCTTACTCTTGTTATATGTAAGCACATTCTTCTACTTCTGTTGCAGTAAGAGCCAACTACTTGAGGTGGCAAGTCATATTTAGCTTTACAAGTACTTTTTTCCACCATTTTAAACCATTTTTATTAAACCTGCTACCCGTCGATTAACCCGGGATCCGGTTAACCAAAAATCATCTCGCATCGAGTTTTACAACTATGATTTATACTTAGATTTGGTGGTGTAGTAGGGTAACTTTGAAGTATTGACAAGAATGTAGGAATCATGATATTGATGTGCATGTGAACAATATTTTGCCAATAAAAGCCCACATGGTGTCTACTAAATCATGCTGCTCTCTCTCCAAATAATTCTTTCAAAGAAATCAAAACCAACCGATGATCACATTGCTTGGCTCAATTATTATTCTGAAGGCTTCAGATCAACATCACAGTTCATGGATTAATTATTTAATTACACCTTTAGTGGGTTAGTTATTTGTTATGATTGAGTAGGAAAGAATCTTTCCATGTTATGTGGTAATCCCATCACACAAACAAACAAGGCCAATACCAACAAGGTCTTTGTCCATGAAACTCTCACTGGTTCATGGATGGCCAATACCCGACCCGACTTGATTTGGTTTCGAATTGGATTAGATATTAATCTATCCGACTCTTAAAACCCGAACACAGATGCTATAACTTATGTTATTTAATATATAATTAACTTGGTATGCATATAAATTTTTTCAACTAATTACTATATGGGTGTTTTCTTGTAATTAAGAAGATTGACTATGGAAACGAAAAATGTCAAGAGGAGATAATTAAATAGATAAAACAAGGGAAGGAAACATGAGGAAATGGAAAGAAGTGATCGACATTACCCCACCAACAGCCAATTCTTTTTAAGATAGAGTTTTTTTTAATGACAAGTGAAAGAGAGAGTGGAGAATTATGTCAAATTTCACATGCAAACATGTGGAAGTAAATTTTATTTTTCAAAGTGACATAGTAACAGCATTGCTTTTATTTTTTAATTTGTATTTGTTAAAATAAAGCAAGAAAATGGGGGCCATGTGAAGCAGCAGCTTCCTAGAGAGAGAAGCCTAATCCCTGCTACTTCCTATTATTAGAGAGAGAGAGAGAGCAGCACTGCTCATATTTATTTACATAAACAAATGAAGAAGAATACAGACATGAATGGATTGAAAAATGCTAGAACAGTGAATATTTGGAGAGTTCATGGGAGCGGAGGGGATGAGGTGCTCCACATGGATTTATGCCATGGCAAAGCGTTGCCAGCCCTTTTATGATCCTGAAATACAACAAGGACGGGACAAGGGGAGGCTGCCCATGTGCCACATGCTTGAGGTGGATGCTACGCCTGGCATTTTCCAATTACATGGCATCGGAAACCATAGCCAATCAACCATATATCCTGCTTAGTATCGTCAGGAACGAAAGCAAAAGCATGGCTGCAAATGTTTTTTTTGTTTGAAAATATGTATGATTGTTATCGTAATCATAATTATGTTTCCAAATGAACACCTTCATTGTATTTGTTATTAAATTTGGATTGGCCTGGTGGGTCGATCCAAAATCATGTCAACTCAGTGATTGGACCAGTTAGAATAAGATAAGAGACCGGTCAATGTAAAAACCCTGAAAAACCCGGGTGATTCATGACCTGGAAAAACCCGGATGAGATTCTTTTTGTTTTTTCAAATGTCGTTTTTTTTTTCTAAATCCCTCTTTTTTCATATTTTTTTAGTTGGTTATTAATATTTTTTAAAGTTTATTATATACATACTAGATGAATATTTTATTTTTTTAATGTGAGATTTGAAATTCTTTAGTATATATACTCTATGTTCTTAAAAAAATATTTTTTTAATGTGAAATTTAAAACTCTTTAGAATATACTAGTTAAGTGGCCCACGCTACGCTGTGAGCTCATCATTTATTTTCAAACAAAATTGGGTCCTGACAATGACAGGACCCAAGACTATTTGGGTTCTGCATATGCATGATCCAAGTTTATTTTGGGCCCTACACAACCAATGACCCAAAGCTATTTTAAGTTCTGTAGCATGCAAGGCCCAAAGATAGTTGGGTCTTGGAGAGCCCAAGTATCACGTGAGTGCTGAGGTGTGCCCAACTCTCAAGCAGACAACCTAATAATAATATTATAACAAAAATAATAATATCTTTGAAATCAATACTTTGTATTCTAAGAAAAATAATAATATTGACAATGCAAATTATAATATTTTTTATATTTATATTTAGAATTGTTGAGTATTTTTAATAATACTATGTTGGGGGCTCGCTCTTATTGTTTTTTAAAATGCCATAAAAATTATAATTTAAATAATTATATTTTCTTTTAAATTTATTAATTATTTTATTAATAATATTAATTATAATAAAAATAATAATATTTTTAAAAGAAATAATAATATTTAGAATCCTAAGACCCATGAACATTAAGTCTTGATGAAGGATCCAATAGAATTGGATCATTGTTCTAAACCCATTAATCTTGGGTCCTGACGCCATATCCATTTCTCCTAAATCCTTAGCCATGACCTAAGCATCATTTGTCCCCAACCCAACGCAGCCCAAGCACCACCTGTGCATTGGGGAGTGCCCAACCCATAAGCAAAGAGCCCAAGTGCCACGTGTGTGTTGGGAGTGCTCACCCATAGGCTTAGCCTCCACCAACAGTTCAGTTCATAGTGAAAGTCCTCACAGTCACAATGAAAGCACTTACAATGCATCCATAGTGCAACATAATGCAGTGCAATCCACAATGAATTTTACTCATGGTGAATAGTAGCTCGCGCTATAGTGAAACACTAATCCCTTTTAGTTATGATTAAATACTCTATATTCATAATAAAAAAAGATATTTTTTTTAATGTGGGATTTGAAACCCTTTAGTATATATACTTTATGTTAACAAGAACCAAATTATATCTTTTCAATATATGATTTTTTTTTAATATATTTTTTTAAACTTCATTATTTACAACATATATAGCTTATATTTACATGAATTGTTTTATATATATATATATAAAAAAAATATTAAAATTTCAAATATATTTTTTAATTTTTCTGAGTTAACTCGTATAACTCGTGACTCGACTTCTTGACTGGATCAACTCTCGAGTTGAGTTTGATAGTTATGCTTTAAATAACAAATATGTATATGAAATAGTTTTGTTGGGCTAAAATGTAGAGATAGAACACGATAGGGTGCTTGTGGGCAATATGGTGTTGCAAGAGATGGGCATGCAATTAAGTAGATTTTTCCACCTCAAGCAAGCCCATGATTTTAGAATGGCTTACATGGCATGATCCACCTCCAAAGCAAGCAGGCCCATCAGGTATCAGGCCCGAATTGGAAGCAGAGATTTTTCCACCTCTGCATGGCCAGGCTCAAGCTGCAGTACCTCAGCTAGGAAAATCTTAACCATGTGTTGGCGACCAGTCCTGTGGTTTTGGTTCTAAGAATGTGAATGGCTGTCATTGGTACACACCATCTCTCCTCTCTTGACACCATACCCATACAGCAAGCACTGGTCTGAGGTCTCCTTATCATACTCTTTCTCTGTCTCTATAGAGTCTATACGCTCATTACTCGCACTCCAATGGCAACCCTGCAGTCTCTTGCATTAGCCTCTCCTGTGGCACAGCACTTGCAGCACCAAACCCGTTCTTTCTCAGGTACTTGGTTACTTTGCTCTTGCAAAAATGGTTGAATTCATCCATCTTCTTTGTTAGAAATGTGCAATACGGTAGAGGTAGCTTCGTGGTTTTCCAAATCCAAAACTGTAAGTGAAGGGTATCCTCGAGTCAGCTTGAGACCGACCAAGTCATCGTATTTCAATTTGCTAGTATTTGTGAAACCTCTAATCTCCGAGTCTATCCTGTTTTTTTGGCAGGCTCAGGATCTTGGGCTGTGAATAAGAGTTCCTACTCCCTATTCAATGGCCAATCGTTGTGCTTGCCTCGCCTGCGGTTGCCCTTGATCAGGCGAAAGTTGCGGACCGCTGGACTTGTTACTATGATGGTGAAACCAGCAATTCAGTTTGTTCAAGGAGCTGATGAACAGACTGTACCAGATGTAAAGCTTACTAAGTCGAGAGATGGTACGAATGGCATGGCGATATTCACCTTTGATCAACCTTCAGTTTTTGACTCATCTGCTGAAGTTGGTGATATCACTGGTTTCTACATGATCGATGAGGAAGGGATTCTTCAATCAGTTGATGTTAATGCCAAATTCGTCAATGGAAAACCAGAAAGAATTGAAGCAAAATATATCATGCGGACTCCTAGAGAGTGGGACAGATTCATGAGATTCATGGAGAGATATGCTAATGCAAATGGCTTACAATTCGTCAAGAAATGAGGCAATGCATATCCTTCCCTTTCCCTTCTTTCTTTCACCTGTCCTCTTACTGTTTTCTAAATTTCTCAAAAGCAAAACTTGAAGACATTGGTTGATGTCTGTTAGGTTGTCTGCAACATCACATTCTGCCTCTCTTTAACAAACTTTGCAGTTCTTAATTAGTGGTGTACACTTCCACTTCCTTTCACTACTTCATATGCGTAAGTGAGATGGCTAGGGTTTTAGAACCTGTGTCTCTCATGTATACAATCTACTGTTTCAAATTCCAGTTTGAGATAAGATGGATGGATGGATGGTCATTAAGGTAAAGTTTGTAATTGTGGGGTGCAATTCAGTGATTGATTAGCCATGGATATGTATCTTCTTTAACATTGTTTTACTTCCTCGCATCTCTTTGCAAATCACCCCCCTTCAATATAGAAATTTAATGGCACAAATTCATAGCCTCTAGGGCTGTTTATCATGGATAATCTGCTTCGTGTGTGTGGTTTTGTTCAAGAATGAAGGGTAGTAAAACTTTATTACCTTGAAAAAATGCACTCAGAGTTCAATTGTACATTAAACTTCAACTTAAAAAAGACTTTCTTTATCAATGAGAACTCCAGCAGTTCTCGATGATCATGATCCCCTGAGGCAATACTAATAGCAAATAAAAGCAGACTACTGTAGTTCACCAAACGCCCATGTCACTTCCAGGTCACTGCAACTTATAAGAGATTAACTTCATTAATGCAAACTCCACCAATTCTCAATGATCATTATCCTCTGAGGCAATACTAATAGCACGTAAAAGCAGGCTGTTGTAGTACACAAAACCGGCACCGCCCATGTCACTTCCAGGTCACTGAAACGGGGCTTCTAACCTTGTAAAGTCCATGTTGAGAGTGCACCCATGTCAAATGCCCTTGTGCGAAGTCTACCTCCCCTCTTCCTGCTTTCTTTCTTGATATGAACCATACTTTGTAACTCAAACTTTGATTTATGTGCTTGAAAATTAGCCTTCGAGGTCTTACTCTCACTTTGACTCCTTCAGGTGCTGTAACTTCAACTGAGTAGATGGAATTAGGGCTTCCAACATTCGTTACGTGCCTCTTTATCATCTTACTTCTTGTTCCGTGCTTGAAGATTATGGAAATGGAAGGATAATTGAGGCTGAAACCCCTATTCTTCTGCAATAAATCATTGCAACTAACATTCCTCTGTGTGATAGCAAAAATGTCTGATCTTGTGTATCTAAGTGTGCATAGATGAGTGATATAATCATCTGGCCTGATATCATATATTAGTCCTGGACTCAGGGCTCTTTCTGGGTTTACATGTCCAGCTCCAATGGCGAAAACTCCTGCCGGTTTATCTCCATCCATTATTGGATGTCCTGAATGGTCAGTTACATCTGCCGTAGTCATTATTGCAGATTTAACAGCTGCAGGAGTCCATTTGGGGTGAGCTGAGCGGATGAGTGCAGCAATTCCACTAACATGGGGACAAGCCATGGACGTCCCTGACATGACTGTGAAGTTTGTCCTTCTAGTATCTTCCGGGAGACTGGAGGGACCCAAATTTTGAGGCCAAGCTGCAATTATGTTGACTCCTGGTGCAATTACATCTGGTTTGAGGATTGAGGGATTGGAATAACTTGGTCCTCGAGCTGAAAACTGCGCTACTGCTGGTGCTCTAGATTTCCCGATAACAGTTCCTCCATATACAATTCGAGCTTGAGGTTTACTAGTAGAGTTTAAGTAAGCTTTCAAGCGAACTGCTTCATTAAAACCAATTGATGTTGCAGGCAAGACATGGACATCAACCGAGTCCTCCTGCAGATTGATTGCGGTATTGGCTAATATCATTGCAGCCCCACCAGATTCCTTCACAGCAAGTCCTTTTTCTGTCCTCCCATTAACACCTCTGTCACAAACCACCATTTTCCCGAGAACTTTTTCCCTTGGGAGAGAACCTCTGAAACAAAATTCGCTCCCACTGTCCCCTGTTACATAAACCAGTTCAAGTTCTTTTGTGGTGCTTGATAACCGGTTCCCGGGATACATGGATTCTCCATGAAGGAGTTGTCCATTGTCCAACTGGACAAAAGCTGGAAATCTCCTATCAAGTGTGCTTGCACCAATAGTAGCAATCCATGGAGCTTCATTAGCAACTGAGTTTTGGATAGGGCCATTGTTCCCTGCTGCACATACAACTGAAATTCCATGCTCCATTGCCCGAAAACTGCCAATCGCAATGGTATCTGCAAAAAGTGGCAATGGAAAGCCACCCAGAGAGAGGGAGAGGACGTCAACTCCATCTCTAATCGCAAGGTCCATTGCTGCTAGGATATCAGAGCTGTAGCAACCGCTGAACCAGCAAACTTTGTACATTGCAAGGTGTGCTCCAGGGGCCATGCCTCGAGCCACACCAGAACCTAGACTAAGCACACTCGCCATCGGGACCGAGACTCCTCCAGCTGTGGATGTTGTGTGAGTGCCATGTCCATGCGAATCTCTTGGTGATGCATATTCCTGGACATTTTCTGGTGAGGCTGAGGTAGAAGCCATACGGTGGCCTTTAGTGAAGAACCTTGCACCAATGAGTTTTCTATTACAGTTCGACGAATTAAAGTCTTGTCCTTCTTGGCAAATCCCTCGCCACTTCTTGGGAACCGGAGGCATTCCTCGATCATTGAAACTTGGACTCTCGGGCCAAACTCCAGTGTCAAGCACCCCAATTATCACTCCACGACCAAACCCAGACTTGTACCAAGCATCTTCTCTTGTGGGGCTAAGTCCCAAGAACTTGTAGGAATATGTTGTCTGGAGTTGGAACCTCATGTCTGGTCTAATAGCAACAACATCAGGCAACTTTTGCAATGACTCCATCTCTGATTCAGAGAGCACAGCCGCAAAACCCTCCATGGCAGAACTGTAAGAGTAAAGAAGCCGAGAGGAATGGTGTTCTTCAGACGAAACAGTTCTTTCAAGAAACGAGAGATGCCATCGAGACTTGGAGGAGAACAAAGGCCTTGTGGCGCCATGTGGATGGAGCTGAACAATGTAGGTTTGGAGTGCTGTGTGTGCATGGAGGAAGGCAAAGAAGTTGAAAAAAAGAATGGAAAAGAAGGGATGTATTTTGGATTCCTTAGACATGTTAAGACCACAGTTTGCAAGGATTCTGATGCATGATTTGGCGATAGAATTGCGGGGTATTTGAAGGAGCTGGAGAGAATTCAAAGATGAGAGACTCGGGCAGCAGTTCTTGGCTCTAAGAATACGAAACTCGTGAAATTTAAGAGCTCTTCATCACGAGGATCCTTTGTTTATAGACAATAAGACCAAGGCTCTCTAGTTTCCTGAGGATCTATACATGCAGTCCATATCCTCTGGTTTCACGAGATGTTTTTGCTAGCTTTAATGCATGTTATAGCCGTTAGATTCCATGTCTATGAATCTTGGTCTGATCTTGAGTTTATTGGCTTTGTCTCTGTCCTTTTTGTTCGATGATTTTAAGCCAACCTGCGTCTTAACTGAGCTGGGATTTCTCATCAGACGACCTTAAAAGGTACCCAACATCGACTCGATGCATTCAAGGGGAAAATGCTTCTTAATCACAAGTTTAATCCTTGAACATATGGAATTTGTAATAGATAGAGTAAGGAGCTGCAAGAACGTATTAGGAAGGCGAGAAATGGACAAGGGACTCATTAAATGTCTTTCAAAGTGCATTTATGCACACGCTCTATGCGTCTCTGGCTTCCCTCTCCCCGTGCAGCTTGTGCTTGACTGCATTTATTGATTTCTTCTCTCCGTGTTCTTATTTTCTTTTAATTTGCTCCTTATTCGTTGTGTTTGGGAGCGGAGCTTTTTGTATTCGGAGAGATGTTGGGATTCTGCCCCGAACTTGCGCGCTCGAGAATTTACATACAATGACAAACATGTATCTATGTTAGGATACAGTAACAACATCTATTTTGTTTTTGTATTTTAATTTAAATTAATTTTTTTTATATTTTCATATCGTTTTGATGTACTAATATTAAAAATATTTTTTAAAAAATAAAAAAAATATTATTTTAATATATTTCCAAACAAAAAAACATTTTAAAAAATAATCATTACCATACTCAGAAATATCTTTTTAAGTTATGTTTAAGTTATATGATGAGGTAATCATCTAATTAATTTTCATCTGCAAAATATGCTTGCTCATATTAAATTTCCTACACCATCTTCTTGAATAAAATCGTAATAACGAGGATAGAGGGTGGTCTCATGAACTGAATTGGACCTACTGATTTGATCAGAAAATCGATGAACCGAACCTAGAACGGTTTAGTCCATCCCAGGGGACAAAACACACATTACAACTGACTGGGTAACAATTGGCCTAAACCTATTGGCTAAACCAGGTTAGATCGGAGAGAAATAATGATGGCACATTCATGCTTGAAGATAAATTAAAAATGCAGTATGCTTGGTGTCAAACCAAGTAGCTCTCACGATTTCGACTCAAATAGACAACCATTTTTCTTTGTCATTGTTTGAGGGAAGAAAGGCTAACGAATGCCCCTTGCAGGACTCAATAATCCAACAACTTGTTTGCTGGCACAAAACAGTAGAGCAAAATTGTGATAGGACTTCGTCTTTTCTTCTTTTTTTTTTTTAATATATGATGGTGTATTTGGTATTGAAATAGCTTTTATAATTATAGTTTTTAAAAAATTGTTTTATAAAAAACACTTTTAATTGAAGTTAGTATAGTAAAATATTTGTTTGGTTAAAACTATAGTTGAAATTGAGGTTAAACAAAAAGTAGTTTAATGTGTTTGGTTTAAATTGCTTTTTAAATTGAGGTTATAAAATATTTAAAAAAGACATTAATATTGAATGTTTTAATTGAAATATTGTAGATTTAACTATTGCTATTACATTATGAAATAAACAATACTTTATATAAAGTATTTTTTATTGTTCCATTAAACTATCTGCAATTCCATCACATACGAAATCTATTCGATAAGGACTACAATTTCCATGGCTTATGAGCATGAAGTAACATTAAGTAAAATATCGTTAGGAATAAAATTAGGATTGCGATCAAATTCTGCAAATGCTATGTCATTATGCAATCTCCTTCTAATGTAATTATGTGATGTCATTGAATAATGTTAAACACTAGTTTTTTAAAAAAAAAAAACACAATATCTAAGAAATTTTTTTGGATTTTTTTTCATTTTAATGTAATTATGTGGTCCAATGCATTTAAGTTTGGGTCAAACTCGTTTCAGCCTATAAACGGTGGAGAATGAATTAATTCACTCTCCATTGTTCACTTTGTATAATAGTGAAGATGGGGAAATGCAACAAAAGAAGGAGAAGGAGAAAAAGAAGGGGAAGGTGAAGAGCAATGGAGATGAGAGGTTTGTTTTGGAAATTTTTTGCAATGGTTTTGTTGTCGTTTGGCAAGAGACGAGGGAAGGGAACAAGGATGAAAAATTAGGAAATGGCAGGATTTTTCCAGATTTGAACAATGGAGACCTCTCGGGTTGTTTTGGAAAATTTTTGTAATGGTTAATTATCTACACTGTCGGTGAAGGAGAGAGAAGAACACGTCCTTACGAAAGGCGGATCCAAATTGCTTTTCAAGAAACTGAGTTCCAACCTCAATTTTTGGTGAGAGCCACAATAATAAAAGTGTGGTTAATATCTAACAAAACACTTATAAACAATGTTTTCCTGTAAATGTAGCCACAGCCGCAACGCCAAACACGCTTTGAAAATACTAACAAATCATGGTAGGACTACATTTGATTAGGTTAAGCCTGGTCCATCC
The DNA here is from genome assembly GCA_033617975.1 of Populus alba x Populus glandulosa. Taxonomy (NCBI): domain Eukaryota; kingdom Viridiplantae; phylum Streptophyta; class Magnoliopsida; order Malpighiales; family Salicaceae; genus Populus; species Populus alba x Populus glandulosa. Next base: position 26,679,482 of record CM066144.1, on the reverse strand, counting down.
GTCTATAAGGCATGAACCTAGTCCAAATATGTAGAAAAAGTTACTAAAGAAAATAACCACTGCCTCTACTTATATATATATATATATATATATATATATATATATATATATATGGACATAACCCATATAAAAAAAAGAAGTTTTCATTGTTGAAAGAATATAATTTTCTCTTTCTCTTATTTCATCTTGGACTCTCTGCATTAACTTGACAAGATTTTTATAAACGTTCATATTGTGGAATATCTCTTTGGTTCTAATAATCAAAGTAGAATAGAAGCATTTGATCCATGGATAAGAAAGCGAATTCTCACATCACAAGTAAGTTTTCTTTATATTTACAATGGTATTAGAGCATGGTTTTAAGATGTGTCTTTAATTGGATTTTATGCAATATATTTATTACTATACAAACATTTTTTTTTTCTTATACATATGAGTACATATTAGTTCTTTGTTTGCATCAAGGATTGCACCATGTATTATTTACAAGAGAGATTCTAAAAATGTTTGTCAAATTTGCATTTCTGAAAACAAAGACATTGACTTTTGACTATATTGATTGTATCATAATTTTTTTTGTTCTTATTTTTTTAGAATGATTATGATGGCATTTGGCAATATGTAACATAAATGCCTTCTATTATTATTTTGAAATTCATTAATTTGAGATGAATAATTAAATTTTTAGAATCAGTTAATCTAATAATAATGCATGACATCTCATGTGACATTGTTCAAATAATTTGTTTGAAGAGGTGTGCTTTTTAACTTTACATACACATTGGTCTGAAGATATGTGTCTTTTAAACTCTATAAATACATTGGTCTGAAGATATGTGCCTTTAAACTCTATAGATACATTGGTCTAAAGAGGCATGCCTCTAAACTCTATAGATATATTAGTCCAAAGAGGCGTGCCTCTAAACTTTACAGACATATTGGTCTGAAATGGTGTTATTTTATGTATAAATACCAATTTGATGTTGCAAAAAAAATACATAAGGAACAATCTTTTTCTCTCCCTAATTTTTCTCTACAAACTCTTTGTTTATGTTTATCAGAAACAAAACAGAACTTCTTAATAAACTTATAGAAGTCGTTGACTAAAAATTTAAGGCTTTGTTGTATCCTGAATGTATATTGCTTGAATTGCAACAAATACAGCGGGGGCAATTAATACCTTAAAGCTAGTCATTTTCACTCTTCAAAGTCCTTGATTATTATATTTATGTGCTTTTGAAATTTTTTTGTTATAGTCGATAGGCAATAACAAATTGAGGATTTATTAAGTTATACCATTAATCTTGTTAACAAAATTCAAGAGCACATTGATTATATGTATCATTGGAGGAATAGATTAGCTATGAGTGGTGTTTATGAGTTTTACATGGAACATCAAATGTTAATTGTTCTAAATTCTTTACTTGAGGAATGGATGTCGGTGCGACTATCATTGGAATATAGGTTGAAATCGTTATATTTCAACAATCTTACTAATATAATATTGTTTGAGAGGGAACGTAATTTACCGAAAATGATCTATGATGAACTGGAAGAAACGCATGTCATTTGGATGCTACTGCTAAATTCATTCTATGGTTCGAGCAAAATAAACTTAGAAAAAATGACTTTAATGAAGTAGATGACGTAATTAGAAACCCTACTTATATACCTACAATATGAAATAATTCTGAAATTTATTATTTTTTTTTCATTTTGCTTCTTTTTAGTTGTGTTAGGGAGCGAGAGCTCTTTGTATTTGGAGAGACGTTGGATTCTATGTCTCGAACTTGCGTGCTTGAGAATTTACATACAATGACAAACACCATCTAATGACAAACACCATCTAATGTTTTGATGTTAGGATATGTCACCAATTTTATTTTTGTATTTTAAAAAATTTATTTTTTATTTATTTTAAATTATTATTTTTAAATATTTTCAAATTATTTTGATATGCAGATATAAAAAAAATAAAAAATATATATTATTTTAATATATTTTCAGATAAAAAATATTTTTTAAAAAAATAAACGGCGCATATGATAAGATCTAATTAATTTGCATCTAATTAATTTTCATCTGCAAATAATGCTTGCTATTATTAAATTTCCTACACCATCACCGTCTTGAATAAAATCCCAATGACGAGGGTAGAGGGTGATCTCATGAACCGGACTGGACCTCAGAGAATTGGTGAACCGAACCTAGAACGGTTTAGTCCATTGGAGGGGACAAAACATGCATTACAACATTTACAACTAACCAGGTAACAATTGGCCTAAACGTACTGACTAAACCAGGTTGGACCGGAGAGATAATTAACCATTGCCAAAACAACCCCAGAGGTCTCCATTGTTCAGATCTGGAGAGAGATAAAAATTTGGGAAATGGCAGCTTGCACGCTGGCACAAAACAGTAGAGCAAAATTATGGTAGGACGACATCCGATGCCTCCTTCCCACACTAGGGCTCAAGATGCATCAACACTCATTTATTATTTCTTGTATTTAATAATCAGAGAAACAAAAAATATCGATATTTCACTACAATACAGTAAAAAAAATTGCTGCTAAGCAAAACAAATAATGCAGAAGGTGAAGAAAACCTGTAATATAAGTATATTAGAAGCAGTGATTGTATATTTTGGATTAAAACAAGGATCTGTGCCTGATAAACTTGATTATAGTTTCCACAAAGTTTTCATCACCAGGTCTTGACAACGGTCCATACCTTAGCTGGGCCGGCTTGCTCTATGGCTACGTGGCATCCATTGGAGATTACTCAAACTTCTATTGCTATATCATCAGCTCTACATCATGACTGACCTCTTCTCTCATTCTTCCACGAATTTTTTGCAGCTTCAGCAGATGAACCACCAGAATCAGCATTGCCATCCTTTGGTTTTGAGAAGAAAGGATCCCACTCATGACCCCCCACCTCACGCTGTCCTTCATCTAGCAATGCATATTTCCAACTGTTCTCCTCCACAAAATTATCATATTCTGTACGGCCTTCAATAATGTTCTTCCTCAACCTTGTAACTTTGTCAATGACTGCCTGTGCCGCGACATCAAAAGCATCTCTAAGAGTCTCCAATTTTGAGCGAGGATCTGCATATATAAGCGATGGAATGAGGTTTATAACATTGTCCCTCATGATCTTGACCTGCTCAGGAGAGATTTGACCAAGCCGTTCTTCAATGCTAACATTTCTCTTACGGATATCATCCTCTGGAATGAACACTGAATATGTGGTATAATTCTTTGGAAGATGCCAAGTATACTGTGTGTACGCGGAACCAGGATGGAAGAAGACAGGAATGCAACCTGCCAGCATTGAGTCGAAAGCTGACCTCCGCGTGTAAGAATCACCTTGAGGCTGGAGACAGAAGAGAGAACTCTGAAACATCTGCATTATGCTGCTTGGCGAATGACACTTGCTCTCCCCAAAATCACATTCCAGCAGCTTGCCCACCTTTGAATTCTTGCACTGATCTATGATCTGCCCTCTGATTGATTTAGGGTTATCAGGGCGTGGTGCCCCGGCAAAAGAAAAGAGCCATTTCCTCTCTAATTTCCTCATTCTATCTTGCCAAGTAAACACATCAGCATCCTTTGCGGGATGAAAATAGGTCGGATAAGGAATGCCAAAATCATTAGCATTCCATGGACTCGATTCGACCACAAGCATTGACATGTTTTTTGCAGCTGGCAAAAATAGAAGCTTATTACCCCAATCCGATTCTTCATCCGTTAGCCTCCTGAAATCCCATGTTATCCTCCCAGCAACCAGAAAATGATCCCTGCCTTGCATGATCCCCCACTCTGGCCTCTTCATGAGCCAGTCAACCAAATCAAGTGAAGCAGCATCCCTCCTCGAAACATTATGCCCCCAAAGATACCTAGCAATATCAAACCCCGCATAAAATGGCACAAAAATCGCAGCAGCGACAGAAGAATCATTTGTCAGACACTCGTATTGCTTCATCCTATTACTGAATATCACATCTACTGCGAACTGATTTGTGGCATACCAACCTGTATTTGAAAACACCCCTTCAACATTCTCCAGTGGGGGTCCCATCCCAGCATTGGTTGTGAACTTACACATATTAGTCCAAAGACTCAAACTCCTACACTCCTTCAACATATCCTCATTAAACCTAGAAGGCAAATCATGGACATAAATATACCTCCCTCCACACGGATCACTCTTATTCTCCACCGTTCTCAAAGCTCTCGTAAAAGGGAACTTCTCAATCTTTTGACTACTGGTAGAGGTAGGGGTGGTTTCAGTACTACTAGGAGTAGCATTTGATGGGATGGTCTCACTAGTACTACCACTAGGGCTACTTTTCAAAGAGTTGTCTGGTAACCGATTATCGATTACAAAAGCAGGGGTTTTTGATTCTGGGTTTAACGGGGTTGGATCCAATTTGATAGATTTATCAACAGTGCTACCTGCTAGAACAACAAAATGAAAATACAATAACAAAATCCAAAAGAAGGCAGAGAGCGAAGCCAGCAAACAAAGGCGGTTATGTTGATTCTTTCCTCCCCCTTTCTCCATCAGCTCAGCAGAAACATTTGTCGGAGACCGGCGTCTCATTGCAAAATCCTAACACTCCAAACCTCAAACCCTAAATCAATCACTACCTAAATTCAACATTTTTAATCTCACAATCCTCTAACACAAGAAACCCGGTTCTCAAAATCCCAGCAGTGGAAACCAGCTAAAACTGAAAAAAAAGATCTAAAATTTATCAGTACTTATGCTGCATCTAGTACTGATAGAGGTACAGAAATTGAAGACAGATCACAATTTGAGCCCAAGCTATGATTACAAGAACCCAAAAAAAACGTTGTTTCTATCCTGAGAATTCGATTTACAAATAGAATAAGCATGAATCACTCTTTATCACTGATCAAGTAGACAATCTTTCACCATTTTTCACAGAGAAAAAAATAAAGGAAAAGGCTTTTTCATTGGCAAATCAAAAATGAAGAAGAAGCAGCTTTGGTGAAAGATAGAATGGGACTTACAGAGATTGGATTGGCAGAGAATTGAAGATGAAACATAGAGTGGGGGAGAGGGAGGAGAAGACGAAGTGGGAACTGGGACAACAAACAGAACGCGTAAAATAAGGCACAGAGGTGGAGGCGCACGTTGGATTTCATGGTGAGACGAGGAAGCTGTCTTTTGTCGGTAGCCGGAGGGATCTTGCCACGTGGAAGTAAAGAGTTGATGTGTCGGTTGATGAAATGTGATTTCACTTCCTGGAATTGCCTTGTATGGAGTTGAATTGAAATCATTTTCCTTGTATGTTTAATAATTTGAGTGTGATTTCTAGTTACAACCTGTTTTTAAAAATTATTTATTATTTTAAAAAAATTAAATAAATTATTTTAAGTTTTTTAAATGATTTTAAATTATTGATATTAAAAATAAAAAATTTAATCTTTATAATAATACTACTCCTCTACTTCTACTAATTACTAACATCAATATTTGTTTTGGCGGTTAAACTTATGTTTTGCCTCAACCACGTATTGATCCTGTTTTATTATTAATATCACTTGGTTTTGCATAAATACTATAATTTATAGCTTTTTATAACCTGTTTATTTTTAAAATGTAATTAAAAAAATTATCACAATATCAAATACACAATAACTAATAACACTAACTCTTTAACTGTTTTATTAATTAATTAAAAAAACTAAATTGTGTGGGTGTTTTACTATAGCCTAGTCCAAAGTAAAATAAATCTTGGGTTACAGTGAAATTACTTTGAGAGGTAAAATAATCTTTTGCACAGGAATGATTTATCATTCTTTATTTATTTGATGGCAACAATGCTTTTATTTATTTATTTATTATTATTGGTACAATTATCATTTACCCTTAAAAAAGTTAATAATAAGAACCCGTGGTCCAAGAGCCTTATAGTAATTTTGATTTTTTCAATGAATAGTTGAATTATTATATTACCCTTGCCATTAAAATTTGTTAGCCTTGGCTTTATGGAGCTTAATTATAATTTCATAATGGTTTTTTTTTTATCATTGTTGTTTAATCTTAGGAGCATTTTCATTTTTTTTTTACAGATTAACAATGTGATTACTTCATTACCATTTCCATTTAGAATTTTTAGCTTTGGCTTTCAGGGACTTGGTTGTATTTTCATAATGATTTTTTTGTCATTATTATTTAGTATTGGGGGCTTTTTTTTTGTAAAAAAAAGAAAAAGAAAAGTTAATGATATGTGCCTCGCACACATCAACGTGTCAACCGCTTTTCCATTTTCGGGCGTCGTTTATAGCTAACTCCAATGGTTTTAATCGTGATTCTCCTACATCATTTAATTTGTTTCGGTGTCATCTTTCTCCTTGAGTTGCACGTTTATGATGGTTAGGTCTGATTTGACACCAATTTCCTTTTATTTTTTTCTTTTCTTTCTTTATCGGATTGTATGTTGGTCATACAAAAAATTATATCAGCCCTTCGATTTTTTTTTATTTTGATTTCATATTTCTTCTCTTAATTGCAATTGTGTTATTTATATTAATTATTTATAATTGGATTTTATTTTTTATTTTATCCCTGGTGGTTTGATTTTGTTAATTTTTTTTATCAAATTTGGTCCTCATTCTTTTAATTGTTATTTTTTAAAATCATTTTCTTGATTAATGCTTTTTAATTTCATCCCTAAACATTTATTTTCATTTAACTTTGATGTCAGATTTGGTCCTAATTTTTTAATTGCAATTTTTTTAATTATTTTCTTAATTGATTTGTTTTTTTCAATTCCATCCCTAAAAATTCAATTTCATTTAATTTGTATGTCAGATTCAGTCATAATTTTTTTAATTGTTATTTGTTTTGTTTTGCAGCTTGATCATTTAATATTTGTTTGATTAAGAATCTTGATTCTTTGTTTTTTTAGGTTTGTCTTTAATGGGATCATCCCGATATCATGACCTAAGTCATAAATCTAAAAGATTAGCCCGAGTCGACTTTGATATTTTTTTAAAGTATTTTTTTTTTAAATGTTTTTTTCCGGCATTTGTTTTTTGTTCCTTATTTGTAGGGTCATCTCAATTTCATGTTCTAAATTATGTGTTTGATTTGTTGATCTGGGTTAGCGTGGGGTTCACTCAGAACTTTTTTTTATATCTTTTCATCGTAACAAAAGGTGTCCATTCCTTATATTTTGTTGATACGTTTGGCCTTGCGTAATATTTTTTTTATAGTGTGAGTTTATTCAATCAGTTTTATTTGTATTTATCATTTAAGTCATGAGTTTTTAGGATGAATTTATCTTTTATTTATTTAAATAAATAAGTTTTGTAAAAGCAATCATGTAAATGTTTTATTTTTGCAGTTTCTTTCTTGATTATTGTTAGAAACTTTTTTTTATTTATATAAATAATTATCAATTTATTTAATTAGATAATTACATGGATTTTTTACTTTACACTTTAATTTTTTTTAATGTAAAAAAATACATTGAAACAACTTATATATCTACTATTTTTAAAAAAGAATTAATAACCCCGAGTTAAATGGCTAGTTTGTCGAGTAAGGGTTGTAGAATTTATCTAAGGCTAAAAAGAGAGTTGGGGTTTCCGTCAAGGAATTTATAATAGCATGTTACTGAAAGTTGGTTTGCAGGCAATCCAAGGAGACAAACCATTTGGTGAGTTTGGGAGCGTACACGTGGAGATCATGCTGGCAATAGAAGTGAGAGTCACCTGCGTGAGAAGTAGAAGATGGGACCCAATTCCATGGTAATTTATAAATGTTTAGCCATCCAATGATGAACTTACAACGTGGGATTTGGTTCTTTCCAGCAAAATTTGTGGAATTTTGGCCACTTCTTCTACTTTGTCGCCATGTGCTTATATTTTCTCACCTTCATCTTCTTCTTCTACTTCTTCTTTTCCATTGTAGATTGAATTAAACACCATTTATTTCCAAAAAAATAAATCAAGATGGATGAAATGATTTATATATATATATATATATATAAATCATTTCGATTTTGGTTAAAGTGATCTAAAATATAACAATTATTCAATTCCATGTCAAGTAATTAATAACTAAAGTAAAGAAAAATAAAATGTGTCTATTTGATAATTTTGATAAAAATCAAATAATATATATATATAATTAAAAAATTATAAATACAAAAATAAAATTAATTTTTCTCAACAAATACAGGATTCTAGAGCATTTGAAAATGCGGGTCAACCCGCGTTTTTAAAAAATTAAATTTTTATTTTTAAAATTAATTTTTTATATGTTTTGGATCGTTTTAATGCGCTAATTTAAAAAAATATTTTAAAAAAATAAAAAGGTATTATTTTGATGTATTTTTCAGTATAAAAAACACTTTGAAAAATAACTACAACCACACTTCTAAATACACTCAAAATAATAATTAATCCAGCGAAACACCTTTCTATTTGGTTAATTAAGGTGAGTAAGGTGAGAATTATTTAACAAAGTTAGTTGATTACTTTCTTCACCTAATCTCCATTTATAAACCATAAATTACACATAGCCCCTTTATTGGCAAATAGTAATGTTTGTCGGATAAATTGGAATAATGAACTTAGATCCGTTCATTTTTTATTTAGAGATTGTTCGAGAGAGAACGTGGTATAACATGTGTTTTTTAAATTTTTAAATATTTTAATATTAATATATTTTAATATTTTAAAATTATTTTGATGTGCTAATATCAAAAATAATTTTAAAAAAATAAAAAATATATATTATTTTAATTTATTTATAAGTAAAAAGCACTTTGAAAAACAACTGCAACCATGATATTTTTATTTTTAAATGTTTTTTGAAAGTATTTTAAATTTAAAAATCTATTAATTTGGTTTTTTTAATGCTCTTTGATTATTTTGATATATTAATATTAAAAATAAAAATAAAAATAATAAAATTATTTTAATATATTTTCAAGTAAAATATTATTTTAAAAAATACTCTATATTACAATCTCATATGAAACTGCTTGCCTAATATCTTATTAGAACACAGGAAGCATGATTTCAACATAGAAGGGTGGTAAGAGAATAATCTTCTAAAATGTCAAATACTAAACTTGTGTTTAATAACGCAATGTAAGTGTTTCATAGAAAAAACATTTTAATTTTTAATTTAAATAGTATCAAATTTGATGGGGTTTTTTTATGATTCTGATACATAAAAAATAGTCATTTGATATTTTTTAATCTAAATAAGTTTTAAAAAACACTTTTAAACACAATCTAGACTCATTATTAAACATATTTTAAAAATTAGAATTATTTGGACTATATAATTAAGCACCCAAAAAGACAACAAGCGACATAGCAAAGCATAAAAATCAGAGGAGAAACAAGAAATGGATCTAGTGCGCCCCAGAAAGCCAAAAAGGTGGCTAACTGATTTACTCAAGGAGTAATTACGGCGGAGATGGCGGCGTCTGGAGGAGTGTGACCGCTGAACGTGGTTTGTACTAACTCGTGATCCTGAAACTACGTTTGGCGAGGGCAGGATCCTTATAATTAGGTTAAAATCAAATGCCCATGGACAAGTTTATATATCTGTCATGCATTATTATTATTATTATTATTATTATTATTATTTCACATATTCATGGAGCCTCTCTTAGTTGATTTCTCTTTTCACCTTTAAATTAACCTGATTTGAAAGAAGAAAATAAATACATTTCGTTAACGTTAGAGACAAAGAAGACAGTATGGAATCTATGGATAAAGAAAGATACATGTCTTTTTATATTTCATATTATAAAAAATAAAAAAATTATTTTAAAATTATTTTAGAGACATATTTATTTTATATATCTGTCTATATTTTTTTTAACCATACACTAGTTCTCTATCAAGTTAGGGTTTTTCTTAGAATTTTCAAAATTCTAACCATCTACTAATTGAACAAAATGAAATTCTAGCTATTGAAATTCAAATCAATGGCTTGAATTTTCTTGAAATAATAAATCATGTTATCCCTAATTTGACAAACCTCAATCCCTTCGGATATAATTAATTTACATAAAATTATAGTTTTAAAATCTAACATGTTTTAATGACTCAACCTGGAACCCCGAACTGGAACCAGATTAAATTTAAAAAAATAAAACCTCAATTAACTAGGTAAAAAACCTAGCGGGATTCATTTAAAAATTTAGTTATAACTTATTAATTATTTAAAAAAAAAACAATATAATTTATATTTATATTAAAAAACTTAGAATCAACTGATTAAAATCCATGATGATCCAGTCAAAACTCATCATCTAGTCTTGAGCCAGATTACCCACCAAACACCAAATTTTAAAAATATGAATAAAACTAGTTTTTCAAGAATGCTGGCTTCATCATTGTGCTTAACTTGTGCCTCTGATTTTCCACCATGTAAAGGCGCAATTAGCACTAGCATACCACTCTTTTGACAAACCAGTCGTCGAACTTTATCAAACACAGTGTAAAGTTACTCCCATGCCCCTCGAATTTTCTAAAAGAGGAATCTTCTTTCAAGTAGACTATATATATATATATATATATATATCCTCTACATTACACTTATCAATTTGAAAGTTAAGCCCGCAAGAGAAACTTTATGTCTTTTTATTGTTTAGTATGTGTTTAGGAATATAGTAATAGTTATTTTTTAAAGTGTTTTTTTTTATTTAAAAATAAATTAAAATAATATTTTTTTTATTTTTTAAAAAAATATTTTTGATTTCAACACATAAAAATAATCTAAAAACATCAAAAAATATTCATTTAAAGTAAATAAAAAAATAAAAAAATTAATATTTTTTAAAAATACTTTTGAAATGTAAAAATAAACCGTTGAAGGTTTCATTTATTTATTTATTTACAATATTATTTACTGTCTTTAATTCAATATTTATTTTAACAAAACACTTCTTTTTATAATTATATTTAGGACCACAGATATATATATATATATATATATATATATATATAATTCCTCTACATTACACTTATCAATTTGAAAGTTAACCCCACGAGAGAAACTTGATGTCTTTTATTGTTTAGTATGTGTTTAGGAGTGTAGTAGTAATTGTTTTTTAAAGTATTTTTCGTTCAAAAATATATTAAAATAATATATATTTTTTATTTTTAAAAAATTATTTTTGATATCCAAATATAAAAATAATATGAAAATACCAAAAAAATATTCATTTAAAGCAAAGAAAAAAATAAAAAATAAAATATTTTTTTAAAAAACACTTTTAAAACACAAAAATAAACCGTTGAAAGTTTTATTTATTTATTTATTTTGACAATATTATTTACTATCTTTAATTCAATATTTATTTTAACAAAACACTTCTTTTTATAATTATATTTAGGACCACAGATAATTAGGTAGGCAATCACTCCCTTCACATCTTTTCAAAAGCAAGTCAAGCTAAATTCCAGGCAAATACAAGGGGATTAGTGACGGTAGATACAGTGTGCCGGCCTCGTCGTGTAAAATCTGGTCGTCTATGGCTATGACTCGTCGCTAATGTAATATTATGTACCTTTATTTTAGTGTTAAAAGTATCTCGGGTTAGTTTATATTTCATTGAAAAACAAAATTTATTTAATATGTTACGTTGCAAGTATAAAAACAAATTTTAATATAAAAATATTTAGACAATAAAGGATTTTTTTAATATTGTTATTAAATCTGATCTAATAAGTTAATTTTAAAATCTCCCAACTTGATTTTTTATTTAACCCGAGTTTTAAATTAAATCGTGCAGAAGTTATCTTAACGTGAATTGATTGATTTAATGAATTCAATAATAACAGATGAAAATTTTTAGTTTAGTTTTTTAAAAATTTTTAAGTTTTTTTTTTAATATTGAGATAATGATATATTAAATTGACTTGAATTTTATGGTTTAACTATTAAACTCATAATTCAAGTCATGAATTTCAATGGATTTAATATTTTTTTAATTATTATATATTTAATTATATGATAAAAAAATAAACACTTATAAAATTAAAATTTTTATTTAAAATTATGATAATTTTATAAAAAAATATATAATAAAATAAATTATAAATTACAATTCAAAACACCCGATTTCACCTCAAAGTTTTCTAATGTTTTTAGTAATAGTAAAAAGCCAGTCTTGGTATAGGATTCGGAAAGATAAATCCATCGAATAAACTATGTTTTAGTACTTTTAGTTTCTTGTTTTCACCATTTTACATCAAGGTTACATGCATGTATTAATTAGAAGCCCTAAAACTTGAAGAGGAGTCCATTTTTAGAGTATCTCTTTTTATATATATAAATTTTTTGTTATTTTATTGACTTGTTACCATTAAGATGCACGGATCAATTAGTAAAATGATGATAAAATAATATATTATTATTTCTATATTGTCTTGTCATCATTTTACATGACCTTGATGTAAAATGGTTACAAGATAATATAGAAATAACAATATATTATCTTGTCATCATTTTACCTATTGATCCGTGCATTTTAATGGTGACAAGACAGTTAAATAACAACATTAATCTTGATGTAAAATGATGACAAGACAATATAGAAATAACAACATATATTGTCTTGTCACCATTTCACCAATTGATCCATACATCTTGTCACCATTTCACCAATTGATCCATACATCTTAATGGTGACAAGACAGTAAAATATATATATATATATATATATATATTGCATTGCTATATTATATCAATCATTATAGATAAAGAAATATTATAAAAGGATTATACTTGTATAAGTATAGTTTTGTCACTTGAAAAGAATTTTGATTGTCGAGGATAATTTTATTTTTTCAAAAACATCAATTAATCATTAAAGGATCCTTAAGGATTATTTTTTTTCTTTCACATTTTCTCAAAACAGTATAATTATTTATTTGCCCCAAGTTAAATAAAATGAACTGATGGACAAGGTTGTTTATGCCTTTGCATTCTTTGCAAGATCATGAAAGGAACTTTCTATCCTTGCATTTGGGGGAAAATAAGAAAAGGGTTTAGAGACAATTTCATTTTTTCATCTTGGTTTTTCCATGAATGTCGGAATCACGAGGGGTGCTTTGGATTTTTCACTCTAATTATTAGTTTTTTAAATAAAAAAAAGTTATCGTGTGAGATGCATCTGCGATCTTATAGAGATATGTGTGGTGTATCCCCGTGGTCAAATATGTTGTTCCGTCATGTCATCAAAAGCGCTGCCTCACCTTCTTTCTCACGGTTCGACGCATGATTTTGATCGATTGATGGTTTTTTGCCGGTGGTTTTTTTTTTACTTCATGCTTTTCTCTCTCTCCTAGAAAAAATGCACACATGTCCTATTTTCTTTTTGCTTGTCGATTTTAATCCTTAGGATTTTTATTCTTTATTTAAGTTCTTAGCTCTTTTAGGAAAGTTTTTGATGTTTTCAATTTCATCCTTAAATTACAATTTATCATGGATTATTGTTTCTAATTTGATCTTTATTTTTTTGATTTTTTTTTCTGACTCTTTTTTAAATTTTTGTTGTTTTTCATTCAATCAAAGTTTATGTTATTTTATTTTTCAATTTAGTCTTCATTTTTTTGATTTCGTTTTCTTTTCTTTAAAGTTTTTTTCCTTTTTGATTTAACACTCTAATGTTAATTTTTTTGATGCCCTCTATTTGATTTTTTATTTTGATTCTTAGACTTTTGATTCCCTTATTCTCTTAATTATAATTTTTTGTATTATAGATTTTTTTACCTGGTTTCAACCTTCGGCGTTTGATTTGTTGGGTATTGGGCTTCGTGGTTTTTCTATTTGTTGTGCTTCCAATCTAATGACACAGGTCACGAGTTTTAAGAGTTGGCATGGTTAGAGATTCCTTTTATTTTCTTATTTGCTTCTATGATTTTATCATTTTGCATTATTTTTTTTTTAAAATTGGTTTTGTGGTTATATTCAAAAAAAAATTCTATTGGTTTATCCTAATATTTTATTAATAGAGTTTTTTTTTAAAAAATTGTTTTGTATTTAATTTTCAAGTTCTTTTTATTTTATTTTATTTTATGCTAATGAGCTTTATTTTATACTAAATAATTATTTTAAAATAATATTTCTGATATGGCCGCCCTTGCATAGTTTTTTTTCTTTTATTTTATTCACTTAGTTTCATATGTGTTTCTAGTTTTATTATCTTTTATTGATTTTAATTATCAAATTTGGTTGGCACAAACAAATAAATATCTAATTTTATAAGATTAAATATCTTGATCTGCATCTACTTCTCACTTTTTTTAATTTTTATTTTAATTATTGTTAATAATTTTTTTTGTTTATTTACAATAGTGATTATCGATTTATTTCATTAGATATTTGAGTAAATTTTCCGATCTATATTTTGATTTTTTATGTAAAAAAACAATATCAAAATAGTCTATCTAACTAGATTTTAAAAAAATAAATTTATTATGGCACGTGATATGTCACTGGTCAAATATCTAGAATGTGTATAGACACACATATGTGGTGATGTCTCCTGCAATAAATTAGGGCTCCATGTTCGAATGGAGATAAAAATATTGCCTATAATTAAGATGTAACAACCGTACAAGTGGGGAGGGTTATGCCAGGAGGTTGAGCACCATGCAGTTAATGTTGAAGCCTTCGAAGGCAATGGTGGGCATCCACTAACATGTTCATCACCACACGACAATATTGGCAACTCCCATGTTGACCTTGCATTTTAACTTCGAATAATGTTTATTTCTAGCACTATATATATATATATATATATATATATATATATATATATATATATATAATTTTATGGAGCATCATACACTTACAAGTATTAGGAGAATTTCAGGAAAAAAAATACTATATATTCAAATTAAGATGTTGCTTTTTTCTTTTTTCTTTTTTCTTTTTTACTTGATTCATGGATATTCATGTATCAATTTAAATGTTGATTGAGATTAGTTTTTTTTCTTGAATAATTTTAAAAATACATTTTGACATTGATTTGATATATTTAAAAGGATAAATTCTTATAAAATATTGATCTTAAGATTCAAACTCAAAAAAATAAAAACAATCCATCACAATCATGCCTACCTTTTTGAAAGTTAAGATGTTGAATGATATAAAATAATGTTCATGATTATTGTAATAATTAATCAATAAATTTAGTAGGCTTGAGGTTTTGTGGAATATAGTTGACTTGAAGGGTATGAATTAAGTTTTATAATCATATCATACAATCAGAAAGGTTCTTTAAAGAGTTGTTGGATATGAGGAATGTCAACCGACTAGGGACCGTTTATAAACACAGTCCAACCCGTGTTTTTAAAAAACTCAATTTTTTTTTGTTAAAAATTAATTTTTTTATATTTCCGGATTATTTTGATGTGCTAATCTTAAAAATAATTTTTAAAAAATAAAAAAAAATATTTTGATACATTTCTAAGCGAAAACCATTTTGAACCGCAACCACAATCCCAAACATGCCCTCAACTCATGAAAAAGCATGGTTGATTATCATATTCTATTTATTTTTAATTTTTTAATGAACTTATTATCTCAAATTATATAAATTTTTCATATTCTAATTTCAAAATAAATTGTATCTATCATCAAAGTTAAAGGCATTGTAAACATAATAATAATAATAATAATAATAATAAAGTTGTTTACTCATTTGGAGTTTTAAAATTCAAGATATTTAGGAATAAAACTGATATGTTGGATAATTGGTTGATTTTTTAGTTCAAGTAATCTGATCTTATTCTTCATAGTCAAGATATCTGGTGATTTGATATGAAAAGCCTAAAGAGTTGGTAAGTGGTAGCAAGTGATGTCTGATAAGGTAGGTGGTGCCTGATAAATCAGGTGACCGGTAGCTAGTACCTGCAAAAGATTTTTTTTGATGGACTTGGATATTCTCCGATAATAAAATTAGTAATTTTATAGAGAGAGAAAATTTAACGATATTTTAAAGAGATAGATTCTGAAAATATATATGCAGTAAAGAATGAAGATTGTGAACCTTTAACTTGAAGGATTCATGGTATATTTTTAACCCATGAATCTTGTCGTTTTATGGAGAAGAGGAACTAAAGTATAACTCTACCCTTGTGATATTTTGAGTTATATTCTACTCAAAATAATATGTATTAGATAAATATTAAATACTGAGGGACTTGCATGGGGTTCAGGAAAAATTCCCTGGCAAGTGTTAGGGTAGGTGCAATTAGAGGTGAAAATGGGTCCATGCGCGTTGTTTGGACTCAAACACACTAGGCTCGGGTATGACAGCCCGAGCTCATGAGAGGTGAAAGTTGGTATGGACACATTATATAGACTCAAACATGCTCGGCTCGAACGTGAAATCTCGAGCTTTTGAGAGCACTGGGCATACACTCATTAGGGTGCACTAGGCATGGCATACACCCAATGCATTAAATGAGCATATGTGCACTGGAAAGATACCCAGTACACTACATAATGCCAATGCAGTGGGTATCCAAGCTCCCAAGCAAGGAGCATGGACTTGGGCCCATGTTTCTGGTGTGTGGGATTGGGCTCCTTACCTAAGCCCATGTTCCTTTAGTGTTTTCCAACTTTTTTCTCTTTTAAAAGATTCTTTTATGTTTATTTTTGGATCCATTTTATTTGGATCAATCAACTTATATTTTTTTTATAATTTTATATAAATAATTTTTAATTGTATCATTTAGCAATGTTCTCGTAATGCTTAGAATGGTTTGACTTTAATAGTCTGATTATTTATAAATAAGCAAATGTTTTACTATATGAATACCTTTTATGGTAATTTTGTCAAAATATTATGCTAATTGATATAATTGATTTTGCTAAAATATTATGTGATTGATATAATTGTTTTCATTTGTATTATTTTTGTTATATTTAAATGAGAATGGTAATAGATTTGATATTTATGAAAGACGCATATTGATCCAAATGCTAAAGTTTATATATAAAAATCTTGACAATCTAAAATCATGGGAGCATAACCTGGAAGGGTGTAAATGAAGAGATAATAAATGTGATGACCAAATTGCAAGGAAGAAAAAATATTAGAGACTAAAAATAAAAGATTTAGCTATATAAACAGTGACGTGAATAGTGAGATGCGAGAGAAACTAAAACATAATCAAATAAATTAGTTTGAATGTATCAAAAACTCAGTTTGACTCAGCCCATTTATAAAATCTTTATGATAGATACATGCATGTCACTATATATATATTCTTGTGAATTATACGATTAAAAACATATTTTGACCGCACAAACAACGATTCTAGATTCTCATCAATACAACAAGATCTATGAAAATAAAAACAACAAGAGCAACATAAATGCTGCTAGCATAGCCATCCCAAGTGACCCGAGCTTAGAAGAACCTGATGCATCATCTTCGTTTCTTCTTTTTCTCTTTGATTTCAGCTTCATATCTTCCAAAAAGATGCTAACTCCAGGATCTCTCATGCTCACCTCACTTCCAAGCAGAATGGAATTGTTAACCCCTTGAACATTGTTGTTTACGAAAATGTTGATGCAATAACTATCTTGTGGCTCATCCTTGACACCATGACGGACGAACATTGTAGCCCCAACATTTCTTCCTTTCAAGTTAACTCGATCAAACGAGCCATGGCTGCTTTCTGGGTCCATGAGATTTTGATCATAGGTTGGTCACAGCAATGGTGCTCTTATCGACTGAAGAGAGGAAAGCTCGTGGCGGGTTGATCCTCCCAGCTTCTTGGTTCTTTACTTGCATTGTTTTGAGTGGTATATTTTCACTTTTCTTATGCTACAAGGAAAGGTAATGTTCTCATGGAATGACTTGAGTCACAATCTAGTGCTTCTTGTGTTGCTTAAGCCATTGGAAATTGTGAGATTTGCACATATTCTTCAACATTCACATGCTTCAATTGAAGTAAGTTACATAACAAATAAAATCATCTTATAAAAATACATACATAGAGACCATAAATATAGAGTAACATAGAATTCTAATCATAGTCCATAAATCGGACCAAACACATGACCCGGTCTAAGATGAGTCATGAGTTAACTGAATTAACCTAACTTGACCCGGGACAATTAAACAATTTTATTTTAATTTTTTTAGGTCAATTAGATCACAGGTTGGCATGTTAGCTCAACTGAATCATATTATGTAAGCTCCCTAAATTTTTTTAAAACCTAGGCCAAGAAGGTCCTAAACCAATCAAGTCTTGATTCAACCTGCTAGGTCAAACCAGATCCCAAATTGATCGAGCCTATGATCAACTTGCTAGACTGGACTAAATTTAATAACTCATTCTAATAATAACTAGGCATCGGGGTTAAAAAAAATATTCAACATGAAAATTATTAAAAGAGCACCATTGCTTTTATTGATTGCCAAGAAAACCATATAGCATTAGACAAAAGGAAACCTTTTTGAATTTGGTTGCCCAATCAATTAAAAAAAACCAGATACCTTGCTTCTAAAAATGGGAAAATAATCTCAAATTACACCTACATTATATTTTGTATTATGTAACATGTGAAATGTAAGGGAATGGGATGAAATTCTTCATTATATTCGTTTCTTTGGTTGCAAATCTTTTAATAATCTAATGAAGACTTGATAAAAAAAATTTATTTCTTATAATTTTTGAATATTTATTTTAATCCATTTTTTAATTTACAAATTGGTTCTTATTTGCAAGTTTTTATTCCTATATTTTATAAAATTTACAATTTAATCCTTATGATGGGAAACATCATTTCAACTCATATCATATCACCTTGTTATTATCCATAATAACAATTCTCAAGTCTTTTGATTTTATCAAATTTACCCTAAAAACACAATGAAAATTAGACATATACTCATTAAGTGCTTGCATCCAAAGCACCAAAATAAACCTTAATATGCAATAAAATTATCAATCGAGTCTCAATCGTCACTCAAATATTTATGATATATCATATTTTATTTAGAAATCTATAATGAAAACACTTTAACAATCA
Source organism: Populus alba x Populus glandulosa (assembly GCA_033617975.1). Classification (NCBI taxonomy): domain Eukaryota; kingdom Viridiplantae; phylum Streptophyta; class Magnoliopsida; order Malpighiales; family Salicaceae; genus Populus; species Populus alba x Populus glandulosa. Next base: position 26,660,412 of record CM066144.1, on the reverse strand, counting down.
CTAATAGTAATTTCGATTTGGATCTAAAAACCTAGCTAAACTAGGAGTTGTTATTTTTTGAAATTATAATTAGATCGAACCAAAAAATAGTTCAAACCAAACCGGTTTGGATCGATCAAGATTAGTATTTTTACATTAAAATCCAGAAAACCTAAGCTTGTTTTTGGTTTTTTAAATAGACCTATATTAAATTGAGCTTTAATAATTTTTTTTTTAGTTTAGTTTTTTAATCAAACATTTTTTATTAGGCTTTTTAACAAAACAAGTCCAACTCCATTACTCATTTGGAAATTAAATTGAATAGAAAACCTTCTTTTCCCCTGCCCAACAAAATCTTTCCACTATACATGATCAAATTTGCTTTCCTATGACTTTGGTGTGCACAAAAATAAATTTGGGGAGACTAAGGAAATACGGACACATCAAATTAATAGAAGTGTTAGCATTTTTTTAATATGCAAATGCATTAGCAACACGTTAACAAATCTAATACGAATAAATCCAAATGAGAGAGAACTAAATAAAACACATCCAACATAGTTTTAAGAAGAAAAAAAAAATCAGGAAACAACATCTAGAAAATCCATCAAACTACAAAAGCCAAAAGATCTTACAAGGTTAATGCTATAAAAAAACACAAGCACATTAACAACTTATTAGAGTTTGACTAGTAAAAAAATTAACATCACAAAATTAAAAAAGAATTAACAAGGTACACCAAGTCAGTTATCCAAAACAATTATATTCTAGTATTTCACCAACATCATAAAAAATAACAATAAGTAGAGATTTTCAAACTTTCCAAGTTTTATAAAATCATAAATTACACATGTTAGATTAAACATATGTAAAGAAACAATGATGTAAAATAACAAATTTTAAATTTATAAGATAAATTACTTGAATGCTCTAATGTCGATTGTAATTGGTGCTAAACATAACCAATTTTGACAACAAACAAGTGCTTGTATTATTGATGGAGATAAAAAGCTTCGAAATAGATCTAATATACAACTAGTGTTGAAGGCTATTTTAGAAACAATTATAAATACCAGGAAATCTAACACCTATTGTGCCACATTAGAAATAATCTTATATTTTGTAGCATTACACCTACACTTGTTTTCATGGATGATTTTTCAGTTTATGGGGATTCTTATGAATTGTGTCTAATGCATTTAGAAAAAGTTCTTGAAAGGTATGAGGAGAGCAATCTTGTACTCAATTGGGAGAAGTGTCATTTTATGGTGACACATGGCATTGTTTTAGGTCACATCTATCCCTTCAAAAGGGATAATGGTAGATAAGTCAAAAGTTGAAGTCATTCAGAAATTACCTACCTCTAGGACTATGAAAGATGTGAGATCCTTTTTAGGACACGTTGTTTTTTATCAAAGATTCATTCATTCTTTTAATACCATTGCCAAACCATTGTGTAACTTGTTGTCACAAGATGTCCAATTTGATTGGACATCAAAATGTCAAGAAGCTTTTGAAAAGCTTAAAGGGTTATTGACCACTACACCAATCATGCAATCTCCTTATTGGTCTTTACCATTTGAACTGATGTGTGATGCTAGTGATTTTACGGTAGGGGTTGTTTTAGGGCAAATAAAAGATAAGAAGCCTCATGTCATTTATTATGCTAGCAAGACTTTGAATGATGCTCAATTGAATTACACCACAACTGAAAAAAAACTCTTAGTTGTGGTCTTTGCTTTAGACAAGTTTAGGTCTTATTTGGTTGGATCTCTTGTTATTGTTTTCACTGATCATGCAACATTGAAATACTTGCTCACAAAACAAGATGCCAAGCCACGTTTGATTCAATGGATCCTCCTGCTCCAAGAGTTTAACCTTGAAATTCGAGATAAAAAGGGAGTAGAGAATGTAGTGGCTGATCATTTATCCCGTCTTTCAAGCTATGAGACCATAATTGATGAATCTCCAATAAATGAACTCTTTGCTTATGAAAATTTATTCTTTGCAGGTATTGTCTCCTACAATGGCTCTCCATGGTATGCTGACATAGCAAATTACCTGGCCATAAGTCAGATTCCTTCTTATTGGTCTAAACTTGACCAACAAAAAGTTTTGCGTAACGTGCATGCCTTTTTTTGAGATGACCCCTACCTATTTAAATATTGCCCTAACCAAATTGTTAGGCAGTGCATCCCTAATCATGAAATTCCAAGTGTCATTAATTTTTTATCATGCATTAGTGTATGGTAGGCATTTCTCTTCCAAGAAAACCACTGCCAAGTGTGGTTTTTATTGGCCCACCATGTTTAAAGATGTTCATGCCTTTTATGTTGCGTGTGATCGATGCCAACGACTAGGTAACCTCACTCGGCATAACATGATGCAGCTTAATCCTATTCTTGTTTTAGAAATATTTGATTGTTAGGGGATTGATTTCATGAGACATTTTCCAAGTTCATTTTGTTACAAATTCATCCTTGTAGCGGTTGATTATGTGTCTAAATGGGTAGAGGCCATTGCATCTCGTACCAATGATCATCGAGTTATGGTTAAATTCTTGAAAGAAAATATTTTCTCTCGTTTTGGCATGCCCCGAGCTATGATTAGTGATGGGGGAAGCATTTTTGTAACAAGCTCGTTGGGATTTTGATGAGAAAATATGGTGTAATTCACAAGGTCAGTATCCTTTATCACCCACAAACTAGTGGCCAAGTTGAGTTGGCAAATAGGGAGTTCAAAAACATTTTAGAGAAAACAGTCAATCCAAACCGTAAAGATTGGTCCTTACGACTAGTCGATGCTTTGTGGGCATATTGCACTGCTTACAAGACCTCTTTAGGAATGTCTCCTTGTAGGCTAGTCTATGGAAAGCCTTATCATCTCCCTGTTGAGATTGAGCATCGTGCATATTGGGCCATCTAGCAATTCAATGACAATGAAAACAAGGTTGGCAAAAATAGAAAGCTTCAATTGGATGAATTAAAGGAGCTGAGAAATGATGCATTTGAAAATGCAAAACTTTCAAAACATAAGATGAAAGCTTTGCATGATAAACATATTCTTAGAAAATCCTTTTATGTTGGTCAAAAGGTTATCTTGTATAATTCACGATTACATCTTTTTCCTGGCAAGTTGAGGACAAAATGGATTGGTCCATTTGTGATTAAATCCATCTCTGAGCATGGTGCATTTGAGGTAGAAAATCCTAAGAATGGAAATGTTTTCAAAGTAAATGGTCATCGATTGAAACCTTATCTTGAAAACTTTATGGCTGAAGTTGAGACATTGGATCTTCAAGATCCAATACCATTGTAGTATCAAAAGTAATGGGTTTTTATTTTTATTTTATTTGTTTTCCTTATTCTTCCAACTCTCTTATATTTACTTGTTCATGCTAGACAATGCCTTATTTTAAGTTGGGGGTGTGAGGTTTTTTATTTAAAAATAAAATAATAAAATTGATGTTTTCTTTTAGTTGTGATATGTAGATTAAAAAAAAAATCAAGCAATAAGTCAGCTCATGTCCAATTCAATCAGACATTCATCCTTGAAAAAAAAAGGGAAGCAACAGTTTTCTAATCTTTATACTTTTCTTCTCTTTTTTTTTTTTTTGCATTGAGGATAATGTAAAACTTAATTTTAGATATTTGATTATGTTGAATGCTTGAGATGACCATGCTTGTTTGGAAAAAAAAAAAAAACAAACTTGCATTCGTATGTGAATGAGACTTTTTTAGGATCCACATTATATTTTTTAATTCATTATTGTGTTGAACATTGCATGCTTTAATTTGGAAAAGATAATATCTTATAAAGCACGTTATATCATACTTTTTTTTTTTTAAGATTATTGAAGTTGTGTGATTATGCATAAAAGATGAGTGTGATGCTTTACTTGTGATCATCCCTTTTGATCTAGTCCTAAATAAGGTTTAAGTAAATAGAGTAATAATTATTAGACAATTAAATAAATAAATGTGTACAAAGTTCTATCTACTCCAATGTTTTGAGTTGCTCAATAACTAGGGGTGTTCATCACAAATGTTTATCTTTACGTCAAACGACATCTTGAAATATGAGTTACAAAAGCACTTTAAGTCTGTGACTTTGTGAGTAATTGAGTGCATTTATCACAAATGTTTGTATTCGCGTCAAAAGGAAAGTGACCACTTAAAGACATATATATATATATATATATAGGTTGTTACCTTGTTTGTAGTGGTGAGAAGAGAAGATTACAGGTTGAGTTTTCGCGTGAATCAATTATGTTAGTTACATTATAAATACGATTGAATTTGGAATTTTGTATGGATGTTTGATTTAGAGAATGTGAGTATGCTTATTTTTCTTTATTCACTATTATGTATACTAAATTAAAGATATCAATGTTTGCATGAGAGGTCCTTCAAGTGTGATGAGTCAAGCCTAATTATGGTTATTATTATTCTTTTTATTTCAAAGGTTTTATGTTTTGTTTTGCTTGAGGACTAGCAAAATTTAAGTTAGGGGGTGTGATTGTGCATCAAAAGTATTATACTTGCCTTATGTTGTGTGCAAACTTCAACCATCAAACACTCAAGGTTTCAATGTAAATCTTAGCCCAAATAATAGGTACATTTGTATCCTTATTTGATGCTTAAATTAAGCCCCAAATCAGCCCAAGCACAATCCATGATCTTACATGTCCACACAACAAATAACATTTGATTTATTTTGGGTAATTCATTGATCCAAGAGGGCAAGCACATAGATGGAAAGCTGGAGGGGAAGCACATAGATGGAAAGCTGGAGGGGACATTGTCACATTATTTTGGGTCAAAAAGAAGAAAGACACCTTATAAAGGAGGAAAAAAAACGTGCACCAAAGTGTTCTCCAAACTGTCCTGATTTGATTTTCCAGAACACCTTCGGTGTTATGTCCATAACTTTTGACTTAGATGTCCAAATGAGTTGTGCTTTAATGATCTGGAAAGCTAACAAAATGACCTATGAGTGGGGAAGTTTTTTTTAAAAAATTCAGCTTGCATTTCTCTCCATATACCTATAGACCTAGGACGCAAGGAGTAAAGCCAAAGCTTGGCTTTGTCCTTTAGAAAGAATAGGAACAATTTAAGCCAGATAATTTCCTTGGTGTATGTTCTATCAATAAAAGTATTACATACCTCTTCAAAGTCCTTAATTCATAAAATTTCTGGAATCACCCGCAAAGCATAAATTCACTAACTAATTTACTCAAGATTGAGGTTGTATGTATTGATTTTTAGAATCCATACCATGAAATGTGGGAAGAAGTTGGATCATGCCCGGTTTCAAATTGAAAGCTTGTTGGTTAAGATGTAAGATGATACACGAAGGTGTACTTTGTCTAGTTTGGTGAAGATACTCTTTAAGAGTTTAAAAATTAGGTTGAACACTCCATTCACCCTCTACATCTTCAACATTAGCCATGATAATAAAATAATAATAATAATAACAATAATAATAATATAACAATTATATGAATATGAAAGGAAAGGAAAAAAAAAAGATTGCAAATAAAAGTAAATAAAACATAAAAGATAAAGTAATAGCAAAAATAACAATACAACAAATTAAAAAATTCACACCCCAACTAATAAGCAATATTAACAATAATAAACAGTAAAAGATAATTATAACAAGCATGAATAAAAAGTCGGTAATACCGGCTAAGCACTTCAGACAATAAATATTAGAAAAATAATCACAACAAAACAACAAAATAAAATAAAATAAATAAGATGCGGTAAAACCAACCTTATAATATAAACAATAAATATTAGAAACTAATTAAAATAGATATTAAAGAAAAAACAGTTGAACCAACCAAAATCCAACAATTAGTAGTACAGTCCACAGTCTAATATCCAAAAAGTTGAGGTCATTTTTTTTAGACGGTAGAACCAGCCATATATATTCCAATAATCAAAACTAAATTTGTTACCTTTGCTTGCTAGCTTCCCGACAGCGGTGCCAAAATTGCTTGACAATAACTTGATTGAAAATAATTGATGGATTTGTTTTCAAAGATGAAAAAGTGTAACTAGATTTTAAATGACAAGAAAAATCAATTTTAATGGTGATGTATTGGTGATTCCTTCAACATATATATATAAGATAACTCAACCTAATATCAACGATGGTGATATTTGATCGGAAGATATTACAATGAAGTTTAAAAAGATGAAGATTGATTATTGTTTAAAAATGAACAAGTACTTTCATATTAAGTAAGACATGGAATCAAGCAATCTCTATACCAAAACTAAGATTTGTGCATAAAAATTCAAGATTATAACATTACCTAAATGATTTCTAAAATTTCTTTGCAATAATAAAACTTTCATTAAGAAAATGTGAAGATAAACATTAAGATTCATTCATATCTTAAAGAACTCACCTCAACCACCATCATCCTTGATTTGGATCCAAGAAAAAGATTAGCCAACCATGATTATATATAAGAACACTTTAATAAACATGAAATAACTTGAATCAAATTGAAATAATAAGTTTTACAAACTAAAGAACCAAAATCTACAAAGAAGATCATAACACAATTTCAGTAGAAATTCTAACACAAATCTGACTCTAACTTTGGATAGCATTTCGACCCTCTTAGAAGCCTCCAGGAGATGGCTATTATAGACATATTTATAGGTCATTCTGTTAGCTTTCCAGATCATTAAAGCATAGCTCATTTGGACATCTAAGTCAAAAGTTATGGACATAACACCGAAAGGTGTTCTGGAAAATCAAATCAGGACAACTTGGAGAACACTTTGGTGCACGTTTTTCTTCCTCCTTTATGAGCTGTCTCTTTCTTCTTTTTTACCCAAAATAATGTGACAATGTCCCCTCCAACTTTCCATCCATGTGCTTGCCCTCTTGGATCAATAAATTACCCAAAATAAATCAAATGTTATTTATTGTGTGGACATGTAAGATTATATATTGTGCTTGGGCTGATTTTGAGGCTGATTTAGGGCCTGTAATTGTGTATCTAAAGTATCATTAAGTCTCTTATTTTACATATGTATTTATTGTTTTTATTTGGGTTTTTTTATAATAATTGATGTGCTTTTTAATAATGAAATTTCTTTTAATGTTTCAATAGGTTTTTGGAGCTTAAATGAATTATTTCAGAAAATTCAACGTCGAAATTCAAAATAAAGAATTGAAGAGAAATTTAGTTGAAGATTGAAGCAAATCTTGGTTCAAATAAGTGCTCCAAATTTGCCCCAAAAATCAATTATATTCCTATTCTAGAAAGGATTATCATATGATCTATTTCAAGCCCAAACTTGCCTTATGTTGTGTGCAAACTTCAATAATCAAACACTCAAGGTTTCAATGTAAATCTTAGCCCAAATAATAGTTACATTTGTATCCTTATTTGATGCTTAAATTAAGCCCCACATCAGCCCAAGCATAATCCATAATCTTACATGTCCACACAACAAATAACATTTGATTTATTTTAGGTAATTCATTTATTCAAGAGGGCAAGCACATAAATGGAAAGCTGGAGGGACATTGTCACATTATTTTAGGTAAAAAAGAAGAAAGAGACAGCTCATAAAGGAGGAAGAAAAACGTGCACCAAAGTGTTCTCCAAGCTGTCTTGATTTGATTTTCCAGAACACCTTCGTTGTTATGTCCATAACTTTTGACTCAGATGTCCAAATGAGTTGTGCTTTAATGATCTGGAAAGCTAACATAATGACCTATAAATATGTCTCTAATATGTCTATAAATATGGCTTCTAAGAGGGTCGAATTGCTGTCCAAAGTTAGAGTCAGATTTGTGTTAGAATTTTTACTGAAATTATGTTGCGATCTTGTTTGTAGAATTCGGTTCTTTAGTTTGTAAAACTTATTATTTCAGTTTGATTCAAGTTATTTTATGTTTATTAAAGTGTTCTTATATATAATCATGGTTGGCTAATCTTTTTCTTGGATCCAAATCAAGGATGATGGTGGTTGAGGTAAGTTCTTTAAGATATGAATGAATCTTAATGTTTATCTTCGCATTTTCTTCATGAATGTTTTATTATTGCAAAGAAATTTTAGAAATCATTTAGGTAAAGTTATAATCTTGAATTTTTATGCACAAACCTTAGTTTTGGTATAGAGATTGCTTGATTCAATGTCTTACTTAATATAAAAATAAGTTCATTCTTAAGCAATAATCAATCTTCATCTTTTTAAACTTAATTGTAATATCTTCCGATCTAATATCATCATCGTTGATATGAGGTTGAGTTATATTATATATATGTTGAAGGATCACCAATACATCACCATTAAAATTGATTTGGACAAAGACTTACTTTTTCTTGTCATTTAAAATCTAGTTATAATTTTTCATCTTTGAAAACAAATCCATCAATTATTTTCAATCAAGTTATTGTTAATTTAATTTCTTTTGAGTTTTTTTTTTGTTACCTAGCTTAATTTCCAGATCTAGCTCTCTGTGGATATGACCTCGATCTTACCGAGTTAATTGCTACATCGCACACTCGTTTGTTTTCCAATAATCAAAACTAAATTTGTTACCTTTGCTTGCTAGTTCCCGGGCAGCGGCGCCAAAATTGCTTGACCGCTTTTTATGATCGACTTGTTTTAACTCGTAAGTGCACGAGTAAAAAAATAATAATCAAATGGCTGGTTCTACCGCCTAAAAAAATTGACCTAAACTTTTTAGATATTGACTGTGGACTGGACTACTAATTGTTGGATTTTGGTTGGTTCAACCATTTTTCCTTTAATGTCTATTCTAATTAGTTTCTAATATTTATTGTTTATATTATAAGGCTGGTTTTACCGTCTCTTGTTTATTTTATTTTATTTTATTGTGATTATTTTTCTAATATTTATTGTCCGAAATGTTTGGCCGGTATTACCACCTTTTTATTCATACTTGTTATAATTATCTTTTAATGTTTATTTTTGTTAATATTGCTTATTAGTTGGAGTGTGAATTTCTTAATTTGTTATATTGTTATTTTTGTGCTATTACTTTATCTTTTACGTTTTATTTACTTTTATTTGCAATCTTTTTTTTTCTTTTTTCTTTTTTCTTTTTCATTTCCTTTCATATTCATATAATTGTTATATTATTATTATTATTATTATTATTATTATTATTATTATTTTCCTTATCATGGCTAATGTTGAAGATGTAGAGGGTGAATGGAGTGTTCAAGGTAATGGACCTCCACAGTTCAATGATCAACCTAATTTTCTAACTCTTAGAGAGTATCTTCACCCAGCTAGACAAAGCACACCTTCGTGTATCATCTTACCTCTTAACCAACAAGCTTTCAATTTGAAATCGGGCATGATCCAACTTCTTCCCACATTTCATGGTATGGATTCTGAAAATCCATACATACACATTAAGGACTTTGAAAGGGTATGTAATACTTTTTTATATACACCTAGATAACACCACATGTTACTTATCTCATTAAGTATAGTATAACAATCATAGTCTTTCTCTATTAGATCTAAAAGGTTGATGATTGTTACCTTCAGCATTATTATTTGTACTAGAGATAGTAACCGGAACAGGTGAAGGATTGAGTTCTAAACTTAAAGGATTTGATTTCTTTGGTATAGGATCTTTCTAATTATCTATATGAAAAGAAAAACAATAATAATATGTATTAACTAATAATTAACAGCAACCAATCGAGTATTAACAGTATATTACAAGCTAAAAAATTCCAAAAATTACATCCACCCAAATGAATCTAGCATTAATATCTATTAACATTAGGTTAATCACAAAATCCTTCATCAAAACCAACAAATTTACTTAAAGAAAAAAAAGAAGAATAATCAAACAATCTAGTATTAATATCTATTAATATTATGTTGGTTCATTATCATGGATCATCAAAACCCAAAAATTTATATTAACAGTAAGTTTAATCAAAGAAAAAAAATAATCAAACAATCTAGCATTAATATCTATTAAGTTAGGTTAGATAAAACCTGAAAATAAGTTGCGCCGAGTCACTGAATACTTCTTTGTTTTTTCTTTTCTTTTTTTGGTATCAAAACAAAATACTTCATCAAGACCCAATTTGAACCTGAAAAGCCTTTAAGATTACAAAATTAAAATCAGAAATCAATTAAAAAAAAAAACATACCATGTTTGCAAGAGAATAAAGAGAAGAGAGGAGAGAAACGAGTCGGGGAGAAAAAATAATACAGTTGCTAATTAATACATTAAATTAAATGAAATAATTAAGAAATTTCAAAAGCAATTAAGAAAAACCCTAACTACTAATTACAATCCAAGTTATGAGAAATTAAAAAAGAAAATTGAAGATTGCCTTAAAATTGATGGATTGGGTCTTGGATAAAAAAAGATGAATGAAAGAGGGGCAAGGGGGGATGGGGAGGTGCAGCTGCTGCCAAAAAGGAACAATCGAGGATAGAGGAGATGCTGCTAGCAGCTGCTGTCAAAGGAAAAGGGGGGGAATGTTTTAGGGTTATTTTGGTTTTTAAATTGGTTTCTTCAGTTTTTTCTTGCAGCTGGTGTTTTCAGTTAGTTTGTTTTTTAAGTTTTCTCAGTTGGTTGGTTTTTTTAAACACCTCTCAAAGTAATTAGAAATCTGCAGAAGTCGAGAAAGATAATGCACTAAATGGGTGGAAGGAAAAAAGAAACTTATGAATGAATTTCTCAGAGAACAGGGTCACAAATGACATAGGACATACTTTGCTTCCTCAAAATACACATCCAGGAAAATCAGAATACCCACAACATCATAATTCGACAGTAATATCATGGTTTAACAAGAAGAGAAAAATATACCATTGCGAGTTGTTCGGCCATGCCATGATTCAATTCCTCAAAACTGTAGTTTCCCCAATTTTCATGGTTGTTTATGACAGCATGAAGAGATTGTTAGCACAGGCACAGAAACCATTACTCAGATTTGCAGAATATTTCAAGAATATGAACTTGAATACATCTGCAAAAAATTTGCAGTTCCTTTCTCTGAACAAGCAAGCAATCTAAGCAATCACATAAATTCTTCAATTAAGGGCTGGCCAATTGTTTCATCTTTATAATTAGAAATTTGACAAAAGTTTATAATTCTTTTATTCAAGTTTCAACCATTATCAATCCAATGGGCAGTCAAACACATATAATTAATATTTTAGATTAATGTTCAGATACAAGGTTGTCAAAAACATATTTTTGACATGGCATGGAAAATGTAAAATAAACTCGGATCGTAAAAACGGATCGTGAAAGCGTAAGGAATTTTTTTTCATGCATAGATCAAACACCTTAAATAACATGCTTCAAATAAAAATTCATATTCAAATCAGCCCTATAATCAATCCAAACATAATATGATTCTAATTAAATTTTTGTTAAAAAAGAAGTACCATAATACATGTGTTAAAATCTGCAATGATAACAAAACTCACTATAATATTCTCATTCAGCAACTAAACAATTAAAATCCATGCATGGCAGTCCACAAAATATACTAAATCTGCAATGATAAAAATCAAAAGGGAAGACCAAAAACTTATTTTTCCGATTCAAATGGCAGAGAGCATAAATAGAGTAATTATTTCTCCGATTCAACAATAATTGACATCTCAATAATTTTTTATTCTCTCCGGTCTCCACCATTATTAATTGTTAAACATACTTGTTAACGGCATTGTGAGCTTTCTTTAATTTACCTTCTCATCTACATAAATTTTCAAACAATCTCTTTAAATCATCAAACATCAAACAAGAATGAACATTAAATCTAGGTTGCATTATCCAACAAAAAGATTTAAATCATTGACTCTCTACAAAGTTAGATCATTTTTGTTAGGACTTTTCAACTGCCTTAATAATCATCAGATTTTCCTCTCCCTTGCCAACCACCCTTCATTTTAGGGCTTAGGTTTTAAAACCAAAGTTTTTTTGCTTCAGATCAATCATAAAGATAATGAAGCATGGGCCATAGTAAAACCAAAATATGATATGATCACTTTAAAAAACCCAAATAATGCATCATTAGCATGGGCCATAGTAAAACCAAGACTAAATATTTACCTCATGTATTTCTCTCAAAACAGCTTCCTCTCCAGCAGCCTTAGCTCTTAGCACTCTTGATGGAGATGATGCAGATGCTCCTAAGCAAGAAACTTGAATAAATCTGATGATGCCTCCAAGTTCTCTTGAAATCTGCAGAAGTCGAGAAAGATAATGCAGTAAATGGGTGGAACTTCTGAATGAATTTCTCAGAGAAAAGGGGCACAAATGACAGAGACCTAAGATAATAAGATAACATAGGACATACTTTGCTTCCCCAAAATACACATCCAGGAAAATCAGAATACCCACAATATCATAAACCAACAGTAATATCATGGTTTAACAAGAAGAGAAAAATATACCATTGCGAATTGTTCGGCCATGCCATGGTTCAATTCCTTAAAACTGTAGTTTCCCCAATTTTCATGGTTGTTTATGACAGCATGAAGAGATTGTTAGCACAGGCACAGAAACCATTACTCAGATTTGCAAAATATTTCAATAACATGAAAATAAATACATCTGCGAAAAATTTGCAGTTCTAGAACTGCAGTTCCTTTCTCTGAACAAGCAAACAATCTAAGCAATCACATAAATTCTTCAATCAAGGGCTGGTAGAAAAGCCTGTACGCCTCCATAACTTCAAGATACTACATTGCTTCTCATCCGGCAATGCCGAAAGATCAACCATCCTACGTACCTAAAATTAGAAAATAAACTATTATTATCCACACGATCAGAGTCTGTTCAAAATGAATTCTTTGCAAGTATTTGATAGAAATTTGAGGGATCAATTAGTAAATTTTATCAAACTATGTATAAAAACAAATTGTTCGCAAGTATACATCAATCAATTTAATGTTTTTTCAAATATAAAGCAATTTGAAAAGCTATTAAATAAAAACTCGGGGGATCAATTCGTAAATTTATCTTAATCACAGGAGTCTCACCAGGACGGACAAGGTACCCTCCAACTACCATCACATACATCCCTGTACAATTCAAAAATACACCCAAGAAAAACAGAGCGGTCTATATATGCTAAAATGTGCCAAAAGAAAAAATAAATAAGAAAGGAAAAGGGGTACCTAAGTCCCAGTGACGGAGGCAGAAGTCGCCAGAAAGGCAAAGCTCGATGACACCAGTGCCGTCATCGAGAAGGAGACGGCCGTCACCGTCGATGGAGACCAAAATTCCCTGGAGAACAACAACAGAAAGGAATTACATGGGGGAGGGGTAAAATGGAGAACCGGTAAAAAGAGAAGAGGAGGAACCTGCACCCAGGCGCGTTGGAAGAGAATGCCGCCGAGAGTCAAGGCGTTTTGAGAAAGAGTCTCACTAGCGTCTTTCAGTTGGACACGCAGTAGCTTAAGCGCTGCTAGACTGTAATTCATCTCCTGATCTCTACCGATTCCTCCTCCCTCTCTTCTCTACTCTCTTCTCTGCATATAGAAATTTTAACAAAAAATACCCCCCAGAAACAAAAATCAATTTATGACACCAATTATAATCATTTGTCACTACAAATTTGCAATCTCGACTCAAAATCAACAACAAGAACAGCCCATTTGAGCTTTCAATCACTTTTACACATAACAATTAGGATTAAAGAAAACAACAATTATGAAAAGAGAGAACAAATTTTACCAAATAATGTAAAACAAAGCAAAATACTAAACCGCAAGACTATTCACAACTTAAAGAGACAATAAAGTGACCGATGGACATACGGAAACAGAGAGAGAGAGAGAGAGAGAGTAATAAGTTACCGTTAGGATTACTGCTGCAAAGAGAAGTGAGATTAAAGAGTTGCGGTTGCGGGCCTTGTAGGGTTTATGTTGTCGTTGAAACCCTATCAAGTAGAAAACTTCAAAAATGCTGTGGTAATAGTGGGCCGGGCCTTCATGGTCTAAGTGGATAACAAGAATAATTTTCGGTGGTTTTTACTTTTCGTTCCGATTCAAGGTTTACTTATTTTATATTCTAAGATTCTTTAAAAAAAAAAACTCATTTCATCCTGTCTATTTGGAAAAGCGTGCGTTTCCAAAAATAAAAATAAACAATACAGCAAAAGCATGCTTTTAGCTGCTTCTAATTTTTTGGGAACGGGATTGTACCGCTGTCAACCCCGTGGTCCCAAACAATGCCTTACCTCGAGGAATCCATGGCGTCACGCGTGTTCCAAGTTTCCAAATAAATGATGGAACATGAACATTTTAAAAGGAAAGATCAAATAATCTTATGGGAAAGAATTAGGGGGAACCCTTTCGCTGGTTTAATTGTAAACTTGAAATGATGTTGTGCTCATAACTTTTACATGGTTTCTTCTATGGTGTCGTAATAATAAATTTCAACAAGTTTCAAACTTATTATCACGAGACTATAGAAGAAAAACATTACGCTTGAAAAGCATGTGCGCACGCGGGCGTGTATACATCCATATAATTTATTTTTATTTACAAATTGGTTCTCATTTTCAAGTTTTTTATTCTTATATTTTATAAAATTCACAATCTAATCCTTTTGAAGGAAAAGAAGGGAAACCTCAATTTCACCTCTAGCATTATCTATCGAGTCTCGTATCTTTTGATTTTATCAATTTAACCCTATACACATGATAAATTAGACCGTGTCACCTTTCGATCCATTCATTATTAACAAAAGTTAATATTCCATCTAACATACACAAACTTGTTATGTGCTAGCATCCTAGGCACCAAAACAGACCTTAATATACATTAAAAATACAATTTTAGTTTCAAAGCATAATAAAAATTTCTCCAAAAACCATTCAACTTTTTTCTTTTCTAAAAGTTGCAAAAATGACAATGGAATGTCAGGCAATCACACAGCCCTGAAGCTACTGCTGGGCATCTACAATTCAGGTTATTCCTAACTACACAAACAGTTAGGAAACTGGACACTCTTCAGAAACTTATGATGCTGAGGCTATGAACTTATTATGAACTTCATAAACTTTATAAACGATACAACTGCAATATCCCAAGTAGAACATGGTTTATTCAGCCGAATGTTTCTTTCACCGTGAAAACAATGTCATTTCGTCCATGTCTTAGTTCCCTCAAGAAACCGATGGGGACGTATGTGTTCCAAGTTTCCAAATAGGTGATGGACCATAAACATTTCATAATGAAAGATCAAAGAATCTTATGGGAAAGAATCAGGGGAAACCCTTTCACTGATTGTAGAACCAAATTGTGGGCCACCCTTACGATATGAGATGAGAAACTCAATAGGGTATCCCTTCAGCTTATGCGGTACAATCCCAAGATCATTGAATGTTAAAGCTGCAAGCCAGACCCAGAGGCAAGGAACACAAAAGTGAGAAAAAGAATGAAACAACACGGCAAAAAGGACAACCTTAACTTACTGAACTAACCATTTTCTGACACAACTGAATCGATAGTAAGGGCATTGATCTCATCCAGGTTGAAGATGTTTGGAGTGGGTAATGGAAATGGAACCTTATTAATTAATACTGCTCGTGGTGTTGCAAGTGCCTGCAAACATTCAATATGCAGGTGCAATTAAATGAAAGTAAGATGTCAACTAACAAGAAGTTCAAAATTTCCATCTACAAAAAATATGCAAGAGGATGCATAGCCACAAACATATTGGTGAAAGCACGCCCAAGGTATGTTTATTTGGCATTGTGCATAATAGAAGATATCTGCTGGGTATCAGGAAGTGTGAGCATGTGCATGCACGCTCGTTATAATAGTGATATCTGCTGAATATTATAAGTGTTTTTTCCAAGAGTATCTTCAGTACAAGTGAATTTCAGATCAAACAGCTCAAACCCGTGCAGTATCATCTCCTCAGTGCAGGTGAATCGGATACTCAATTTCCAATGACCTAGAGCCTTATGGGTAGTGCAGAGCAGTAATAAAAGCACTTTCTTCTTTGGAGTAAAAATAACTACCAGCATGCAAAAGCTCACATATTTACCTTGGCAATGGGAAAAGGAACTTTCACATATCGAGGCCATTCACGAATCACGTCATGCATAAGGTCTGCCTGCATTGCACAGAAGACTTCAGCATTTCGAGCATCTCAGTATGAAAATTAACAAAATGGGAGAGAGGTTACCAATTCATGCACGGTAAAGATTTCTGGCCCACCAAGCTCATATACTTTCCCCATACTGCTTCCATCGTCTTTCAAGGCTGAAATAATTGCAGCAGCAACATCAACAACATATACAGGTTGGATTCTGCAAACAAGACCCTATTAGGAATAGAGACACAAAAAGTTCAGAAAGGTTTTTTTTTTTTTCATGCTTAATTCAAACATTATTGACATACTTGGTAGATCCATCTCCAATGAGTGGAAGAAACGAATATTTTTTTGCAAAGTGGGCCCACCGGTTCAAGATCCGATCCTCCGTACCAATCATCACAGCAGGTTTCATGACTGTTGCCTGTAACAAGTCAATGTACGTAAAAAGTTAACTTAACAAAAAAACAGCATGCTTACAACCAAGAGGGGGAAAATTGTAGAAGGTGGAGCAGTTTCTTGCATGGTCTCAAATCAGCTTCGATTTGCACCTTACAAATGGTTGTCCAACTAATTTTTTTCCCTTTCCCACTCCAATATGTTTTGGATACCACAGAAGACAAGTTAACCTAAGGAGGACATCTATGAATTTGCATTAGGGATGTCCCTGGGGGGGGGGGGGGATGCTAGAAGGTGGAGCAGTTTCTTGCATGGTCTTAAATCAGCTTGATTTGCACCTTACAAACATGGTTGACCAACTAATTTCTTTCCCTTCCCCTCTCCAATATGTTTTGGATACCACAATAGACAAGTTAACCTAAGGAGGACTTCTATGTATTTGCATTAGGGCAGTTCCTGTTATGGGAACTTTAGAAATATCTGCAAAACAAATTGTGCAGTCTCCAGAAAAATACATGACATTCTTATAGTTCCTTACATCACAGGGTACATAGTTGAAGTTATCCAAAATAAAAGGGGCTGTACCGATTCAAACCAGATTAAGAGGTTATCAATTCTAACACCCAAA
Organism: Populus alba x Populus glandulosa; assembly: GCA_033617975.1. NCBI lineage: Eukaryota > Viridiplantae > Streptophyta > Magnoliopsida > Malpighiales > Salicaceae > Populus > Populus alba x Populus glandulosa. Next base: position 26,643,305 of record CM066144.1, on the reverse strand, counting down.
ATACTTCTCTAATCCCACATAGCGTTCGCAAGCGCACACAAGTATTGTGTGCAATAAAGAAAATTTAATCTTCAAATAATAATGTCAGATTGCAATCGGCTCAAGAAAATATAAAAGCATATCAAACAATCAAAACATGAATCAAACAGGTGCCAAATGCAAGCAGACAAAACACAACATATGCAACAAACCCTTGTCACTTGTGCTTTGAATCAACAAAAAAACACATTAAAACACAAGTGCATGCACAAGTGCATGCACAATGGAGGAAATTGGAAGAGAAGATAAAGAGGTGAAAGGAAAGGAAAGAGAACAGGCATCTCTCTTCGTTTGGCAAGAATGATAAAAGGCAAAGGAGCTTCCCCTCCAAAATAACAAAAATATTTTCATTGGAAAGTGGATAGAATAGAGGGGAATGCATACTTCTGTTGGATCAAGGTAACAAACGCTTTCCACCAAAAGTAGAAGCAAAATGCTCCACTCCAAAGGAATGGTGAGGATACTTAAATGTATGATGAAATTTTGCTTTTGGAGTTTGGATCCACCATAGGGCTTACAGCCAAATGACATCTCCAAAATCCCCCTCTTCTTCAAAACCAAATTCACAGCTTCTATTTAACATTAAGAAACACAAAGCACATAAAAGGAGTATGGGTGATAGCAGCTCCTGTACGCATAAGCCATGTATGCATTGAGATTGTTGTAGGGTTGAAACTTAGCTCCCATGATATGATCACTTAAAAAAGCCCAAGGGATGCATCATTAGCATAGGCCATGGTAAAACCAAGACTAAATATTCACCTCAGGCATTTCCCTCAAAACAGCTTCCTCTCCAGCAGCCTTAGCTCTTAGCATTCTTGATGGGGATGATGCAGATGCTCCTAAGCAAGAAACTTGAATAAATCTCATGATACCCCCATGTTCTTTAGAAATCTGCATAAGTCAAGAAAGATAATGCAGTAAATAAGTGGAAAGCAAAAAGAAACTTCTGCATGAATTTCTTAGAGAACTGGGTTACAAATGACAGGGACCTAAGATAATAAGACAACATAGGACATACATTGCTTCCTCAAACTACACATCTAGGAAAATCAGAACATCCACGATATCATAATCCAACAGTGCTATCATGATTTAAAAAGAAGAGACAAATATACCATTGCGAGTTGCTCGGTCATGCCATGGTTCAATTCCTCAAAACTGTAGTTTCTTGTCTCATGATCCCTTCCTGTCAATAATAATGCAAAACTGAGTGAGCAGATTTGCAAACTCTAAGCACTAAAAAGCTCAAAGATACTACAAGTGAAGTACTTACCAATAAGATTAATAACAACATTGGCCTTCGCCATTACAGCCTTGATAGAATTCTCATCTCTTGGGTTGTATTTCATTGGTACTATCTGAGCAAGTCAAATGACAAGATACCAACGTTATCAGGAAAATCAACATGACAAAATATCCCGAAAAATGCAACAATAAAAAACTGTGCTTCAGCCAGGCAGTTTACATAATGAAAAACTCTATATTAGTTCACCACTCTACCTGACCCAAATCACCCATCAACTTGAGGTGGCGATGACTATCCTCAGAGCCTCTAAAAGGAACTAACACTTGAGAGCCCATTTTTGCTGTAGTACAATCAAGCAACATTAAGAATTACTGACCAACAAACACGCTTCAAGAGAACGATAACAAACTAATACTGCTGAAACGTAAGACTTGAATCAAGGGAAAAAAAACAAAAAAGAACACATTTTGGATAGAAATGATCATATTAGTAGTTAAGTTACAGCCATAATAGAACCACAGCAATGTACTTCCCATTCAACTCACCAAGTTGTTGCACAACATATCGACCCAGGAACCCCGTTGCTCCAAACACCGTAGCAACAATTCCACTGCACACACAAAAAAAAAACACTGAGCATCAAAACACAATTAATTAACCCTAAACATCAAAAAAAAATAATTAATTAACCCTATACATTATGACACAATTACTTAATCATAATTAGCAAGAAAACATCTTTCTTTATCATTTCAATAGTAAAAAAAAAAAGAAAAAGGAAAGGGAGACCTGACAGAGGATCTGCCACCGGTTCCCTTGCGAATAAGGTGGCCTACACCTTTGGCAGCGAGAGAGGAAGCGTGTCGTGGATGATCAGCTCCATAATCTGAAGATTAATGACTAAAAAAATAAGGAAATTGAGAATTAGGGCATCGTAAATTTTTATAAAAACCTTATAATGTGGAGGATTACGGTGATCGGAGAGCGGATAAATTGACTTGAAAGAAGATAGTGAAGCAGCTGGCTTCAGCGATTGGTGCCCTAATCGCCTCGATATGGCTTGCATCCTTCTTGGTTAGAGAGAGAGGCTTGAGAGTGAGCGTTCGGCACTAGAGAGATGGAGAGAGAGATTGGAGAGAGATGTCGTCCCTCGTCAGAACTCAGATGTGAAAGATTTGGATTTGGATTTTTTATGTTGCGATCCGGCCCAACTTATACGGGCTGGGTTAACAAACGTAGGCCCATATATGCATGACCTGGCTGGTTTACGCATCGTTTTGACATCGGGATTCGATATTTTTTATTTTTTCCTAAAAAGCTCCGATGTTTTTTATATATAGTTTTACTATTAAAATTATTAAAAATCACTAAAGAAAAGTATTGTATAAATACCTTTTCATATAAAAACCATTCTTAACCACGTAATCATACACACATTTAAGATAAAATAGAAAGTTAAATTCTTTTTATTTTCAGTTTAGTAAGAAGAAATATTATGGTACTAGTCAGTGTTTATGAACGTTATATAAATCATGTTTTTTAAAAATTTAAATTTTTTTACTAAAATTAAATTTATTATATATTTTGGATAGTTTTGATTCGCTGATTTAAAAAATTATTTTTAAAAAATAAAAAAATATCATTTTATGCATTTCGACACAAAAAATACTTTAAAAAATAACCACAACCACACTCCCAAATAGATAATTAAAATCTTCTATGAATAATCTTAAAAACACATTCATAAGAATTTAATAAATTTATTTAGATTTCAATCTCAAGATTTAAAACCAAAGAAATAAAATTCTATTTTAGATATCAATGTTTATTAATTTTTGTAATGGTTTAAAATTGACTTTTAACAAAAATAGATAATATTTTCTTCTTCTTTAAGATAAATTTTACTTTTATTTTTATTTTAAAAAATTATACTTGGTTATTTGGAATTACCTCAATTATTATAATATTAAAATAACTATGCTAGGCTTGTTTGGAAGTGGTTAGTTGTTATTTTTTAAAGTGTTTTTTATACCGATATGCATCTAAATAATTTTTTTATTTATTAAAAATAATTTTTTAGATCAACACATTAAAACGATTTAAAACACATAAAAAATTTAATTTTTAATAAACAAAATATTTGAATTTTTTAAAAACACAACTTGCACCATGTACCCAAACAGACCATGAAGTGAGTTTAGGTTCTATTCCATTTTACCACCTCAAGTTTATAAGAAATTGTTTGAAAATAGATGAAATTATATATTTTTTTTAAATTAAATATTTTGTTTAAAATTAATAATTTTTTTATTTTTAATTAAAGTTTTAATATTAAAAATAATTGTGTTTTTAATATTATTTTAATGTATTAATAAAAAATATTTTAAAAATATTTGAAAATAATTATAGTTTTTTTTTAAAATATTTTTTACTTGAAAAAAATTATTTTTAATCTCGAATGATTTGAAAATATTTAAAAATATTAATTTTAAAAAATAAAAAAATAATATTTTTTTTAAACACAAAAGAATATATTAAAATAATATTTTTAAAAAAACACAAAATCATAAATCAAGACATATTTAAGTCTGAGGTTGAACAGGAAGAAAAAAGCATAATCCAGCACAGTACCATTATTTTCTACCTCTTTTATTCAAGACAGCAACCAAACACCAAAGTAGATCCTTAAGAAAGATTAAAATACAAGAATAAAAACAGAGAGAAGCAGCAGAGAGGATTCAAGGAGAAATTGGCGGACAAAATTTCTTAGCATCAAAAAGTTTCTCTACCCTAAGACTGAATCGGGTGGAATGAGTGGGAATGGCATTTGACGAGTTCAGCTCTAATGATTTTGAAATACAAAAGCTTGCCTCAACCCTAGACCCTACTGTATGGACACCATTGAACAAATACAACTGTTCCCTCCTCTTATTTGTTCTCTTCCCAACTCATAAACTTATTCTCTGTTACAAATATGATAGAGATGCATGCTCGGGGGGGGTGAATTGCCTTGCCTTGCCATGATCAATTACTTATTCCTAAAGGGACTTTGTGCAAGCACCTACACCTGTGCCTTCAGCCTTCCCATTTGTCTTCCAGTTTGCTGAACGCAACAGCTGCGAGGAAAGCAGCACCGGCAACTTTATTTTGGAGCCCTTGGCCTGCTCTTGCTGACTCTCACCTGGAGGAGGTTCTGGGCATGCCATCTTGTTCAAAAATCCGGGATGCCACTTGACCTTGAAGAATATTCTGTTACCAGCTTTAGAAACATGGATGATTTATCCTCTAACAGCCGTGTTGGAGTATCAAACTCTGCAACTAGACCTGCACAAAAGAACATGTCTCATGAGCATTTTGTAGCGGCTCGATTATACCCGTCTCAAAAGATTGCTTAATAATGTGACTACCACAGCAGTCCCAGACAGTTGTAAGGAGTTCACTAAGAGGGGCAATAGGGATAAATAACCAAATTAGTCCCAAGGATTAAGTTGTCAAGCTTGTGAGCCCAAAGCCCTGAAAAAACTGTTTTGCAGATGAAATTGGACAGGTAAAACAGACAGGATCATTCTGATCTAATGATGTCGTAACTAGATTCTCAGGAGAGAAAAAAATGACGTCCTAGCTAGAGGTTGTGATTGAAATTGTTAACCATGTCAAGATTCTGAGCCACATTTACCAAGTAACCTCTTGACTCTGAACCCAAGAAACATTTAAATGGTTCTCGATCCAGATGAAAGGTTAGATTTTCACTTCATAAAACTCCTCCCAAAAGAAATTGTCACTTAATCAAAGTTGTTTATGTTGATTGTTTCATGCTACTTGGAGTTGAAAAAATCAAATAAAATATAGATATGCACGCACCATCACTGAGAACCAGAACAAGGTCACTGTCAATGACAGTTGGGATGCGATGTGCAATTGTGCACACCGTGCAATTCTTAAACTCTGTCCGGATAATCTTTTGAATGAGATTATCAGTAGCTGTATCAACAGATGCTGTAGCTTCATCAAGCACCAGAATTCTTGCCTGCTTAAGCAAAGCACGACCCAGGGCAACGAGTTGCCGCTGTCCTACACTCCAGTTATCTCCATTTTCCACAACTGCAGATTATGCACTCAATTACAACCAATCATTTATTTTAATGCACCAATAAAACTTTGACAGTACCACTACATTAACAACTTGTTGTTACATACCTAGTGAGTCAAGCTTTTGCTCTTTCTGTCGGACTACCTGTCCTAGTTGTGACTTATCAAGAGCCTGTGCCAAATAGTTGAACTGTTAATTGGGGCACATCATCATAAATGCATAAACATAATTTTAAGATTCAATGCAGTTTATGTTTTGGCATACAAGGCAACATATTGTTAAAGGCTGGAAATAAAGTCATCAAATCTACAGTGATTTAAATCGGACTGTTCAGTACATGCTTTGGGGATTGTGTAAAAAAAATAGAATTGCAATTTGGAAAGAAAAAAAATTACTCTTGAATCTAAATTCCAGAACAAACTAAATAAATTTATAATAACAACAATATCACGCAAAGATTTCTCAGAATTCTTAGACATTTCAAGATCAGTCATAATTTTAATAATTCAGGCACCACTGAGATTTTTTTAAATTCTTAGACATTGTTCAGGAAGAAGAGAAAGACCTGCCAAATTTCCTGATCTGAATGCTCTTCGAGGGGATCAAGGTTTCCCCTAATGGTCCCTTCGAATAAAGTAGGATCCTGGGGTATGATACTCAGGCGGCTACGAAGATCATGGAGGCCAATAGAAGAAATATCGATGTTGTCTATAATGATCCTCCCACTAGCTGGTTCAATTAACCGAAATAATGCTTGTATCAGTGTAGATTTACCACTTCCAGTTCGTCCCACAATTCCAATTTTGTTCCCACCAGGAAAAGTACAGGATATCCCATGAAGCACCATTGGAAGATTCTCACCATAACGAACCTTCAGAAATAAAAACAGTGCTGATTGTTAATAACAGACTCAAATCAAAATGATCATGGCCAAAGGATAAGGGAAATCAATTCCAGAAAAAAGGGATTATGATTCTCCTTTAGGAAATGCTTTGCAATTAACAGAACATATAACTCGAAATAATATCAAGCAATTAAAAGAGTTCCTCAACACGACAATGCACATGCATACTGGAATAACTTAACAAAATACCTTTAAATCGATCAGATCAATTGTTCCATTCTCTGGCCATGAGGATGGAGGGCGAGAATCCTCTATAACTGGTGGGGCTTCACCAGGAAGTTGGCTATACTGATAGATCCTTTCAATGGAAATAATTTTATTTTCGAGCTTGCAAAAGCTAAGTATCCACCGTGATAAGCGTGCATTTAAATTAAGGCCATATGTCACAGCAAGCCCTGCCATGCCTGTGAAAAACAAGCAAATGTGAATAGAAGAACCATAAATTCACAAATTCCAAATGTTACATATTATCAGATAGATCAAGTAATGCACAGTAACATCCTTACTTGGATCAATACTTCCCTGGGGAAAGCTAACAAGTAAAACCATGCAGAAAGCAAATACAAAGGTTGAAAGCAATTCCATGCGTAGGCAGAGCCACTCAATAGCAGCAAGACTGCAAAAGAATGGACGAGCAAAACAATCAAGAAGATACAGATTCCTCTTCAAGAACCTCTTCTCTTGCCCAAAGCCCCTTATTGTGGCTGCTCCTGCAATTGTCTCACCAAAAAGATGGATGATTGGAGATTTCTGGATGCTAACAATACGGACCAGTTCCCTTGATGAAGCCATGTAGTATTTCTGCAATCATCGATACTAATAATAAGGCAATTTATCCTTCAATACCATTTATACAATAGATTTAACAGAATATGAATCCTTAAATGGGTAGTTAAAGTCAAAATGCTATAGGATTTATGTTCACCAACAACAACCTCAGTCTTTTCTAATTATTTAGTGGAAATTAAATTTCATCAGTGATGATTGGAACAGCTCAAGGTACTGGGAGAGAAATGATGAAGTTTCAAGCATTTGAATTATCAAACCAAAAAAAAAACAGTTTCTGAAACCATAGAGATATCAATTTATGATGGGTACAACGGCAATGTGTATTGACTTTCAGTTGCAAAAAAGGTAATATAATGTTTAAAGACGTAAAAGACTACATTGAGTGAACCTTGAAGGAACAAAGGATTGTTGCTGAAATGGAAGTCAAGAAAAAGATTGACAATTAAATCCCAACATCCACCTTATGGATTTTATGCTTTACTCAAAATGAGGCTCTTGTGAATCCCTAGTGTGAACGAATTATTAGACCTCTGCAGCTTATATTTGAAGCAACAACATGTCCAATTTCGTTCATGACCACACATCACATATCAGTGGTCTCTAGAATCAGTTTGCATAATTACAAAGCAATATCTGTTCATTTCCCTAATCTTGTCCAACAACCAACAATGCCATCGTTAACTCAGGGAAAAGGATAATTAATCACCTGCATCCAGAAGCAAGCAACAGCCATTGGAACAACAAGCAACAAAACTTGCCAGGTGACTTTGGTCATTACACCAACAATCCCAAAAAGCTGTATTGTAGTTGAAGCAAATCCACCAAGCCTGAAAGGAATATCAAGATCCACTACACTTTGATCAATTGACACCTGTAAGATTGTAAATGATCAGCACAAAGCAAAGTGAAAGACATAAAAGAGAGACAAAGGAAGCAAAGAAAAAGAAAATAGTCGTCTACCATATATGGGTGGAGAACATGTATAGGATATATATTTCCAGCAAAAAAAGATGGAACTTACTCGATTCAAGATCCGTCCAGCTGGAGTAGAGTCAAAAAAAGACATTGGTGCTCGGAACACACTTCTAAGCATCTTCAGAAACAATTTCTGAGCTGCTGCTAAACCAAATGTAGCAACCAGAACAGCCCTGACAAATATAAACCACGAGCTCCCAAAAGCAAGGGCCATATAAACACCAAGAAGGACCATAGGGCTCACTCTAGGCTGGCCTCCTTCCATTTGGGGATTTGCCCAGGCCATCCACCAATTACTAGCTATTTGAAGAAATTGAAATGAAGCTTGTGCAAGGATTATGAGTGGAATCAATAAGCCTTTATATGCTGCAGCCATATAGGACAAGTAAACCTTCATGCTGACTCTTCCTCTTACTCTTTCCTCTTCCTGAACAAGCTGCTTTTTCCTTGAACGTTTTCCTTTCTTTTTCTCTTTGATTGCTTTCTGATCTGAAGCTGATGCACTCTCTTGCACTTCCTTTGCTAAGCTTTCAATACTACATTCTGACGCATTGCATTTTTTATGTAGTGTGGCAGATCCATCCAACAACAAATTTTCATCTGATTCATCTGATGAGTGATTTAGAATATCCATAGCCCCAATTGCTTCATTGTGAGCTGAGACTAAGGTGTTAAAGTCAGTTCCTGCTTGCAAAAGTTCATCATATTTCCCTGCCTGTATTATGCGGCCTTCCTTGAGAACCTGATGTGATGAAGATAGATATCAGAGAATATTTTTTTATGGAATAAAGGAAAAGGAGAAGCATCAAATACATGGTCTCTGATTTACCTTCTTTAAAGCCCCCCTTCCCCAAAAAAAAATGTAAAGCGAGGGTCTTACTAAATGAAGCAAGCACAAACATGATCTAATACTTTTGTTGAAATGTGTTACGACATTTTTATGCAAACATGTGCTCATATTCTACAAAGTGACGATGCCCAGTTGTACATGCTAAGAACCTATGATGCTACCAGAAAATTGGTTGAGTTAAAAAAGGTGAGATGGCTATGCACGAATGTTAGAATGACTATCCTGGTCTCAAATTAAACACAACCTGGTATTTAAATCAAGCTAAAAGGGAAACATTCAACTCTATGAGATGCAAAACGTAAACCATAGATACCAAATCAGTTCTTTCATTACACAAGCATTACATAGAGGTGAGATATTAAAACAACTCCATACCAGAATTAAATCGGCGGCGGGCAGAAATTCAACCTGATGGGTCACAAAAACCACAGTCTTACTTGCTAATGCTGTCAATATGTATTCCTGCAGTTCACAACACATTTAGGCAAACTGCATTCATTTGAAAAGCAACATTGATTTTACACAGGGAAAGTCCAACCTTGAACAACTCTGAACCAGTATGCGCATCAACAGCACTGAAGGGATCATCAAGCAAATAAATGTCTGCATCTTGATATAATGCTCTTGCTAGTTGAACCCGCTGCTTCTGGCCACCGCTCAAGTTTATACCTCTATCACCAATAATTGTCTGATCACCATGTGAGAAGAGTTCCAAATCCTTTTTCAGTGAACAAGCATTGATTACGTTTTTATACTTTGCTTTATCCATTGGACTTCCGAATATAATATTTTCTTCAATATTTCCAGATTGTATCCATGCTGACTGTGAGACATAAGCAGCGGTGCCACAAATTCTCACCTGGAAAAGGAAAAGGGAGAACAGGAATGAATCTTCAATGCATAATAGATTCCAGAAAGAAGAAATCACATTTAACCGGAAATATCATTTAAGCTACGAAATTAAGAAAATAGGTCCATGAATCTAACTTACTTCGCCAGAGATTTTGGGAATCTCGCCAAGGATGCAGGAGAGAAAGCTTGATTTGCCAGAACCAACCACACCACAAACAGCTACCCGCATCCCCCTCTCGACTTTCATTTGTATCCCTGATAATGTGGGCCTTGAAGAAGAAGAAGAAGAAGAAGGGTCCCAGCAGAATGCAGCATCTTTAATTTCTATGGCCAAGTTTGTAATGCTTCGAGGCAGAACAATGGTTGCATCTTCCTGCAACTCTTCCTCCTGCAGGAATCCGGAAATTCTATCAAGAGAAACTTTAGTCTGGGCCATCATCGACACCAAGTCAGGGAAATTCCTCAGTGGTTCTTGTAGTATTCTGAAGGTGGCCAAAGCAGAAAGAACACCTCCCGCTGTGAGCTGATCGCCTAACAATATAGAAGTACCAAAAGTGACAGCTGAAACAAATATGGGAGAGCTCCAGAAAATGAAGGTAATAAAAGCTTGTGAATAGAGGGCTTTCCGAAGCCACCGGAACTCCACACCTCGCATCTCCTCCAATTTTACTCTATACCTGTCCTCCCAAGCCTGCAACTTCAGAATCCTCATGTTCCTGAGGCACTCTGATGTTTTCCTCATCCTTTCATCCTTGGCAGCCATTAATTTGTCTTGATAATCTTCTTGTATCCTAGCCACGGGGATTGTGATAACAATGGAGATAATGGTGGCGATCAAAGTTGCAAAGGAAGCAATTCCAACATTCTTATACAAAATTGCAAGAGCAAGAACTATTTGCAGGGGAAGCATCCATATATCATGGAGATACCAAGAGTAATCCCCTACTCTTTGGACATCAATTGCCATGTAATTAACAACCTCTCCACTGGTGTGATTTTGCTTGGCCAAGCTCGACAGCTTCAGTCCCTTTCGGTACACCATTGCTGTTAAAGCTGACCTCACTTGCATACCCAAGATGTCAACCCCAAGATACCATTGCCGGGTCGTTAGCGTCTCCACAAGCTTGGCTGAGAAGAATATCCCAGCAAGAATATAGCCCTCGTGAGGGAAAGTCTCCTTACCCCCAAGATAATCAACAAAATAGCTAATCATGTACGGACCAACGTATGAAACAAAGGTGTTCAGCAAGGCAAAGATGGCATTGCAAGCTGCTTCCTTCCAGAATGACTTCAGAATTGCCCAAGCTAAAGACGGCTGCTTGGAAGGATTTTCAGCTTTTCTTCTTTCCCAATTTGAATTCAAAATCTTATAGTTTGTCTTGGCACGATCTTTCGGTGCAAGAAGGGGAATGTCCTTAAGCTCTAGCGGTCTCTTTGCGCCAATAGAAAGAAGAGGGTTTAACCAAGAAAGGGTTACTAAGCTGAAAAGCCCAGCATCGCTATAAGGAGTGACCTTAAGACACCCTGCCTCTTCTTCAAGAAGCAATGGCTCCTGAAGATCAGAGTTCCTACAAACTTGTATACCAGTAACACCTCTAAACGCAACAAAACATAGAAAAGCAAGAGCTGGGGTTGCAGAAAAATTCGCCACAACATGAGAACTCAAATGCTTTGAACCTCGAGTAAAAAAACTGCTCCCATCAACATACAAAGTACACAAACAAATCAAAAATGAGAAAAACCACCACACCCTCAACAAGACAGGAAATTTCTCAGACAGCTTAAATTTACATTGAAGAGCTGAAAAGCTCAAGACAAACCAAGCCAAACCTTGTGCAGCAGGGACACAAATCTCAGACCAATCCACATCTTTCCCCTTAACAGCCTCTCTAATCAGAGCAACTCCATCAAACCCCAACACCAAGAATTGCAAGAGCAAAACATAGAAACAACAAAACAGACACAACTTAAAACCCGTACCGATTATAACATCACGAATCTCTCCGTCAACACTAGACCTTCGAATTGGAGTCGGATTGGGAGCTGTAGAATCATCCTTAAGGATTCTAACTCTGCCAACACAGACAAATATCTGCCTTGCAGAGATAATGAAGAGAAACACGATAAAAAGTGTCAAATTTACACAAATGGAGGCGAGTTCCAACGTGGGCAGGCCTTGAATTGCCTTCAAAACAGGGTTGGTTGATCCTGAGCTGATATTATTAAGCAAGAAAACGATACCCATTATTGGAAACAAGAGGTAGTGATTGAAGAGAGTAAGCCCTCGTTGTGGTCGTCAATGAGAGGCAGCAGCAATTTGATGAAGAGGAGAAAAGATCAAATCGTATAAAGAAGAGGGGCATTTCACCATCTGGGTTTTGAACAGAAAGGTGTTGCTATATTGGAAATGGAATCTGCAGACACATTGCACAAAGAAACAAACAGGTTTTCATCAACAACGGACACGAATACAGAAAGAGAGAGATTATAAAGAACCCTCCTCCCGTCTTTGCTTTGATCCTTCTACCTAAAGACTCTCTCTCTCTCTAAAGAAACAGAAGGAGACAGAGAGATGGACGTCAAAATCTCGAAATCTGAAAGGGAAAACACCAAAGTTACTGACCTCGAAAATTGTCCAGGGTAAGCCGGTGGCGATTGTCGAGGTAAAACCAGCCTGTGATTGATAGGAACCTCTTCGTATCACCTTAAACACCCAAAAAAATAAAAATTTCTTTTCCTTATCCTCCTCCTACACCACACACGCGCACATATAAAGAAACAACGAGTAGCAAGCGAAAATGACTTAACTTTCAAATGCAAAGATGGAGAGAGAGAGAAGGAGAGAAGTAGAAAGACTGCAACTTTTGATCTCTCTTTCTCTTATCTTTTTTAACGATAGGAAATAAATGTATTGACTAATGTTTTTATCTCTTGGTTTTTACACATATCTATAATTGAAGTTCGCTGCTACCTTGGACGGTTGCTGGTAGTAACTATAGCACTTGCCGTGTTGGATGTTTCAATGTGCTGTGAGTCACTCGTGGTGACAGAAATGGAAATGGGAGGTGCTCCTTTAGACGAGAGGCTAAAGGTTCTACCTTTTCCTTGACAATAAACAACGTTTTCAGGTTTTTAGCTTATGTTATCACCTCGCTATATATATATATATATATATATAACAAAAGAAAAAAAAAAAACAAAGAGATAGCCAGCCAGGGAGTGTGAGAATAAGAATATTAATTGCCGCAGCATATTTGTGAGGCAGAATGTGGATCAAAGTATGTGATAAGATATTGATGGGGATCCAGTTAAGAATGGGTTGAAAATAAATTATATTGTTTTAGATTGGAGATAGAATTGTTTGTTTATGCTTTACAGTGGAAGATGACGTTGGATTTCAAGTGAGTGTCTGAGTGTGATGCCCATGATGGTAAGCTTTTGAGGTCATTGATTTTTAATTTCTCTTGCTTTCTACATTGGACAACCTTTATTTATTTATTAGTATATAATATAAATTAGCAAAGTGCTTTTCAAGAATACACTTTCCTTTAAAAAATTAAATCGATTATATTTTTAGTATTCCGTGATGATGCAAAAACATTAAAAAAAATCTAAAAAAATATCATGATACCAAACATGCATCAAGTGCTTGTATGAAAAAAAAAATCAATCTTATTATAAAATAATATAAATATATTTCAAGATTCATCTAATAACTTAAACTATTAAATTGGAATGGTTGTTTAACATAGTATCAGAACATTGATGACTAAGTGATTTCAAGTTTGAATCTCATCATCCTTATTTATTTGATTAAAATTAAGCATAAAATAATATAAATCTGTGCAAGTTTCAAGCACAAAGGTTTTTACTTGAGGGGAAATGTTAAATAATAATATAAATTATATTTTAAGATATCACCTAACTGTTTAAGCTATTAAATTGAGATAATTTTTTAACGAATCTTTAAATATTTTTAAATAATTATATTAAAATTAATGAGAGAGAAAAAATCAAATATAAACATTTGTGATCATGCTCGAACTATATATCATCAAACGAGAGTGAGTGTGTTGCATGGTATACAAAGGACACCAATTAACAATGTATACAAAGACAAGATCATGCATCATTGATGTCACAAGTGTTCATCAGACAAACTGGCATTGTCAGTGGGACCCAGCCGCGTAGGAATGGAGGGAGGGCTAGTAAAATTGTAAATAAACATCTTTTGTTTCTTGTGTTGAAGACAATAATCTACCCACTTATCTCAAGTTTCTTTGCTGCTGTCATGAAAATAAAGATAAAAATGGTGACCTGACTTTTTGTGCTTGCTATATGACCGTGTACGTGATTTTATTTTATTTTTCCATGGATTATTTGTTTACAAAGTGCTGCTGGATCGTACTTTACTAGGTTTTAAAAAAATTTTTAAAAATAAATTAATATTTTTAGTATTATTTTATCATTTTCTTATTAAAAATAAAAAAAATATTATTTTAATATATTTTATAAAAAATATATATTTTAAAAAACACTCTCCATTACGATAACATAGCTGTAATTGAAATCTTTCAAGTATTGAAATGGCATGATATTTTGCTATTGTAGTTGTGAGCCCGCACTCGAGAATTAACTTGGAATTACTACATCATCAGAATCATTCATGGGTTATTAGAATTAAAGGTGAATATTTTTTATTCGGTTCGGTTTTTATAAATAAAAAAATAAAATATATAAAAAAAAAAAACGCTTCAAACTGATTTAGCTTGGTTTTTCGGTTTGACTTGATTTTTTCGTTCTGTTTTTTATTTCATGTTTATAAAACCGAAACTCAACCCAACTAGTCAGTATTTTCAAAATTTTAATCGGTTTAATCGTTTTTTTTCACGATTTTATTTTTTTGATTTTTTTTTATTTTCTCGGTTTAATCGGTGTTTTGGTTTTTTTACTCATTTATAATTAGAATAATTTCGATTAATTTTTTTTTATTAAAATAAATCGTTTTTTTTTTATCCCTTTCATGTTAACTCCACCAAGTTTAGATCAGATCAAATAAATTATTAAAAATCTGAATATATCAATCAGTATTTATCAAGTAAATATTTTATCAATTCAACTAAAAATCTGAACCGAATGAAGATAGGATGACAAATTTCTCGGGAGATCCAACAATTATGTTTCCTAGCTCTCCGGCACTGCATAAAACGACAGCGCACCGGCAACACTTGCCAGGGAAAGAAAATCAGCGTCTCGCAGCCCGCATGAACGAGCAATCATCTCTTGATATGATTGGAATTTAAGATAATTCCAAAATGGCAATCAAAGCATCTAATTAATTGCCTTGATCCATTATGATCACTGTACGATTATTGTTAATTAATCAAAGCATCTAATTAATTACCAAAAAAGGTAAGAAAAAAAAGTAATGCAAGACATTTAAAAAATATAACAAGGAGAAATTCTATTAATGTAAATAAAATATTCAATAAAAATACGATGAAAACATATTTGCTAAGGTGAAAACATATTATTTATATTTATTTTTTTAGAAGATCATTTTTTAGTTGTTTTTAATTACTATGAGTTTAGTTTTAATTCTATTAATTATATTTTATTGCTCATTTATTTGTTAAATCTGTATAGGAACACATTAAGTGATAGTTGATTAAGAACCTACTTGAAAGTGTGATTGTAGTTACTTTTAAAAATATTTTTTATTTAAAAATATATTAAAATAATATTTTTATTTATTTTTAAAAAAATATTTTTAATATCAACATATCAATATGATTTAAAAATACTAAAAAGTATTAATTTGAAACAAAAAAAATTAATATTTTTTAAAAATATTGATAAAATATAAAAACAATCAAGCCTAACTAGATTTAACAGTTTTTTTTCCGTTCTGTAAAAAAAATAAAAGATTTTATATTATATATTCCAATATTATATGATGTATGTTGTGGAGAATTCTCATTGGATATTCTTATTACCAAGTACCGAATGGTGGAGAATTGTGAAACTATGTACCTTCTATGATATTAATCATAAAAAAAAAAAAAAAAAACGCTCCGGTTTTTAATTAATTATTTAAATAAATCGAGTGAGGTTTGATTTTATTTTATATTTTAGCAAGGGCGTATGACACTACGACAATTCGTTTTTTAATTAATCAGATATAGTCTGGTGATACTAAACCCGGCCTGGTAGGGTGGAAAAAATCAAATCAAAACCACTCTGGTTTGATTCTTTCAATTTTATTAAAGCTCGTTTTAATATATATATTTTTTAATTCTAACTTCGTTTTAGTATTCCTTCAAATACTACTGCACTTCCAGATAAGTTAATTAATCCACTTCAACCTGAGCAACTCATAACCTCCATTATAGAGTGATAGAGGAGCTAGCCAAGTTCAATAACTTCCTGGTATTTTATTTATTTCTTGTTTAAAAATTATATTTAAATATTTTTTATTTTTTAAAATTAATTTTTAATATCAATACATTAAAATTAAAAAAATTAATTTTTTTTTTTAAAACGGGATTTTAGACGGATTACATGGTATAGATGCTGGCTTGAGATAATGTCACGGTAGTGTAATGGGAGCAATCACATCAAAGTTGGCAAGCCAGCCCCATACGTCACTGGACTTGTACAGGGTTGCTCGGCAATTTGTCTCCTACTAGAAACTTCTTTCGTACGTATAATTGTACTCCTGATCAAAATTAATTACCATAATATATAAAATATCTCTGTATAATCATACTTATTCGTTTTAAAAAAATGTTTAAGCACACCAATATATTTATATATATTATATTAAGGTAAAAAAGAAGAAGAAAAGTTAAACTCTCTAGTGGCAGTGGCGGGGGCTGGCAGTGGCCCCGGCACTTGCAAGAATTTCTTTTGCAGCCCCTGATGATTTATAGTCTTGGCTCTGAAGTTAGAGAAATTTAAATCTTGATTCCCTGAGAAACCTTTTTTTTTAATTTAACCCCTCTAATTAAGTCTTCTGGCGCCGCCCCTGAAACTTCACATTCAAGTTTATTTTTCATTTTTAATTGGCGAGTATTTCTGAGACTTGGATTCATAGGTTGACCCTTCACGTTATCAATTTTGGTTTGAATTTTAAAAAAACATTAAAAAAATATTTCTGGTAGATATATTCTCTCAGTCCCATAGTGTTTATACATAATTTTTAGATATAAAAAAATTAATTAATGGTGTTTTTTAATAATAATAATAATAGAAGAAGAAGCCATGGCGGCTGTGAATTTTGCTGAAGAAGAAATATTTCGAAATAAGTTTTACTAAAACATGCAGTTTATTTTGGATTTTTCTTGAAATCAATGACCGGCGTGTTGCATCCTCGTCATCAACCAACCAGTGGTCTGGAGTTAGCAAGTAGTTTACGTCTGTTGACTTTCGTTCGGTTCTCACTCTCAAAACCGGACGGGAGACTCTGAGTCATAGTTCAGAAGGTGGGTCCAGACTTATTATTTTTTTATAATAATAATAAAAACTCTATTTAAAAAAAAATTGACTGAGCCAGTCTAATTTTTATTTT
This sequence comes from Populus alba x Populus glandulosa, assembly GCA_033617975.1. Lineage (NCBI taxonomy): Eukaryota > Viridiplantae > Streptophyta > Magnoliopsida > Malpighiales > Salicaceae > Populus > Populus alba x Populus glandulosa. The sequence goes on along the minus strand of CM066144.1, from coordinate 26,625,987 downwards.
TATTTTTATTTTTTATTAGCCTAGACTAGTTTAGATTTAGGGTTGAATCACCAACCCATTCCAAATTTTCAAACTATATAATTTAATTTATACCATAGTTTCATAAACGAGAAAAACTTAGATTATTAGATGAAAAAACGAATTTTTAAATAATCAAATTTTTCTTTGTTAGAACAAAGTAGTTTTATTTATTTCTAGATCAATCACGACCAATGTCGTTTTGTTTTCTGTCATTGACAACGTGGCTTTCATTTTGACACAGAGGGAATTGGACCAGCGAAGGACAGGGACGACCGACCAAAGAAAAAGACGTCCTATAGCGTGTCTCATGACAGGTTGTAGTCCCACTCAAGGTGTGAAATACACTTCAAATTTGCTTTCATTTTAAAGGAGTGTTGTTTACTGGGTAAAACTTGTTTTTTAAATTAATTTTTTATTTAAAAAATATCAGATTACTTTTTAGATATTCTTAATAATTCTGACATCCTAATATACAAAAATAATATAATTTTATATATAAAAAAGTTTTTATGCAGAGGGACATAAAACTTTGATGGAAAAATAAAAATTCCATAGAAAAATAAAGTTAAAATATGAAACACGATGAAGAACACGAGGTATTCATTTTGAGAGAGGCATTCATTTATCTCCATTATTCATCACGGCATTGTCTCTATCATTGCTACAAACACCACAAAATACCTGCAACAATATTCTACGCCGCAGGAAAAGCTAAAATTATCAAAATCTATAAATATTTATGCTCACCAGGTAAAATATTTGAAGCGGATAAGTACAACTGACTCTCAACATATTTTGAGTTATTTATTTTTATATTTTAAAAGTATTTTTAAAAAATTTTAAATTTATTTTATTTTTTTATTAATTTTAAATTAATATATTTTTAGTATTTTTAAATCATTTTAATGTTTTGATGTTAAAAATATTTTTTTTAAAAAAAAATTATTAATATATATTTTAACATAAAAAATTATTTAAAAAATAACGATAATCACTGTCAAATAATCTACTGCTCATTTCTCTGCATACACTTGTCTCATGCTCTTCGTATCATTTTTTTTCGATATATTATCTTCTTCGAAGAGTTTTTTATTCTGTAAAGAAATTTGTGCGGCAAGAAACACCGAGCCTATAGAAAAAAACCCAAGTTGCAGCCTATAGGAAGTCCATTCATGGCTGAAGTTTTCACGACTTCATCATGATTAATTAATTTTTTATTTTTAAATTGTTGCAGCAAGTTTTCACTCAGTACATTTTTGATGTAGCTGGATTCATATGAAAAGTAAACTTATTATAAGATAGCTACTATGATGATGATGGGTATTTAACTATTGATGGTGTTAAAAATATTCAATTCAGCCATCCCCAGTAGGTTATAGAATAAAAATACATAAAAAAAGATTTATATAATTATTAATTTCAGATTTCATATAATTGTCAAAGAAATATATAAATTAACTCAGATATTTATATTAATTAAAAAAAATACATGAATGGAAAGATTTATAACCATTCTTTCTTTATCTATTTAATTTGTGGCTACGTTATATGTGATGCAATGGTTTTTGTTTTTTGCCGGACTACATAAAAAAAATCATTTAATCAATCAAATAGTTTGCACTAACCGTGCATATAATTGTGTTTCAGATTTTAATTTTGTAGAAATTAAAATAATATATTTTTATTTATAAACACCTGCTTTTTATTTATATTACACGTAAAAAATTATCTCCCAATAATTTTAACCAAACTCATTTTTAAACATAAATAATATTTACAAGTTTTTTTTAAAAAAAAACTATTTGTTTTTTAAATCACAACCATGTAAACAATTACATTAATATCCAACACAAAATTAACAAAACCAACCCAAGCCAATTTAGAAATCAGAAGATCCACTATATCCACATCTCAAAACACCATGTTTTCAACAAGATGATAATTCCAACCACAAAAAAAAATGTAGAAAAAAACAAAAAATGAAATACCGTTCATCAATGCGAATACATCTTCAATGCTAAAGCTTTACAATCCTGTCTACGATGGAGACGTAGATGGTTTTCATTTTCTTTTCATTATTTTTTTGTGTGTTGATGCATCCACTTGAACAAATTTTAAATTCAAAGTTGGTGAAATTATAAATGAAATGAGCTGCCTTGCAACGTGTTTATTACATACGATACCATGTTTTCAACGAGGCATGAAATCTGACCACAGAGAATTAAAAAAAAAATATAGAAATAGCACCATAAATTTAAAATATCACATTACAAGTACCAACTACCAAGAATGAATACTATTTATCTCCCTACCACATTTGTATTTTTGGAATACTGTTTAATGTTTGGTTATGGTTGTATTTTTAAAATATTTTTTATTTAAAAATATATAATAATAATAATATATTTTTTTATATTTTAAAAATTATTTTTGATATTAATACATTAAAATGATAAAAAAAAACTCAAAAATTTTAAATTAAAACAAAAAAATTAAAACAATTTATTTTTAAAAAAAATAATTTTAAAACATAAAAATAAACAAAATGTAAAACAATAATGATTATATAAATATATCATTGATTATAAATTATTATTATTATTATTACATGTGAGATTTGAATTATCATTAAACTAGGGCTCACAAGTTAGAAGTGAAATATTGCAACTCCTGATTAAATAAAAATCTTGACTTCATTTATAAAAAACATTTAATTTAAATGAAGAGTTATTCCCACTCGAATGTATATACAAGTTTTTTTTATAAATTAAAGTCTGAAAAACAATTTATTAAAAATATATCTAACAAAACTAAATCATTTACAGCTACACCAACCCGGTATGTGGACAAGATAGCGACGGCAGTGCGCCCTTATGCAGTGGCATGGTCAGCTCAGAACGGACAGCTCAGTGGCTGCACCATGTGTGGCTGGTCCTTGGGTGTCCAGCTCTTCTATCTTTAATATTTTTGTTGTCTAGTCTATGTAGCCAAGTATAGATCTTGGCTACCATGTCATTGATTAATTTTATATTTTTGCAAAAATAAATAAAAGAAAAAGGCACCCCTGGCTCGTACCATCAAATGATTAGATTTTGTCATGAGTTATTGCGACTGGACAAGATTATATATATATTTTTATGAAATATATAGAAAAGAATATTTTTATTATTTTAAAAATTATTTTTAACTTTAATATATCAAAATAATCTCAAAATAAAAAAATAAATTAATTTTTTAAAAAATATTTTAATTTTTAAAAAATACGATTTTAATCCGTTTTCAAATACAGCCTTTTTTAGATCCTCTGATTTTATGGCATGTCCAATTTAGTGTTTAAATTTTTTATTTTTTTTGCAATGAAACCTTTATATGTAAACACTCATTTTAATAAAATTGGTCAAATTTAGCTAATCAAATTAAAAAAAATAAGTGATAAATAAAAAAATATATAAAATAAAAAACCAAGAATTATTTGTTCTCTTGGACAAGCTTATTCCATCTCGAGGACAATAAATTTTTTTATATGTATTTTAGACGATGTTTGACATTATGGTTGGAAAGTGTTTTTGAAAAATATTTTTTTGTTTTAAATTAATATATTTTTGATGTTTTTAAATTATTTTGATGTATTGATGTTAAAAATAATTTTTTTAAAAAAAAAATATTATTTCAATATATTTTAAAAAAAAAATATTATTTCAATATATTTTAAAATAAAAAAAATATTTTGAAAAGCAACCACCAGTATATTTTCAAATATCCTTTTAGACATAACAAGGAAATATACGTTGAACATTTCACAACTTATCTTGTCATTTTTAAAGTGATCGGAACCTAAACTAAGCTTGAATTAGCTTAGAATTATTGAAAGAGCCCGTGGATAGATTTAGAGAGATGTTTTGAATACATTTTCTATTTTTTGAACGACTAGGAAGACTTAGAATATTCTTCTAAGAAATATCCTTGGAAAAGTATTTTCTTGGAAGGTTTTTTATTTTTCCTTTCAAAGACCAAGAGAATATGGATATGGTAGATGTTGGCTGCCATTAGAGGCACATTGCCTCTTCGTCATTTTAAGCATGTGGGAGAGGCCCTCTTTTCAAAGAATAATGGATAATAGGCACATAACAAGAATACACCTTGCAAAATAACTAAAAAATAAAAAAAGGAACATAGAGATTTCCTCGTCAAATAATTTTCTTAAAGGTAGGAGATATTCTCTTATTGATTCGTGTTTTAATCAAAATTAAATTCTCTAAATGGATGATTTTCAAGATATATTTCACATTTATTCATAAAACAAATCATGTTGTCAATAATTCATGGATTCTCAAACAGACTATATCTTATTAGTAGGTAAACTTGTCAAACATGTAATAAGTTGGGCTAATATATCAAACCTATAAACTGAGTTATGAACTCCATTAAGATTATAATTTGTTTTTTTTTATTTAATTATATGATAACAAAAATAGACGATTGTGAAATTAAATATCAATCCAATACCAAGATGTTTTTTTAGATCGTAATAACCTTATAAAAGACGAAGTGAAACCAATTATGAAATTGAATTCTCAATTAACCTGGTATTTAAGGATGAAATAAAAAAACTAATTAAAAAAATTAGACTTGCAAACCAAATCAACCAACCAAACTTGTGAATAGGTCCATGGATTTTATAAAGTTTGATAACATAACTTTTATCTGAAATTATTATTTTTTAACTATATAAGAAAATAAATAGATGATAAAAAAGTCAAGTTTAATTAAAAAAGAAAGACACTCCACCAAACTTGTACTACAATGTTTGTGGGTGAACACTGTGGTTGCTACTATTATTCATAGTGCAATATTTGTGGGTGAACAATGATTTTTTTACACCCTTTAATTTTTGTTACTTTATAAAGTATAATAACATAACTTTTCTCAAAAAACTATTTTTTTTAACTATATGAGAAAAAAATATATTATAAAAAAAATCAAGTTCAATTAAAATAAAGACAACCTATCAAATTCATAAACTGAGGTAGCCTAGGTTATCTTGACAAACTTATAAACCATGCTAACTTCATAAAAGACAAAATAAAAGGAAGTAAACCATGAAGTTAAATTCTTAACAATCTAAATCTTAAAAGATAAAATTGACAAAACTAGATTTGAGAAAAAAAAATCATAACAAAAAAAGAAAAAGAAAGAAAAAGAAAGAAAAAGAAAAAGAAAAAAGAAAGCAAAAAATTGTCGATTATAATCCACAATGCAATGAGTGTTGGATGAACAATGATTTCTCTATATTCTTTAATTTTTTTTATTTTATAAAGTTTAATAACATAATTTTTTTAAAAAATATTTTTTCTAATTATATGAGAAAAAAATAGACTATAAAAAAGCCAAATTGAATTAAAAAAAGAGAGAAAAAAAAGAAACTCTACCAAACTCATAAACCAGGACAACCGAATTACCTTGATAAACCTGCAAGCCACGCCAACCGCATAGAAAGATAAAATAAAAAGAAAAAAGCTACAAAACTAAATTTTCAATCATTTTAATATTAAAAAAAATAAAATCAACAAAAATAATTTTAAAAAAATCATAACAAAAAAACACAGAAAAAAATTTATATATTCAAGAAAAATAATAATATAAGAATATAATGTAGTAATTCACAATTTATAATTCATAATTTCTAATGTTTTATGATGAAAGCTAAAATGATTTCTCGAGCATGCTTTGGCTTCTCTTTTAATTAATGTTGTTTGAAAAAGTAAAATAACTTTAGTTGGAGAAAGAATTTATGTAATGACTTTTCATTTTTGTGTAGGATTGATTCGCAAATGTGGGGTTAATTAAGAATATATGAAGAGATGTTAAGTCCGAAAATTTGAACTATCAACTTTGTAAAATATTCATTTTGATTAAATTGGTCAAATTTTATTTAACCAAATTAAAAAAATAAATAAGTGATAAATAAGAAACGGATAATATAAAATTCCATCTTTTATGACGGGACAAGAAATTTGCTCGGGAGGTGTATTTCAGACAAGAACAAGGATTTTAGTCCTTATTCTGTCCGAAATGTACATATTCGATTTTTTGAACGACTAGGAAGACTTATATTCTTCTAAAAAATATCTTTGGAAAAGTATTTTCTTGGAAGATTTTTTTATCTTTCATAGACTTTAAGAGAACATGGATATGGTAGATGTTTGGCTGCCATGAGAGGCAACTTGCCTCTGTCTTTCTAAGCACGTGGGAGAGGTTTTTTTTTTTTTTTTTTTATAGTTTTAAAATCCGTTCCGGTCCTGTAAGTCGACTCGAAACCTAACCAACCTGGTACTGTAATCGAGCTGAGTTGAAAAAAAACAGGAAAAAAAAACTAGTATGACGCGGCTGACCTGATCAAAAACTCGGTTGCAACCTATTGATTTTTTTTAATTATTAAAACGACGTTGTTTTGATATTTTTTTAAAGGATTGACTCGGTCACAACCCGAAACTTGGGTCTTGGATCGGGTCGGCCACTAAACCGGATCTAAAAACTATGCTTTTTTTTCAAAGAATATTGGATAATAGGCACATAAGAGTGCATGTAATTTGAATAAGAATATACCTCACAAAATACTCAAAAAAAGAAAATAAAGACATCTTCATAGAATAATTTTTTAATTGGATTATTTTAAAGATGTATTAATATTCATTCATAAAATAAATTATATTATCACCAATTCGTAGATTCTATCTGGTCAACAAGATTACCTTCGCATTGGTAAATTACAACCATGCAAGTGTATTGATTTTTTAGCCAATTAGTTACAAAGAATCAAAGCAAGATGATGGTTTTCTTCCAAGAAATGAAGGCACAAAGACATGGAAAGAATCAGAAGCTGACACATAGAAAGCGATCTTTTGTAGAAAAATTCCTTGTAGATTGAATATTACTACGAAACAAAAATATTTTAAATTAAAAAATATTTTTTAAAAACACTCATCGTACGTCAAGGAGTGATTCTACATATTAATAAGCTCACGAGCCTCTCTTATTTTATAATTTTCATAATGTAGCCCCTCCTCAATTAATTTTCACAACCCAACTCGGTATTTAACATCAGAATTTGGGTGGAAGGACTTCTTTAAGCTTATTTTTAGAAAAAAATTGTCTCTTTCCAGGTACTATGTTGTTTGAAAAATTAGAAAAACTTAAGGTAGAGAAAGAATATATGTAATGATTTTTCATTTCTGTGTAGCATTGATTCTCAAATTGGGTAAGTAAGAATATATGCAGAGGTGTTGAGTCGAAGTTTTTCATGGATTTCATCTTATCATACATGGACCAAATCAATTCGATTCCTCCTTTAGCATAATTGGTTACTGTAATTCATCACTAGAGAAGGGTTCTGTAACATGATTGATTCTGTTACTATAATAATTTAGGTTTTTTAGGTTAGAAAATAATATAAAATTATTTTGAGGACGCAATATATCATGGAATAACAAGTTTCTCGATTGAAATAGTTCTTTAAAAGCTTTTTAAATAAAATCTAGCATTGGATTTGACAATCAATCCTTGGATATGCTCTGGTGGGAAATGATATGCCTGAAGCAACAATTCTAATGCTCACAGGACCATTTCTCAGGTTCAGGATTCCGAGAGAGGATAAGAAAACCTGACAGGTCCTGTCTGGTGGCGAGAATTGAAACTTCATCTGAACGTAACCAGGCAGATTGGGACTATTTTTCAAGAATTTTAGATTGGATATTCCCAGCAGATTATAGCAGAATCAGCATATGTACAAGCTTTTTCAAGTTGATTATGGTATCCATCCTAATTTCTCCTTTAGATCAAAATTCGATAGAACTTGGTAGAAATGTAAACAATCAGGATGGTGATTCAACACTGAGGCAAAGTATTATGCTGGCTTCTCAGCAACTTAGCTTGGTCACCCCAAAATCATGAAACAATTAATTATTCTCCATCTTTTTAAGCTTTGCCTGCAAAATGTCTGTTACCTTTTTTTGTGTCATGTCAAATTTGGGAATCATACAGACATTCGAGCATCAATTTCATGGTGGAAAGAAAAAACCCACCAGAATTTTTTCATTTCCTCCCTTCTTTTGCTTGTGTAAAATAAATGGCAATCAATCAGGAAACGAAGCAAATTCACCATCAAGAACATCTTACAACGTTGTTTCAGGTTCATTTGGAGCAGAATCTGATACATGTTTTTATCATGAAACTAAGCAAATTCACCATATTTTTTACGATGTTCATAGGGCAAACAGCAGCAAGGTTTGTCGAGTGCAGGATTCCGAGAAAGGATAAGAAAACCTGACTGCCCTATCTCATGGTGAGAATTGAAACTTCATATGAACGTAACTAAGTTGACTGGGACCATTTTTCAAGAATTTTACATTGGATATTCCCAACAAGCTATAGCAGAATCAGCATTGGTACAAACTTTTTTATAATCTGGTTCAAGCATATTAATATCAAGATTAATTCAGCGTTAAAATGCATAAACACAATTCAAAATCAAAACATTTACTACCACTGTAAAACTTTCAATCTTCTTGATTGGACATGGAAATGTGTACTGCTAGAGCTAGAACTTGAGGGATGGGTTTAGACTTCAGACTTTGCTCTTTATAGAGAAAATGAAATGCACTACTGCACTAGCTAGCCAGCTAGCTGATAATAGACAGCTACTGGTGGGTTTTAAAGGAGAAAACAACGTTTTTGCAAGGGACGTGGGAGAGAGCTTCGATGGTCTCTTTCTCCATACATATTTTTTTTTTGGTTTTTGAACTTCTTTAAACGTCTTGGTCTCCACAAATATACATCAAAATGTAGAACTAAAAATCACTGTAATTATGGATGATAGTTTGATATTCCCAAATCATCACCTCATACATCAAAATGTAGAACTAAAAATCACTGTAATTAGATCTGGGCTATTGTTCAAAGCTGTTCAAGAAACCTAAAGTGGTAGCTTACTGTTATTAAAGCATAATTTGTAAGAAAAAATTTAAAATCCTGCATGCATCTAGTTGTAGCCTTGACCCTTCCCTTCAAACTCAAGGTTACCAGTGAAATCACTTGCTTCTGAAGACTGCATCTGATAAGGAAAGCTTGACATGGGAAATTGTATAGATGGCATAATTGGCTGCTTGGTTGGAGCAATATAGCTCACTGAGGAATCAACATTGTTGAACCATACATTATCCCACATCCATGGTACTGTGCGGTTAGCACAAGGCAGATTACTACTGCTAGACAGCTTACAACCAAATTGATCGCTCGTATTCTGATCGCAACCCATCTTCATAATCGCATCTTCCATTGCATTTAGATATGACGAAGTCCTATGAGCATTCTGCTTAGGTTGGAAATGCATTGGTGGTTGAACGTTCAATGGATTTGGTTCTAAGTAAAGTTGCAGGTCTGTTGAATAACAGTTGCCATTGTTGCTCTCCCATAAACTTGAATTCCTTGTAGTCCCCTGAGAAGTCTGTCTAGACTGGAAACCGACCGGTAACTGATCATCTAAAGGCCTTGGTTCATAGTAAACCTGCAAGTCTGTTGAGTAGCCATTGCTATACTTCCTCTCCAGTAAGCTGGTCACCTGAGAACTCTGCTCAGGGTAGAATGCCATAGGTGGTTGAGCATCAAAGGGATTCGAATTGTGAATAAGCTGCAAAAAATTGTCATCTCTGCTCTTCATGTAGCTCTCCATGTCGTGAGAAACGCTTGGACTCAGCGAGGCAGCTTGCACCCCTGGTGCACCCATGACATACTGATTTGCGTTGAAACTTCCAAGTTTCTTGTCAGCAAGATCGATTTTAACATCCAAATGGCCAACAAGAACCCTTAATTGATCTGCATAAAGCCTGTTGAGACGATCATCCCATGCAGGGTACTTAGCTTTGATAATTTGCTTGTGCAATCTTGCAAGCTCAGAATCAATCTGTTTCTTTTTATCAGCAAAGTAGTCAGAGACCTGGTAGCATCTTCTTGGTTGATCACTGCCCTTGTACCTGTTGATAATACGCCTAACCTCTTCAGAACTTGGAGGCCAAGTCTCAGGTACTGCTACAGGATGATGATCATCCTTGTGCTTCGGTCCGAAGATTATTACGCATGCATCAACACCGCAAAGAACAGAGAACTCAGAAGCCTTTTTAAGCAAACCTGCCTTCCTCTTCCTGAAAGTAAGCATACGAGATTTCTCCTTCCTTATCAATTCCATTTTGATTCTTTTTTGACCCATTGTTTGATCTAGCAAAACGGTGACAGTTATCAGAAACACAAAGCATCAATGACATAAAAAACAAAAAAACGTGTTCAGTTGAAAAAACAAAAACATAAGTATATTAAGATGTTTTTTCCATCTTTATCTCTTCTATATATTCATCTCTTTTATATCGATAGAGTAACTAAAATTCGTATTGCACAGTAGGGAAAATTAATATCAATCACTATAAACTGGGATAAATCACTATCTGTAGGGATGAAGGTTTCTTGTGCTCCAGGAACTCTGAATATATCCATGGAACAAAAGCTGGGATAAATCCCAGTTTACACAACGCGCATGATAGAGTCAATACATCACCAGCATTGAAAGCAAATTAAAAGAGCAACAGAAGGAAACCGAACCACCACAATCACAACACAATTTCATTGATTTATTGTTCAACAAAATATCCCTTTTCCTACGATTAAATTGAAACAAGAATTGTGGTAACAAAATAATCATTACATCATAAATAAATAAATAAAATAATAATTATCTCTTTCTAGGCATATTTACATGTTCCACATGCATCAACCTAAATTGTCATAAATTAGAATTAAAATCAAGAAAAAAAAATCTATAACCCTATAAAGCATATGAAAAGAAGAGTTTAGAAGGTAAAAAGCTCTCATGCAACCCTGAAATAGAAGCTAGATTTTTTCCTTCCAAACGAAAAAAGAAGCTAATTTTCTCATGAAAAATAACAGTTATTATTACTATAAAAGATACAAAGACAAAGAAAGAAAAATAAAATCAAAAGAATAGAAAGCAGAAGAAAGTACCTTTAATGGCAGACTGCTAAGAACTCCAAAAACCTAATACAACACTCAATGTAACAATAATATTTCTATAACCCTTATGGCCCTTTATTATATAGGAAATATAAAAGATTTCCAAGAACACTAAAATTGATTTTCTTTCCAAATCAAGAAAACAATTAGTTGCTGCAATAATTTTTCCTGCTTTATTTAGGAAACAAAGCTATAGCCATAATGTCTCGGAAGATTTTTTCTTTCTTTCATAGACTTTAAGAGAATATGGATTAGTAGATGTTCGCTGCCATGGGAGGCCCTCTTTGTCACTTAAGAGTGCATGTAATTCGATACATAACAAGAATATATATATATATATATATATATATATATATATATATATATATATATATATATATAGAGAGAGAGAGAGATTTCCTCGTCAAATAATTTTCACGAAGGTAAGAAATATTCTTGTATCAGTTTGTGCGTTGACATATTTCATGTTATTCAATAATAATATCTTCGCGTTGTTCAATTGCAACCATGCAAGTGTATTGATAATTTTTAATTTTTTTTTAAACAATGACAAATTAGATTTATTTCGGTCTCTCTATAACCCGTGTTTCAATAACTGTTTTAGATAAATATTTTTTATTTAATTATATAATAAAAATAAATACCCATAAAATTGAATTTCAACAAAAATAGACACTTATTTGAGGTAATTATTCCTATAGAAAGTAAACAAAAATCAATAATATAGTCTATTTCCCAACTAATCGATCTAATATTAAAGGATAAAATTAAAAAATAATAAATTAAAATCAATTGAAAAAAACCATATCTTGTAAGTAAACTTGTCAAACCTATGAATCGGATAAGTCAGGCTATTACACAAAATCTGTGAACTGGATTATAGACTCCATTGAAATCATAATTTGTTTTTTTAAAACTATTTTTTATTTAATTATATGATAAAAAAATAGATGATTGTGAAATTAAACATTAACCCAGTATCGATATATATATTTTTTAGATTGTGATAACTTCATAAAAGATGAAGCGAAACTAATTATAAAATTGAATTTTCAATTAATTTGGTATCTAAAGATGAAAAAAAACTAATTAAAAAAAATTAAACTTTTCAAACACGCAAACCAAGTCAATCAGTCAAACATGTGAATAGGTCCATGGACTTTATAAAGTTTGATGACATAATTTTCATCTAAAACTATTTTTTTAATTATATAAGAAAAAAATAAATTATAAAAAAGTCAAGTTCAATTAAAAAAGAAGACACCCCACCAAACTAAAAAACCAAGGCAACCCAAGTTACTTTTATAAACTTTTAAACCATGCTAACCTCATAGAAATGTAAAATAATAATAATAAAAATAAATTCTCAACTATCCTAATATTAAAAGATGAAATCGATAAAAATAAATTAAAAAAAAACATAACAAAAATTAAAGAACATAAGGAAAAAAAAAGCATAACATTGTGGATTACTATTGTCGTTCATAGTGCAATGTTTGTAGGTGAACAATAGTCTTCTCACACCTTTTAATTTTTGTTATTTTATAAAGTTTAATAACATGACTTTTCTTAAAAATCTATTTTGTTTAACTATATGTGAAATTTTTTTTTATAAAAAAGTCAAGTTCAATTAAAGTAAATACAACCTACCAAACTTGTAAACCGAGGTAACGTGGATTATCTTGGCAAACTTGTAAACCATGCTAACTTCATATAAAGACAAAATAAAATGAAGGAAATTATGATGATAAATTCTCAACAATCTCAATCTTAAAAGATAAAATTGATAAAAATAGATTTAAGAAAAATATCATAACAAAAACTCAAAAAAAAAAAGAAGAAGCAAAACATTGTGAATTATTATTATAATCTACATTACAATAGGTATTGGGTGAAAAATGGTTTCCCCATATCCGTTAACTTTTATTACTTTATAAAGTTTAATAATAAGATTTTTCTCAAAAAACTATTTTTTTTAACTATATGGAAAGAAAATAGACTATAAAAAAGTCAAGTTCAATTAACAAAAGAGAAAAAAAAATAAAAAAAAGAAAGAGAAACACCACTAAACCCATAAACTGGGGTAACTTAGGTTACCTTTACAAACTCGCAAACCACGCTAATCTCATAGAAAAACAAAATAAAAAGAAAAAACAATTCAAAGCTAAATTCTCAATCATTTTAATATTAAAAAATAAAATTGACAAAAATAATTTTGAAAAAAATTATAACAAAAAGAAACAAAAGAAAAGAAAAAGAAAAAGAAAATCATGTATTCAAGCAAGAAAAATCAGAAAATACTATAACAATCCACAATGTTTTATAAGTTTTATGAGAAAAGTTAAAATGATTTACCCCACATCAAGGTTGTTAAAAACATATTTTTGACACGGCATGAAAAATGCAAAATAAACTTGGATCGTAAAAACGGATCGTAAAATCGTAAAGTCGTAAGGAATTTTAACATACATTAAAAAAAAAAATTCATGCTTCAAATAAAAATTCATACATAGTTCAAGCATCTTAAAATACATGGTTTAAATAAAAATTCATATATAATTTAAGTAACTTTTCATTAACTAATAATTAGCAAACTTAAAACAAACAATCTACTGGTGTGTCATGTAAACTAAAACCAGCTTCATTACCTTTATCTTCCTCATTATTTCTCAGACATTCATCAATATCACTAGCATCAAGAGAATTATTAGTATCACTACTAGTACCAGCACCAATATTATGAACATTAGTGCTATTACTAGTACCAACACCAATATTATCAATTTTATTTAACTCAAAACTCCTTGAATTCTCTAAATTGTCATCAATTTGAATCTCCAAATCATCTTCAGTCCCATGACTCTCCATTTCAGCATCATTATGAATTTCTTCTTCATCACTTTCATCTTCTTTACCATTTTTTCTTCGTATTGCATTATTAATAGCACTAAGCAAATCAATGATTGAATGTTTTTCTCCCTTAGTTATCAAATCATCATCATATGAAAGACATCTTTTATACCAAAATCATCAGCTTGCTTTTTGACTTGGTTATCATTTAATTTCAGAATGCACATTACAAATACCAAGTCATTCATTTTTCTCCGGTGCAAACAATTTCTTTGTTTTGTATGAATCTAAATAAACAATTCAAATTTATAAGATTTTTATCAAATATTTCAACATTTAAAATAAAAAAAATAAAAGAACTCACCATTTCAAATGTACTCCAGTTACGCTCACGTCTAGATGAAGTACAAGTCAAGCTTAGAACTCGGATTGCAAACCTTTGTAATTCTAGACATTCATCCCCATAAGAATCCTACCATTAAGCTGGAGTTTTTTTTATCTCTTGCTGTCATGGCAGCCTTAATGCCAAACAACCTTTTTGTATCCTTGAATGATTCATGTTACAAATCAATTTTGCACCTTTCACTTGCATTAGGTACCATCCTTTCTAAGCATTAATATAATCCAATTTTAATGTTGACATTAACCTTAAAATAGGAATTATAATGATAATGAGGATTCAAATAATAAGATGCTACATGTAAGGGTCTGTGGAGTTGAAGTTCTCATCTTGCATCAACAATATTCCATATAGGTATATAACTATATATAAAAAAAACAATAAAAATACCATTACAATCTAGGAATATCTCAATTGGAAGTATCTCTAAAAACATTCATATTAATAGATGACAACATTTGAAATAAAAATTAGCAAGATATATATTTTTTTTTCACAGAACCAAAATTCACTTGTATATTCTCTTTTGCTCAATTCATTGCTTTTTATATAAAACCCATAACTGGTTTTTCTTCTGAATAAACTAATCAAAGAACTTTAATTAGAGGATATGTTGTCTTGATACATATAGTGACATCATGCCAAAACCTGTTGTCCAAAACACAATTTTAAATTCGTTTCCCTTCTTCTATTCTTACAAACCTACATGAACTCTATTGTTTGGAAGTAAACATAGTTTATTAGCTGCATTTTATGATCATTCAAACATCCTAGAGTCAAATATGCAGTAGCAAATTGAGTGGCAGAAAGCCTAATCAAATCCCTTCCTTTTGTAAAGTGCCTCAGCATGAAAATAAAAATAGTTTTTAAATAAATATATGAGGTGATTCTCCTCCTTTTAGTAATAGTTACTTGATGAACCACTAACTTCTTCTCAAAATATTCTAATATCAAGTCAATACAATGGACAACACATGATGTCCAAAACAAACTCTTTCTTTTTTCCATAAATAATTGTCCTACAGCCTTATAATTTGCAGCATTATCGGTGACTACTTGGACAATATTTTCCTCCCCAATTCTCTCCACAATGGAATCTAACATTTCAAATACCTTATCAGTAGTCTTGGACATATTAAAAGTATCCACCGATGACAAAAAAAATTATCCCTTTAGGACTATTAGCAAAAAAGTTACAAATACAATGTTTTTTTTTATCTGTCCATCCATCATACATTATTGAATAACCTGTTTTTTTTTTTCATTTTAGCTTGTACTCCTCAAGCAATTTCATTCTTTGATTCACTTTTTGCTTCAAATACTTCTCTCTAATATCATGGTAGGATGGAGGCTTGAAACCTGGCCTATATTTTGCAACCAATTCAAGTGCTTTAAGAAACTCAGGGTTTTTTACACAATTAAATAAAATTGCACCAGTGTAGAAAAACCTTGCAATTTATCGACATGCTTATTCTTTAATATCCTTTTTTAGCAATTGATTTAGGGTTATTTGTGTACTTCCACTCCACTAGCTGTTTTCTTTCCTTTGTCCTTGGAGCTAATTTCTTTTATTTCATCATCATCATTATTTCCAGTATATTGATGGGCCTTTCTTTTCTTTTTATTTGCTTCTTTATTTTTCACCAAAACACCCAAAATTATTTGCTTAACATTTTTTAGTACTTGTTGACATGACTCAATATCTTTACGAATGTAAGCCAAATGCTGCTTGAAATGAAAAATACCTCAGCTAATCATTTTTTGACAATATTTGCACCGAACTTTTCTAGAATTCTTATCAATATCTATACTATGTTGCCATCCCATATCAAGCCTATTACCAGAAGAATTTTTTCTAGATGCCACAAGTTTAACAATTCAAGAATCAACTCAAATCAGCCATGTAATCAATCCAAACATTTTATGATTGTAATTAATTTTTTGTTAAAAAAGAAGTACCATAACATGTGTTAGAACAATAATGCATCTAGATATTAAACATCTCATATGAGCTATCTAAAAAGAAGTACCATAATACTGTTTCAAAAACTAATTAAAATCAATAACCTAAGTCTTAATCAATAATTTTGAGATAGAATCATGTAATGAAATGTTGATAGGCTGAACACAGAATAGAGCTCATTCTAACTTGTAATGAGATAAAACTAATTAAAAATAGAGGCATTGCTTTGAGTGAAGTCGGTAGTCGTCAAATAGAAGGCTAACCTTTATTGAAATGACAGAGTAGAGTTTTGATTAGGGCACAGACCTATTCAAAATTCTACTATTTTATTAAAACGTAGCCCAATGATGGTGACTCGTTTAAAACTAGTCTTTCTATCTGCTCAGGGTGGCTAATGATTTAGGGAATCAAATTCGATCAACCTTTCATATATAGGGTAAACAATAAGTCATGTTAAGATAGAAAACATAGACAAGTCATAAGCAAAAGGTGGGTTAAAAAACACAACCTAACAAATTTTATTGATCAACGATCAATTTAGTTGGACAATCAAATGGTTCATTTGAAGAAAAAACTATACAATCAAATGGAAACTTTAAACCATGTAGAAGGATCTAACAATCCAAAGAAACAGGGAGCCAGAAGTTAGGAACCAGTGAAGAATGGACACTGAGTAATGTTAAGCTACAACAGAATAAGCTCTTAAGTCCCAAGCTATCTAAAATCTATAAACACGTGATATCTATTCAAACATAAGATAGAGCATGCACGAGATCAACATATAAAAAATATGGATAATAGAGATGCAAATGAATGTTGGTTTATGCAGCACTAGTTATGTTTTTCACCAGGCGTCAGTGAAAAGGGCCTTGCAAATCTTTTAACTACCATAACCATGTATTTTCCCTGGTGTTTTGCAAAAGGTGAAAACGGAGTAAGAAATAATTAACAGTGTGCACTTTAGATCATGATGCTTTTTGTAGGAGGTGTAAAAAGATAAACATAATAACTTACCTGGTGGAGACTTGAGAGATGCCGTTGTTATTGTCTGGAGTCTGGACTTTGGATCTTACGGTGGCTGGTTTTCTAAATGCTGTGGATGATGGAAAAATAAAAAATAAAAGGATGGTTGGGGGTGGTTGATTGTTAAAAGGCTGAGAGAAAGAAACTATGAATTTGGAAATTTAGGGATTTCAATTTTGTTCTGTCATCTATGTGTGTGGGATAATGGGAGTGAAAATGAAAGAAGTAAAGAACGACAGAATGTGATTTTGCTTTTGTTTAGTAATAGCAATAGGCTAATAGTGGTTGGACACCTAAAGCAATAGGCCAACAGTAATGATAATTTATGTTCTCTGATAAAATCGTTCAATTGGTGGTGAAATCACAATTTTAAATGATTTCACCTATTTTTAAGTTTTAAAATGATTTCGCATGTTAAACATATATTAACGTGTAAAATCATATAATTTTATGAGTTAAATCATGATTTTAACAACCTTGCACAGCATGCTTTAGCTTTTTGAAAAAGTAAAATAACTTTAGGTGGAGAGAATATATGTAATGATTTTTCATTTTTGTACAGCACTGGATCTCAAATGTGGGGTTATGTAAGAATATATGCAGAGCTGTCAAGTACGAAAATTTGAATTATCAAATTTTTAAAATATTTATTCTAATAAAATTGATCAAATTTTATTGTTGCTGGAATAATTTTTTTTTGTTTCTTATTTAGGTAACAAAGCTATAGCCATAATGGGTTTGAGAAATATTTTCGGGTATCTGGTGGATAGATTGATTGCTTTCAGGGCTTTTACTTTGGCCAACAAAGCACAGCTTAATAGATAGCCACAGTGGAGCTATTGACGCAGAGAAAAAGATACTTGGCGATGGCATTTCTCTGAATCTTTGATGTTTATTCAAGATTATATTGTTTGATTAATTTAGGACTTTAATTCAGGATTCTTGCACATTAACTTCCGAGTGCTGTAACTTTTAGCTCTCATGCATGTTTACACTATGGTATCAGACATGGATATCAAACCCCGGTTGAATTGACAGGTTAACTTGGTGATATATTTATCTAGAACATGATTGAGGTTATATTTGCTTCCGATTCGTGTAAGAAATAGAACTTATCAAACTTAAATGATTTTACAAGTCTCAATTAAATAAACTTCAAAATTATTTTTTAATATTTGTTTAAAATAAAAATATTTTATTTTTTTCAAATCGGTATTGTTTTATTTATAAAAAAACTAAAATGATATTATTTTATTAATTTTTTTTTTTAAAAACTCTGAAATAACATCCTAACGCACGACTAAGACTGGGATATAAATGGTGAATTGCATGCTAATTTGCTCAGGTCAAGTTTATATATATGTGCCTTTTTTCTTCTACGCAAAAGCTACTCTAAAATCTATATATGACATGTTGCTAGGATGCCAATGATTATCCACGGGTTGAACTTTTTTTATATTTATACTTTTTTTATTATTTTTTTAGTAAGAAATTTATATATTTATAAATTCTTTATTGGGTTTTGAGTATTGATATCCATTATTTATTATTAAATAAAAAATAAAATAGTTAATATATATTTGAAGTATATATCTGTATATTAAATGATAAAATAACAAATATTATAAATATTTTTATGTCAACATTAAGATACATATATCATAATGTATTAAAAAAAATTTAAATGTTCTGTATATCTATATAATATAAACATATATTTTAGGTTAGATTCAGATGGGTTTCACAATATCCATATTCTATTCATTATTCATTGAATAAAATAACTATTAATAAAATATTTATTTATTCAAGTCGGGTCAATTTTCATTAAGTTCAGATTAAATTGTAATTTTTTATGTTTTGTAAATACTTAGGTCGTCAATATCTGCATTTGGGTTATCCTACAGAGAGAGTATAATCTCTCTCAAATTACAATTACAAAACATGCTAGACCTGTTAGAAATCATGCATGGCAAGGATAGGTCTATTAATTGAATTCTCATTGTTCCAAAATCCAACCTCACTACCAGGAAGAGTGTCATTTGCTGAGCCTGGATATGCTCTGGTGGAAAATAATATGCCTAAAGCAACATTATTAATGCTTATAGGATCATTTATCAACCAATGAAGTGTTGATTTAGGGAATTTTTCCAGGATAAGAATACAAATTTGATTTTTAAGAAATATATTTATTGGAAAAAGCAACAACGAACCTAAAAAAAACTAGTCTCACTTTTTAAATAAGATGCAAGGATACCAAGGTAAGGAAAAAAAAATAGAACCATTTCTCAGGTTCAGCATTCTGAGAAAGGATAAGAGAACCTGACAGGTCCTACCTGATGGTGGTGAGAATTGAAACTTCATGTGAACGTAACCAAGCTGATTAGGAACATTTTTCAAGAATTTTAGATTGGATATTACCAACAAGTTATAGCAGAATCAGTATTGGTACGTACTTTTTCATGCTGATTATGGTATCCATCCCTTCTCCTTTAATCACAATTCGATAGAACTTAGTAGAAATATAAACAAACAGGATGTTGATTCTACATTGAGGCAAAATATCACGCTGGCTTCTCAGCAACCTAGCTTGGTCACACCAAAATGTTGAAAAAAATTAGTTGTTCTCGATCTCTTTCAGCTTTTGTTGCCAGCCAAAAAATGCCTGTTCCTCCCTTTCGTGTCTGTCAATTTTGGGAATCATACAGACATTAGAGCATCAGATTCCTGATGGGTTATGCATGTTAAATGAGACGCAGTTTCATTTTGTTTAAGTATTCAAAATACTAAAGTTTCATTTAATAAAAATTTCATTTGCGGGGCATGAATGTATGTATGGCATGAAGGCCTCTTGTGTTCATACCAATAACAAAATCAAATAAATCAGAAGGAAAGGGGGAAAATGAAGTGTGGTGAGTCAATTTCATCAACCACGGGTAGAATGCACTAAAAGGATTAACTAACCCTATAGACTTCCTAATAAAGCAGAGGCCTCATCTTGCAAAACCTTCCATGCTGCAGTAACATGCCTCTCTTCAGTCAATGGTGCTCCCACAGCAAAACGTAATATGTACTTGCCTGATAGAACCTGCAAAGATTGGCTATGATCAGACAAGTAAACTACAGTTCTCCTTTCCCTTAAGTAGATGATAAATTACAAAAAAAAAAAAAGAGAGAAGAAGAAGAAACCACTGCATGAGCATTTTAGTTACTGCAGAAAAGATATATAAAAGTAACATCGATCTTACTGTATGTGATATGAAAATTTTCCCTGTTGAGTTTACAGCATCTAATAGGTCATGGTTCAGATTGTTTCCGTGATCTTCATTGTTGTTAGGAGGTAGAAGGCGAAAACAAACCAATGAAAATATCCGAGGGGTGACAACCTGCAACATGAATTATGGTATAGAGAAATCATAAGAGTATTGATTTGCATAAAAAAACATAGCTGTGGGGAAGTTTCATAAACACGTAGACATTGAAATGATTAAAAAATGCAATGAAATGGTAGTGGTTGCTTATGGCACCTCTCTTTCACACCAGTTTTCAATCTTTCAGCCTAGTTCAATGCATCTAGCTTATTACATTACAATAGCAACACCAAAAGGAAAATTCCAGTTTCAAGGCAAGCAGTGGTTGTGTGCCAAGGTGAGTAGCTAACATAAATGATTTCTTATTCTGGCAATTGAAGGAAGGCTACCCACTTATTTCCTATCTTTTCCGAAGGGTTCAATAGGCATTTCATGCTTAATACCACTAAGCCCAGCAATGGCTTATCCCATGTCAGGTGCGCTAGCTGACATGAGAGGCAGTACTTACAGCCCTTCAACAAATACGGGAACAGCCATTTCAGCATCAGCTCATCCACCCTTACAATTTAAACTCTTCTCTACCAAACTAACAAGACTCAGGACCGAGTTTAAGTAAAAAACAGCCACCATATCAACAAAAATCTGCCAATTTGGTGAAATTTAAGGTGTTACAGATAAAAAGAATAGAGTAACTAGACCTGGTTAAAAACGTTTTATCTGTGAATAGGTATGTATTAGAAAGATCCGTGGATATTCAAGAAACGAGGTCCAATCAGGTGTGTAAAATAGAAACACATATAGACACACATAAAAAGGTCTATCTACCTCAAATCTTGAATCTGCAGCAACAAGCCCTTCAAAATATTTAGCCAAGTTGATATGATTTCTGATGTAGCACTGTAGATTTTCCAAACCATATAACCGCAGTACCATCCACAGTTTCAGTGATCTGCGAGGTAGCATTTTCAGTATGATTAAATTGCACTTCTGGTATATGGTGCATGGCTGTGCAATAGAGAAACTTGTGAGAGGATGCATTCACAAAAGTTTTCCAAATCTTTTTGATTTGGCTGAAAAGCCTATGAAGGAAGAGACATTGAGGCAAAAGTTTGATGGCACACCTGAACCGACGTCCAAGAGGAATTTGCCAATCTTTGTAGTCCACAACCATGTTTGCTTGAGAGGCCTGACATGTCAATATGTTAGGAAATACCATGACTGAAATGTGCATCATAATCCATAAATTATGACTGGTTAAGATTTTAATTTGTTTGATATTAAAAATCCAATCATCTACAGCTAGCAACTTGTTCTAATGTTACATAAACCTGTAACCTTTTATAAGGCATATAAACATGTTAAGAAAACAAGTTCAGAGATTAACATGTATAACAAAATTTAAATCATGAAAGCTGTAACCCCCAAGTTGGGAGATTATGAATATCTTCTAAGAAAATTAAATGGGCTATTTTGGAGCTTTTGAATTGCAGATCGATGAAACACATCCAATGGCAGTCAAATCAAATTCATTGTAGCACACTTTGGGAAGACATGAAAATTCCCACCCTTCAAGTCCTCACAACATAATCCTTTACTTAGTGAACTTCGGGTGCAAAAATGGTATGGAAATAAGATTAAGAAGATGATAAGGATTCTTACTTTGTTCTTCAGGAACTCGGGATTCGTAGAGAGGGACTGGATTAAAGCATTTCTATCCTGTTGTCCAGCATAACAATAAAACTCATTTAATGTATTTGCATATTCAAACAACTAAACTAACCAAAGGAACAACAATCAGCAGCCCAAACAATTTAGGAATTACAGCAATTATAGTCCTCATGTTTTAATTATAGCAACTAGTTTTTCATTTCTTCTTGGACAATTAGAAACCAGATATTCTAGATTTACCAAGAATCCTTGTTTATCTGGAACTACATGGACTACTTGACATTTCAAAAAAAATTCAAGAGCTGAAAGCACATTTCTGATGCAGCATTTTAATGATTCCTTTAGTGACAATAGTGCAACACTTCAAGTGATTTCATCATGCATCATTTCTAGATTGCACAAAACAGAACTTGAGTATCTGCTCCCACAATTATTTTTGAGAATCCCTTCTGTATAAACTGGTTGAATCAAAGAAGTTTGATATATTCTTATACTGAAGAGGATGGTAGTAAAGATATGAAGATATCTGACTGAAAAGTGCAGAGCTCCAAAATATTGACTTTTTGACCAGACAGAAATATGCATATGCACAGAGCCATAGATGTAAAAAATCTTGACCATGCATGCATATGCAGTGCAATAGATGTTTCACTGCAAGCAGTACAGAAAAAGGAAATGGCAATCGTGTATATTCCGTGAAATTTTCTTTTAAAGATATTGGATATGATGATTTTTATGTTACTGACTTACTAAATGGAACCTTAACCTCAAACTCCAAAAGAATCCCACCCCAATTCTCGTTTTCCACAGGAGGGAACTGCCACTGCCCAATAAGGGGTTCAATTACGTATGAACTGCAACTTAAGTGTACACAAAGAGTGTGCATGCTAGCAGGCACGTGTTTGTGTGTTTGAGTGAGGGAGAGGGGGGAGGGGTGTTCAGATTTTAGCACCACTGAGAGTGAGTGAGCTGTAAGTGCTTGTGGACAAAACAATGATTGGTGCAGATAGCATGAAAAAAATGTAAAAATCATTAAACATGGGCCAACATATGATAAATATGAGCAGACAAGAAAAAAGCATACCTTTACCCAAAGAGCCGAACAATCAAAGTTTGTCAGAAACCATTTATGAGCATTCATGTTGAAAGAGTCAGCTTCTTCAACACCATCAATGTAACAACGATATTCTGGACAAATACAAGCACTTCCAGCATATGCAGCATCCACATGAAACCATATTTCATTATTCTGTCAAGAGGCCATGTATACAACCTTTGTTATCACGAGCAAAAACTTTCATGGTAGTGTCATCAAGGTCATCATATAGGATCTCACAGACACCTCTAGATAAAAAATATCCTCAAAGGGTTTGAGAACTGGAGTGTACTGAAGGAGGTTTTAGGATACAGAAACGCCGGAATTTGTTATCATAAACAATTTTTCATTACAGGCCTTCTTCTAATAGACAGGTTAATTTTGATGTCAATGTTTCTGAGTTTTTTAACATGTTTCTTTTGGAATTCTACTGGGATGTGTGTGTGTGTGTGTGTGTGTGTGTAGAGATCCTTAAGCTCTCTAAACAAAATTCTACCTATTAAACTTTAATTGTGGGTGCAAGACTGCACTTGCCATTGCTGCTAGATCTTCATAACAATAGAGTATGGAGTTTTGTACAGGCTTAAAGCAGACTTCTTGCTTATTTCACTAAACACAGGCTACCTGTTACCTTAGCAATCTTTCCTAGAGAAAGCAAAGGGTCAACAGCTGTTGATGATGTAGTGCCTACCTGCAAGAACATGAAAGACTTTTAGTACCATTAAAATACCAAAAAAGAAAAATAAAAGGAAGGAGTAAAATCTACTTAAAATCACATTACATGACCATGTATAAGGATTCACATACATAATCACTGATTAAAATGGAACCTGAACTTTATATCTGGATTAATGCTAGTCCAACCAAATTGTCTTGTACAAAAAAATTTACAACTTCAACACCCATAAGAAACCAAACACATTTCTTATCTACATGTGATCCCATTAAGGAGCCACAGCCTACTGCAACAGTAGAAGTTCTAGCTTGCAAACACAAACTGTAAGGTTTTAGTCTTGAGAGAAACCATTACATGCAAGAATTGTAAATGGCAGTTCTATTTCTAGAGTTTTATCACAGGGAAAAAATAGATAATGTCCTTTTGAATATCTATCCTAATAATCAACCCCTAAGTGCATTGCACAATTTGGTGATACCCAAATAACCCCCAAGTCAAAAACCATAAAGATCCACAGATCTATATCCAGTTCCTGAATTCAGTAAGCTTTATATGTGCTGCAGATGACAAAAATCTTACGATTTATTAATTCTCAAGCATATGGTGGCGGATTTATTTGCAGCTAGTGTGATCAAACTAATCTTTTGAGAACCTATTGAACAAAAACATGTTTGCAACCAATTCAAAATCCAGTTACTAAATGTCTTAACAGTTGACTAAATCAAAGATTTAGTGAGCTTTTTCTAGTTTATTCCAATAGAGTAACCAGATGATAAGTATAGGTTTCAAAGAAGATTTTCATATTCCCAAGTCATCATCAGCATTCTACCTAAAAATAAAACAGTGCTTGCCCAAGTACAGAGCCAATAGACCTTTTAGGATGCACCAACTTGTTCCATTGACGTGTTTAAAAGACAAAAAAAAAAAGAAAAGAGCACACGTCTTAATTCTACCATATGTTATACTGAAAGAATCACCAAAAGAAAACATATGGTCAAGGTCAAACAGCATCAAAATAAAGCAACCAGGGAAAGTATTTTCAGTGTCTTACAGTAGCACATAAGAAGAAAGGGACCAATCCAGTGGACATGTCATCTGAAATTGCTTTACTAAGTAAATCTGGAGAAAGGGCATAATTTGTTGAAGAGTCTGTTTTTAGCAGCTTGCAATTTTCTGGATGGATCCCTCCTATCTGTCATTAATTAGAAAAAAATTATATCATAAGAATATAAAAGACATTACAAATAGCAAGAATAACTTCCACCATGGTAAAAATATATCCATAAATACACACATCTATATATAAGTGTAAAAATAAAATAAAATGAAGAACATGCGACTGCTGAATAGTGATATGTTCTTAAAAAAGCTCTGAAATGTTATATTATATTTTTATTATATAAAGACTAATCATGGTGCTAGCTTTCACTAGCATGGACACATGATTCGTCCCATGTGAGGGGAGACCTTGACAAACTCCATCGTAATTGAATGTTATGGGAGTTTTTATTCCTAAAGCAGCTGGAACAATCGGTTTTAGTATCACACCAACTTGGTTTCAAGCATGTACTTGACGCAAATTTAAAGAAACACAAGTGACTGGCTTTAGAAAAAATAAGTGTATGTGTTTGTATGATTGCATCAGTCGTTCTTTAAACAATAACATGTAATTTCATCTGATATAAGAATATGAAAATTTGATGCACAATGCAATGTAGAAAATGAAAAATTGAAACCCCACCCCCTCCCCTCGGGCCTGAAACCCCTACTCAGAAATTGAATGCTTATAGTTCAGCGCGAAGCATCATGTTCAGAGTACCTTTTCTGTTGGTCTTCTTGAGAACATGTCAACAATGGAAAGTTCATGGTATGAAAATGCTCTGTAAGTTATCAAGCAGCTGGAAAGGTAGCTTTTAGTGCTGCACCAACATAGTTGCCAGCTTGTGCTTAATTTAATATGAAGTGGCATCCATTGACCAAAGTTAGAGAAATTATCGTGTAGAGCAAAGGTAGCTTGACCAAAGGCTACAGGTAAGAGTAAGACTATGGAATAAGAAGTTGAAATGCTGTGTTGCGTCATATATGAAGTGCATTTACTATCACTCACCTCAAATAGTACCACTTGAATATTTATAGTTGATTTATGAAAAATGGGCACATAACACAGTCATTACAAACAAAATTTTGGACTCCATCCCCCCCCCGCTCCTCCAAAAATAATCATGACTCAGAAAACAGAAGTCAATAGTTCAGCATGAAGCATCATCTTCGGAATTTTTTGTGTTATTAATGGGTGCAATTTTATGGATGATTGTGCGTAGTTTTACAAAGATACCTGGCAGGCTTTTTGCAAAGCAGAGTGTGTTTGATCGGATGCATAAACAACAAGCTTTTCAAGGGCATTTTTTCCAAGCTTCCTCAAGACCCTATCACGAGCAGCCAGAAGCACAACTAGAACAGCTTCACTTGCAGTGCCCTGTATCACTCCACCACCTTGTCCTGCTTTGCAAAATTGCACCAACCACAAACATCAATAATTTAAACTCTTTTGACCATAACTCTGGCATCAAAACTGCTTATGCAAGTGTCCTATGAGTGAATCATTGTGCAATGCCATCTTCAGACAGCTGTTAAAAACATTGCAAGAAACATTTCAGAATATCAACTGAAAAGACTGAACACAGCTGGTTTCTGCTATACCATTGACAAATTACTGAGCATTTTGTGGCATCCACGTGAGCACATAGACCAAGTTTGTGCGGATATCTTGTTAAAATTGTATGACAAAAAGTCTGTGCTGCTTTTCCCTACGAACTTTAACATTCATTCATTCATTCATCAGAACCCTTACCGGTAGAGAGAAAGTCTTCAGGTAGCTTGAGCAATTTACCAAGCCAATCTAGAACAATCATTTCAAGCTCAGTTGCAGCAGGAGATGTTATCCAGCTAAAACCCACCATATTAATACCAGCACTAAGCATTTCTCCCAAAAATCCAGCAACACTACTGTTAGAAGGATAATAAGCAAAATAACTCGGGCTTTGCCAATGGGTCACCCCCGGTAAAATCTTTGCTTGAACATCTGCATTTACATCGAGAAACTAATCAATGGCAAGAAAAAAACAACCAAAAAAAGTTCATTTTTTCCCTCTCTTTGTTTGTAAAATAAAGCAAATTCACCATCAAGAACATTTTGCAACGTTTCAGGTTGATTTGGAGCAGAATCTGGCAGAAGTTCGCGTAGATATCCAGGCTGCACACACAGAAAAAACTCATTTGCCACCAAATTCACACACACTCATACACAACAAAAAGAGTGACCATAAAGAAATCAAAAGGGAAAGAAACCCAGATAAAGTTGATGAATATTAAAGCTAAGGAAGGTTAAAAACCTCAACTTGGCTGAGAACAGGGAAATTCTCAATGGATTTGTAATAATCAGCAATAAAGTCGACCATTTTATGTGCATTCTCTCTCAGTTGCTCTGAATCCATTGGTTGCAGCCCCTTACTCTCCCTAAAAAGCACATTAACATCAAGATTAATCCATCATGTGCGTAAACACAGTATAAAATCAAAACATACACTACTACTGTAAAACTTCCAAGACTTACATGTTTAGTGAAATGTGTGCTGCCAGAGCTTGAGCTTGAGGAGTTAAGACTTGAGACTATATTCTTTAAAGAGAGAAACAAATGCACTAATACTCTGGTGGGTTTTAACGGAGAAAGCTATGTTTTTTAACACAATCGTTTGGACGGATGGATAGGTAGGCAAGGGAAGGGAAGGGAAGATGGAGGGAGCTTCGATGGTCTATTTCTTCATGCGTAAATTATGAGTCAGTCCCTTTAGTTCTTAACAATAAATTAAATAGTCCCTCCATATTTATTAATTTTATGAAATTTGTAAAACCTTACATATAATTTCAGGATCTCTTATTTCTTGGAAAGTAATTTCTAGAAGATCATTTTCCAAACTAGAACAACTTGATTTTTCAATCTTAGCTAAAAAAAAAAATTCTAATAAGCTGAGTGATCTAAACGATATTATTGATAACACAATTTTAAAAAAATTTGATTTTTCAAAACATTATAACAAGGTTAATCTATTTTAAAATAATATTTGAAATTATGGTAGTAGTTATTTTTAAAAATATTCTTATTTAAAAATATATTAAAATAAGTTTTTTTTTTTATTTTTTAAAATTTATTTTTAATAGTAGTATATCAAAACCATTTAAAATCACAAAAATAATTAATTTAAAATAAAAATACTTTTTGAATACAAAAACCACAACCTTTGTGTGAAATTATGCAATTCAAAAATTTGACTCATGATTTTAGTAATTAGGGTATTCATCTGACTTATTTTGATGGTATTTTTTGTTTCTTTTCTCATTAATCTTTCCATATTATTATTTTTTCTTTTCTATTTTTTTAAAAATAAATTATAAAATAACATAGAATTGATGAAAAAGATTAAACTATAAAAAGGATTAATGTGTGTGTATAATTTTTAAACCATGAAAACTAATTAATTAATTTTAAAAATTACAAGGACTAAGGTATAATTAACTCATTTTACAAATCAATCCTCAATTAACTCATTTTACAATCAGTCCCCAAGGTGTAGCTTTACATTTTAAAGAACTTTTTTCTTGGTTTTTTTTAACATTTTAAATTTAAAAACATTGTTTCGAAACATCATCATTTTCTTGAAAAGAAAAAAAATCAATCCACAAAAAACTCAACTAAATGGAAGTGCCAAAAAAGAGTGTTTTATTTCCCTGTTGACATTTACAAGAAGGTGGTCTGATGGGTGATGAAGGGAGATGGGGTTTCAAAAAGCCCTAGATCATACTCCCCATGTAAGAAAGACAAAGACTATGATCATATTGCCTGAGTCCTCAACTGATACAACAAACATATCATTGATGCGAGGCATGTGAGGAAATGTTGCTATATCTCTATCTACATTACAAAAGTCAGTTTCTTTTTCGCAACTTTCAGCTGCATATATCAGTTCACAGTTGATGGCTCCAAAAGCTGTAGCTGAGTCAATGACAATGGCAACAGAGGCCATCATCCTGCATTACTTAGATTATGCTCATTACCACCTTGAAAAATTGTTCCAGTGCTTGCAAATTGTTAAGTTAGAAGCTCCCGTGCTCGAAGCTCGACAAACGAGAGTCTGACAGAACGGCAAATAGTTGTGTGTCTACAAAATGCTGCAAAACACAAAAATCAATACGCGAAAGCAATTGAAAGTCTTGTGATCGACCAATTCAAAAATCAAGATTGCATATATTAAGCTCAGTTTGAGAATCTAGAAGCATGTATCCAAATATAAAATTGCAAATGTAGGTAAAAATTTGTAATAGTTCGTTTGTTAACGCGGCCAACCATACAGTGGCCGTGTTAGCATTAACAAAGACAAAGTATGTGTTTGATATTATAGTAGCTTTTATGATTATAGTTTGAAAAAATAAATTTAAAAAAAGTTATAAATTATAACTTTTTTCTTAATTAGGATTTCAAGAGAGTTTTCAATAAAACACATGCAAAACTATGGTGTGTTGATTAACCAAACACTTCAAAAACCATAATTGGAGCAAATCTCAGTTTCATTCATACCTCACCGCATTATCAAACAGGCAGCAGCATTATTGGGCAAAAAAGTTGAGAAGAAGGGTGAAAGAAAATGAAAGTTACCTTAATAAAGGATCGGTCCCTACTATTAAAGGAGTCAATGAAGCTATCTTTGAGAAGTAAAGAAACCTGAAAAGGATCAATTCCAGATAAGTATATACTTGGAATTGAAGGTACTTAATTTTTTTTTTTAAATGATGACCTCAGGTGTTCTTACCCTGTCATTGTTTGATTGCACGCTCGTTATTGTATAAGATCTCAAATCTGAACAAAGAGACTCCAAGTAGCGTCTCATGACAGTCAAAAATCGCGTTGCAGCTTCAGCCT
Organism: Populus alba x Populus glandulosa; assembly: GCA_033617975.1. Classification (NCBI taxonomy): domain Eukaryota; kingdom Viridiplantae; phylum Streptophyta; class Magnoliopsida; order Malpighiales; family Salicaceae; genus Populus; species Populus alba x Populus glandulosa. The sequence goes on along the minus strand of CM066144.1, from coordinate 26,595,929 downwards.
GGAATTATCAAATATAATCAGCTACCATACAAGAGTGCAGGATGAGAAGAAATCTAACAGTAAAGATTCGATGAAGATGTGAAGAAATCTATCAGAATAATGATGGTGGTGGTGAGTTTAACAATGGCAGTAGTGATGATCATTTTGTCGAAAATGACAGCAGTAATGGTTAAGATGGTAGTCTTTTCTTGAGAACAAAAGTAGTAATGGAAGACTATTCCATAAAAATCGTGCATGGAGGTTTATTTCGGATTATCAACATAATTAGCATTAAGAAGGCTGCAAACAATGAAGAGATTTTCCCTGTAATGATGTGCAAAAGCAATATACACTGGCCCCGCACCATTCTTACAATAATTTTAATCAACAGATGACCGGATAAAGTTTTCTTAAAGAAGCCACCATGCCTGTCAATGCTTTTGTGAAGCTTAAGTTTCCAAGAATAAGACAGATAAGCATGCAAGAAGAGAGGTTTTGCATTGAGTCCAGCTACAAGTAATACCTGCACTTCATTGCACCTATACACAGGATGCCTTTCAGCAACCGAGCTTTCTAATGATAGTCTGTCGTGCAATGGCCGAAGTTCAGAAACAAGCTCTTTATACCGTGGAAGTGTCGGCAGGTGACACATTTTCACCTTCAGTGGAGAGGAAACAGTAAGAACACTTGAAGAGTATCATGTTTAATGAAGTTCAGGCTCTAGTATACAAAAGAAGGGAACGATCAAAAAAGCTTCCCAACCTGGTTTTTGAGCACATTAACATGAACAAGGTTAGAGGTTTTTATCTTCAAGTCAGCAGGTCTGTGCTGTATACCAACCTGTAAGAGAAAAAGGCTATATTAAAACATTTGACATGAATTTCTTAGTGTTCTGGATAATTTAGCTCAATGTCTTGACCAGCATAAATTTCTTGGATCATACTTCATGTAACAAACCTCCAATATCCAATTTTATTTGACAGGTTAACTCAAATCACTACCGCAAAAAGTTACATAAAGCATGTTTCCAAGTGTTTGAAATAAAAAGTTCAATGTCGGAGAAACTGGAAACTTCTCACTGAAGACAATGATTGTAGACTTTACACTAGAACTTATATGATATATTTTTCAAAACTATTTCAAATATTGATCAGAAAAACAAGACCAAAACATACTGGAGAGCTCATAAACTCTCATAACAACAGATAAGATAACGATGATCGGAGCAGGATTGTTGAGAACATGCACCTTTGCCCATGTCCTACTAAGCTGATCCCTCAAAAAAATCTGGGGCAAAAAACCCACCTCCCAGTGCTTAATCTATATATACCGTTCTGGTCTTTTTTTTTTAAGGACATCTGCCTTGTTGGGTGATACATTCTCCTGTTTAAGCATCGACCTCTACTGGAAAAAATGAATCACGGTCTTTCACAACACCTGATCAATCCTGCATTGTTTTCAGAGAAGTGACATTTTGCCAGACTGACAAGTAATTGATTCCCAGAAATTCAAAGTTTGCGAGCTCTTCAGCTACAAACTGACAAAGGATTTTTCTGGAGATGGAAGGAAACTCCCTTCAGAAGCATCCAAAACTGGCAACAGCCCAACACGTGGCCAACAATAGAACTTCCAGCCACCATTTGATGACAGACTTAATGTTAAAATCTCAATTCTCTTCTATCATCTCCAATCCTTTAAAATGTTGCTTGCCCATTTGACTTGTGATCACAGAAAGGACAAGATGATGAAATCCTAGTTCCCGGAGATAAATGAAATAATAGAGCACAGTACAAATTAAAAGGAAGAAACACAAAAAGCACAGACCCATACAATTGCATGGTAACTGTCTTAGCAAAAAGAGAAAAGGTTAATATCTGAAACTCACTATAAAGGGAACAGGAGCATCAAGAAAATCAAGCATCTGCCGTGGCAAGATCTGCGAAAGATCAACATAAATTTTAGCCAAAAAAGTCATGCCAGATCCATAAGCATCTAATAGAAGCAGAAGTGAAGAACATTAAAATTCCATTTCTACTAAACCAAAACCTAAAAAAGCAAAGAAAGAAAGAAATTCCAGAATCCATTTTGACCAAAACCAAGAAGCTACTGCATCTCAACACAACTTCACATATCCTGAACAGACCACCACCAATTATCTGATGTAGTATTCCAACTCCAGTTAAGCTTAACGTATATTCAGAGAGTAATATTTCAATCTTTTCTGTCTTTTTAACATTTCCATTTTGGCTTGCATATCAGGATTTTTAACAAGGATTAGCTATCCATTGTTCTTTTATTATGTCTCATTCATTTACATGAACTTCCAACGACACTTTGAGGAGAAATAATCGAGGATGTGTGACAGTAACATCATGATTTTAGCTAAATCCATGATGTTCTCCATTGGCTCAAAACAGAAACTATAGGGGTATAAAAATTATGAAACTTACTGGAAGCAATAAACTCTGCCATTGAAATGGACCAATCATGGGGACAAGGGATAAAACGACTGCAGATAAAACACCCTGGAACAAATGGAACTCGAGTCAGGACAGATAACCAATTCAAAACAGCTACTTTGCATAAGAAATTGTCCAGAGCTGCAAATAAATATACATGCGCGCATACTCTATAAATATGTGTACAAGCGTGTTCATGAACAAATAATTCATCTGTGGGTTGACAAAATTATCTCCAATAACAACATTAACTCACCAGGTTTGGGCACACTACCACCACTTGTTTTTCCAGTAATACGCCTGCAACCAGTGCCAAAACCTGGAAGAAGAAGCATATATCAGACTTCCAACCACCAATCTGAAAATGCAACATGGAAGAAATGGAAATAGGATTGCCTGAACAAATGGAATAAGATTTCAACTACGATGGAGGGTTAAGCTTGAAATTGTTTCCTAACTACCTGCATAGTTTCTCAGGATTCCTTTTCATAAAAACAGAAATTTTTGAAAGAAACTTAATGGTTATAATTGCTGATAAACAGTCCTAGCCTGAATCTACAAGACCAAGACTCCACCTCCGTATTACACAGCAACCCTTTTCGACAATTATGCAGACTCAAAGGAATTGATTAGAAATACGAGTGCTTGCTTAAGGATGTTACAAGTGGTGAAGCAGACAGTTGGAAAAAGATTGAACGCTGCTGAATTCAAGACAACAGAACTTCATATGATAGGGACTTTACATTTTCCAGTGACAGAACCCGACATACAGTTGCAGTTGTCCATATTGACAGCGCAAGAGCTTCCTCAGCAGCAGCTAACTTCGCATTGACCTTTTGTACAGAATACCAAGATTAGAATATCAAGAAAGCATTTTTAATTATTTATCAAGGAACATAGTCTAATGACAATCAAAACGCTAAGAAATACCTTGGCTGCTTCGAATGAAGCTAGATAATTATTGCAAAATCCAAGGTCAGAGGTTGGAGGCCGCTTATACTCGATAGCTTGTAAATGATCGAGAGGCTGAAAAACTATCCCGTTTCCTCGTTGGGGAAGAGGCATTGCATGATAACCACAAATTATCTGTAACAAATCATTTTTGTTTTCCTACCCAAGATCCAAGAGGTAGCGTTCAGAAAAAAAAAGAAAAGAAGATGGAATGGAACTCGGTATGTCACATGGGTGAACAAATGTATAAACAACAGGAACAATCATAAACTAACCTTAGCCCATTCCAATATCAAGTCATCACCAAAATCTTTTTCATGATCTGGGAAAAGTTCGACATCATCGTCCTCTGATACCATGCTTCTAACTGAACTGTCAAAGACAAAAATATATCACTATTGTACCGAAATAACAAGTGCCTTGGAGTTGCATGGCTTAATGGAGTTGAGACACATCAAGAACTCAACACACAGTTAACATGTGACAAATGTAACTGCTACCTAAATAGGGTATCAAAACTTCCAAGACGATCTAATCTGCGGCTCCTAGAGCAGGAAAACATCCCAAGTACTGGAGAAACATGACCATTTTCATCACCTCCATAACCTCTTTCTAAAGCATCACAATGGCTTTCTGGAGACAGGGAAGCATAATCATCAAAATATTGCAAATACTTCCTGCCATCCTTATCTACTTCCCTTGCTTGGCTGGAATCTGAAGCCTCGCTAGCAGTAACACTTTCAGGAGATTGAGGTTCCCAAATCTTTGGTGATAAGGTTGGAATCACATCATCAGGTATAATTCCAGCAGCAGCAGCAGTAAGGGCTACTGCACTGTCAACAGGTATTGCAGAAGCCATCCAATCAGCATCGTACTCTCTATCAAGACAGTCAACATTTTCATACATTTGCCCATGCTGTTTAGATACAGAAGGCATGCAAGCAGTGAGTGACATTTCACTAACAAACTGAGTTATCCGATTCAAACGCTCCTGTGCAATGATACTGCATCCATGTAAGTAAATGTAGTGAATTGCACTGAAGTAACTGAACCAATGTGGAAAACATTAAATTTATTTGTCTCCCTAGAAGTCATTAACGACTAATTAATTGATGAAATTAATATTAACCTGTTCAACATCTCATAATGTAATTCAAAGAAAGGAACCCTCGTGAGCACACAGTAGCAGCGAGGTGCAGAAACCAAAAAACGGCAGCATCGACCAGTTGATCGAGAAAGGGGTGACTGGCTGCTTAAGATACCAGGTGGCCTTTGAACGATTTCTGTAACATGCAAGCAAACCCCGTAAAGTGTATCATTGTCTGCCACCTGATCACGAGAACAGAAGGAAATTTTAAAAATCCAACCACTCTTTGTATTCAAAGAACCCCATGAAAAACAACCAGACAAATTCTTAAGACAAATCAATGTCCAGCCACCAGCATTAGCAGTGAATCTTTTTCTTTGATTTCCAAACGTTTAAATCAAGATCACACGAAATACATCAAGATAACCAACTCATTTATATCCCAAGAGGTTTTCCCAATTTGGTCCTTTTTTCCCTCCAAAATGTGTTCTTCCCATCTTACCTACTTCAATTTTCTTAATTCTATTTTTTCAAAACAGAAAAAAAAAAAATGAAGAAGAGATGGGAATGATTCCAACGAGCTGGGAGGTCAAGGGATTATTTAATAAATTTTGGAACAAGAGGGGCTAATTATTTGTTTCTTGAAAACACAGCTGCTAAATTTGATTTTCGTATTGATAGTTCAGTAGCTCGGGAGAAGGAGAATTCACAACTTAAAACCTCCATTGAGCCCAAGAGAGCATGCCAACTTAGGCTTTGCAATGGCCATAAAAGGTATGTGTGATAAGTAAACAAGATGAAGAACAAAAAAGGAAAAGCTTACCTTAAGTGAAAATATGAACGAGGAATCGTCTCTGCCCAAATGCTCCTGCAACAAAATGAAAAGGAACGTTGCGTTTTGACCGGAAGGTTAGAGAAGTTTGAGAGAAAAATGCTTAACTAATATTAGATTTCGGGGATAGCATATAGCATTAGCATTAACTAGCAAAAACTCTACATGGAGATGACTTGCCACGGCCTTTTTTCTAAAAAAAGCCCAGGCTCATTAAGCCTGAACAAGCACAGTATCTGTCAAAAGATGTCTCGACTAAACTAGGGAGGGAGATGAAGAAGGGAGCAACTTCTAAAGCAATGTCAACGAAGACAATTTTCTAAGTAATGAGAAATTCATACCAAAGGGTGTTGAAAGCACATGAGATATCTTAAATATTCTAGACTCCTGTGTTCATTCCTATTGTGCTGCGTCTTCCCAATTGTGTATGTATGAGCATATATTTCAATGCATAAAAAGAAGTGTGGGTGAAGGAAATCGTAATAGAAATATAATCGAGAGAACAAGCTGATAACAAATCACTGCTGCTGCTTATCTTGGTAGCTTCAACCTTGCTAGTGTGCATGATTGAAGAGTGGATTCTCTGGCTAAGGAGGGAACTATATATGAGTCAATTCCATACCTAGTGGAATTGTCAAGTCAGTTTCCATTGACTGGGAAGAATTGCACCTATGTAAAAGGTTCAATAATCATGATCTTGGTTAAAGACCATGTAGCAAACATGGAGGTGCTAGCCAGTGAATAAGTACGGTAAATAAACAAGAAGTAAAACATTGCTTTTGATGTCAAAATTAACATGGATTCAGTAATTAACTTCCAGGCCCTAGATTGTGCTATCTAGGAATCGTAGCCTCCGCTAAATTACTCTTATCCAAACATTGTTTTTAATAGGATAGTGCAGCTCTGCAATCACAAAAGCTATGGGGATTTCTTGAAGCAACGAGAACAATGCGGACAGGACGCAGTAAGTAAGCAAGCTTGAAAACAGTAAGATATGCGAGGTGAGAGATGGTCTAGCTTACCTGTCCATAAACAAGTTCGTTTAGTTCACTCAATGATGGAGTCCTCTCCAACAACCGCGTCTGCACCATGAAAATCCAACAGAAATGAGGAAATAGATTAAAAAGGAGAAGATGACCAAGAAATCTGTATATAGGGACCGCGTAGTACAGTTACATTAGAGAAAAAATATATGGATTTATAACACTAGAAAGTGCTTCTCAACCTCAGGACTGTGATGGGAACATTTGATATGTACTAGACCTTCAGCCCCCGCACAATGAAGATCAATTAAAATTTTGAAAATAAAAACCGAGATTCTTGAATTACAAGTGACACAGCAAGAGTGATCAGGGGGAGAGGAGGCAACTTCAATGCCCAAGAAGGTAGCAAAGGGGGCCTAAATCTTTCATAAAGACGGTGTTTGTCTTCCATTATACATAAGAAAATTAAGCTGTGGAAGTTAGCTCCTTTCCTCTTTACACTTTAGCTACTTTAAGAGACTCTGTCAGTAAAGACAAATAGACACTTTCCAAAACCATGTTCTTGAGTGTCTTGGAGCTCTAAGGTCATGGTTTTCTGGAGGCTGCAAACACCCATTTGGAATTATAAACCCATTTTTAGCTCAAAACCTTTCCTTTTCCAACTCTACTACAATCCAAACACGTACTCTTAGACAGTAGAAGATCTGATATTCTATATGCAAAGGACACATGATCAACGATAGTTGAACTTGGCTGGCTGCATTTTTGTCTATTGTTGGAATGCAACACCATGGCATCATACAACAATGATCGATTTACAAAAGAGTGAGAAAGCAAATGTTTTAATGTCACATGAGTGAGGAATACATTGCATGTAATCTGTACAGTAACTTAAAATTAGCATGAACTGAAGAGCCAGGTAGATTAAAAATCACAGAGACTAAATCTTAATTTATAGATGATCCATGTGAACGTCAAACCTTGACACCTCCAGGAAAACAGAAGGCAGCTAAATCCTTTGAGCGCATAGCTAATCTCTTCCCAGGAGGATATTTAAATAGTATCTGGAGCAAAAAGAAAGTAGTTAAAACATGAAAATGAGCTAAGTACTTTCGGCTGTAGAACAAAACGCAAATCCCCTCTATCACAAGGGACTAGGAAGCACAATGATAACAGCTAAATCATTTTCTCAAAAAGAAGCTGCAGCGGAGCAATTCCACAGACTTAAGCAGAAGTGCCATCTACTATATGGGTTCAATCAAGTATGAAACTGTAGCCAATGCCAAACCATATTCAAATTACTGATGTGGCTAACCTGAGGTTCCAAAGTTGGAAATGAAGGTGCCCGTCGCTGCATGGAGTTGAAATCCAACAAGCCAGACTTCTCCATATCCGACTCCCACTTCTTCTCTGTTGCAAATGCATCCTCCACTTTCTCAAGATTGGCATCCGGGTGAAGGCCCGCAACAATGAAGTGTTCAAACAGTGATGTGGGCTCATATTTTGAATGATTCTACAACATAATTAAGCACACATAATTCACTAAGTATAACAAAAAGAAAAAAGTGCAAATCTCAACATAAACACAACAGAAATCGGATGATTGTTTAGTTTAGTACCAGAGATTTAGAATTAAACTGATACCACTGGCGTTTCTGGTTTGCCAAGACCTCAGGATTAAAACTCGGCGAGTAACCTCGTTCCCTCGAATCACCACCCCAGCGCCAAGCATTTTGCATCCGAGTTTTCAATTTACGAAAGCTACTGCTACGCAAACTCCCCGCCCCATTTGTGAAAATTTCACTCTGGCTACGCTGCATTGACTTAAAACCAGGATCAGTTCCTGGGTAGACGCTATGCAGTGCCTCACCAGCCACCCTAAATGCCTCCTCTGATAAATGCTGCAACACCGAATAAGGCGAATGCGGACGTTCTTCTTGTGATTCACCATCTCCTTTTGTGCCCATTTTCTATCTTTTAACAACCAAGTATGTCACTTATCTTGTCATTAACCTCTCTAGATCACACTTGTCCACCATCATCAACATACTAATACCCCAAGCCAGACGTCAAGAAACAAGCCATTTGAAGCTTCCTTCCTTGAACGTTAAGATTTATGACATACGCAGCAGAGCAGGATCAAGAAAACCTGTAAAGTTGAATCGAAAAAGAACAGAAATAAATCAAGAATTTATTAACTCAACGTTTGTGTACATGTTATTGAGAAAATTCGAGAAAATTAAAGAAAAAAATGTGTAACGGATGATGGGAAGATTTTGAATTCAAGGGAAAGAAGTTAAATGCAGAATTTATGAAGTGATGGTTACAAATTTTGGTAAAGATGGGTCATAACAGGCTTAATTGGCTTACCTTTGTGTTATGGTTATGGAGGTGGAGAGAGAGGGAGAGGGAGTTTTTTGGTTAGCAGAGGGATGGGGAGAGAGAGGTTTGCTAAAAATGGAAGGGAGAGCTGCAGGAAAAGAGAAAGGGAAGTTAGACACAAAGCGAAGGAAGGAGATGGAGTGGTAATGCTTTTTTCAAAAAAAAAATCATGAGAGGGAGAGAATACAACTTGAGTGGATGTTGATAATTTTCATTTATTGCAAAAACTACCCTCTTGCTTCAAGTATTCTATTTAGTACGCATTTGACAATGCAGTGGGTTGCAATTTATGTTTAGAGTGTTTATAAATATAATAATAGTTATTTTTAAAAATATTTTTTATTTGAAAATATATTAAAATATTATTTTTTTTATTTTTTTAAATTTATTTTTTTTATATCAACACATCAAAGTAATCTAAAAAAATAATAATTTTAAACAAAAAAATCAAATAAATATAAAAATTAAATACATAATTTCCAAAACCACGAAAACTAAACTACAAGAACTATATTATAATTAACTCATTTTTCAAATGCTTACGAGGTAACAGCCCTTCATATTCAAGCACGATCAAATAAAAGGTGTTTGATTAAGGAATTGCTTACAAGGAAGGGGTGTGATTGACGAATGGAAATAAAAGACTGGGCGTTTCCATAATTACCAATAAATTTGATTCCAAAATTAAAACAATAGTATTTCAAATAACTTCCAATAACGAGAAAGTGCATTTGACTTTGGACCATCGGCGTGTCGCGTCAAGCACATCAACCGTTGACTGCATGCGGGCTCTCGGCTCTGAACTTTTCTTACTGTGTTCTTCAGATGTAGCTTCTCCTTAGATCTAAGCCGTTGGATTGAGACTTTTGGGTCCCGCATATAGTTATCGAATTGACCCATTTCACTTTCTGCTTTGGAGCGTTTATTGCACGCTCACGTTAGAAATCTATAAAACATTAATTCCATGCAAAAAGGACTGTTATTTTTGTTGTTTGAACTAATTAGTTAAAAGTCATCCAATATATATCCGAATACATGAAAAGGGACTTGCATTCAAATATAAATTTTGTTGAGTAAATGTATATTTGGTATTGTAATATATGGTGTTTTTCATAAATATTTTTTACTCGAAAATATATTAAAATTAAATTTTTATTTTATTTTTAATATCAGTACATCAAAACTATTTTAATATTTTTAAATCGAATCTAAAAATAGAAGTTATTGCACTTTCAAACATTAGTTAAATTTACTTACAAAACATTGTTTTAATTTCTTTGAATTAAACTATGCATACTGAATAAAACAAATAGCTAAGATAAAATATTTATCACTATGTGCATGATATAAATAAAAATTTCAATAATTTTTTTTATTAAAACAATCATTGAGAAATATATTTTTGTTTAACTATTTTACTTTTCAGCAAAAATATAAAAACATGTGAACTTTTTATTATAAATATACTTATATAAAATTTTTATGTAAAAAAACATTGATTCTGACTCTTAGTATTTTAATCTTTTATTATCTTGTTCATCTTATATTTTCTTTTTTATCTTATATATTTTTAATTATCTAAGTATTGTTGCAGAGCATTTGCTTATGTTTACAAGTGACATATAAGGTTTTTTATCTCTCATGATTGATAACACAACAATAAAATCAACATAATTTTTGTTACTTCACCTAGCTTTGATTATTGACTAAAAGTTGTATGAATTTTTTAATAGAAAAAAAATAAGATAAAATTTTTATAAAAAAAAATTAGAAATATATTAAAATAATATATTTTGTAAAAAAAATTAATTTTAATATAAAAATATTAAAAAAATTCAAATATATATAATAATAATTTTAATTAAAATAACTTTAAATTTAAATTTTTAAAAAATATAATTTCAAACATGTTCCAAACGAAATATTAAACCTCTGGACAAAAGTTAGCGTGCAAGCAACGCGCATTATTGCCGTGGACAACGTCATGAAACCAAGGCAATAATAGCGGGAAAACCGTCCGAGTTTGCACATGCATGCTGCCGTCCTTCTTTCTCGAGCACTGTAATTTATTAAATTTTTTAATATTTTAAATATTTTTGTAAGTAACTTTGCGAGAAAGATTCTCTCTTTGCTGAAAGCTAAGCAGATTGTATAACTTGATTGATTAATTAATATATAATATGCTCTATCGATATTGGATTGTTATTATTATTATGTCCCGTGACTATTATGAAAAAACATTATAGGAGCATAACAAAATTATTTTCTATCTAATATTTTGAAAATAAAAAATTTATTTATTTATATATATTTATCTTATTTTTTCAATCAAATATTTTTTTATTTGTATCATCTCTTCTTGTTTTTTTTAGAATAAGAACCACACATTAACCTAAATTATCATGTAAGAATACATGGTGTGAGATATGAAGCTCGAAGAGAAAGTTTGAAGAGAACTTTTAGCCCTGAACATTTTCTTAATTATTGATGCACTGTATTTTTTATATATATAGAAAAAGGTGTTTTTAAACCACTTTATATAATAATTGAAATTAAATATTCTTCAAGATATTATTTATAATGATAAGATACCTTAAAAGAATTTAATTTTTTTTTTAGTTTAATGTGGGTGTTCGGGCTAGCTTGCGCGCACCCTGACTAATTCCACGGGCCCTGAAGTTAACGACCATGTAAGCCTCCAGTGGCCATCATATGAGCAACCCAAAACTCGAACCTAAAACCACAGAGGAAGCAAACCTCTTGATCCCAAGATCTTATCACTAGGCCACCACCTAGATAGTTGGATAATATTTTATAAATTTTTTGGGATTGTGATGGAGATTATTTTTTAAATTGATTTTTTCTTGGAAATATATATATATATATATATATATATATATATTAACCTATCAAAATAACAAAAAAAGCATAATAAAAAATATAAAACTAATTTTTTTAATTTTTGTTTATAATATGATTCAACTACAGTTCCAAACAAGACATGCACCAGGGAAGACTCGGTGTTGCGGGAGGGAAAAGTGGGGAAGGGGTTTGTTGAGGATGGCATAACCAATTATCAGTGCAGATGATGCCTCTGTAGATGAGTGCCATTAGAGGGTAGGTGAAGCTTGGTGGGTAGTAGCTCTCGAATTTATTTTTATTTTTATTTTTTTGACCTCTACAATTGCATCATTTGGAAAAATAAAATAAGCTTGCAAAGCCCACAAAATTCTTAGAAAATTTAATGCCATTGGTCTCTCTTCTTCCTTTTATTTCTGTTTTTTTATGGTCGATGGACCACCTACGGTGGTGGGTGGTGGTGACGCCACCAACCAAAAGGCCGAGAGATGCATTTAATCCCGACCTCCGTCCCTTGAAGCCCATACAGACAATGCAAGGCTGTCATGTTCAAACGCAATCGCCCATAAATAGGATATCCGAGGGAAGAATATAAATTAATTAAAGAGGGTTTAATGCATAGTCGTAAAACTCATATAAGTTTTCTTGGATTGAAAGTATAGTTGTGATTATTTTTTAAAGTATTTTTTATATTAAAATAATATTTTTATTTTTAAAAAATTATTTTTGAAATCAGCATATTAAAATAATCTAAAATATATATAAATTTTTTTTGATTTTTTTAAAAACACGGTTTGTACACGTTCGTAAACGGTTAAAATTTAAATAAATCTATGTTTGAAAAAAAAATCAATTAATTTATTCAAAAAAATAAATTTATAATCATTAAAGGACTTGGTTATGTTCAAATATGATGGATTAAGTTATAATCAAGTTCAAATCCATGCCTAAATATTAATTTATTACCCGAAAGATTCCAATACTCTATTTTTTTTAAAGGATCTGTCATGCTTATACTTACATTAACAGCAAGTGTCCCAAATCCTAAGATTTGAATGGAGATCTAAAGCAAGGCAATGTTTAATATTTTATTAAATCGTGATTTTTAAAAATATTTTTATTTTAAAAATTCCATCAAGTCAATAACTTGATTGTCAAGAGCCAGACCAATTCTAGCTCAAAAATAAACGTGGACTTTGAAAAAATAAAAAAGACTTTGATTTTGTTTTTGGTTCTTGTAACATACATTGAATTTTTTGTAACGTTTATGAATACCTTTCTAAAAAGACTTTCATTTTTTTTATTAAAAATTATTTTTAATGTATTTTAATATAAAAAAATACTTTAAAAAATAATAACTTAATTAAAGAAGTTAATACATGCCTTAAATTGTTCAAAACATGCGTAGCTATGTTGCATTGTCTGATTATGTTGGTGGCTCCTGTCTTCTGCCCACCACCATCAATCCTCCATTATTACATCATACCTTGATAAATATTCATGTACCACTCAGGATTTTTCCTCTTAATGACTTCCAACTAGAAAACAATGAAAGCTTGGGCCATGAGGAAAGCAATGTGTATATGTTTGGTAGCAGTCGCCTCATGTTGCTGTCGGCTAATGTTTGAAAGTGTAGAAAAATTATTTCTCAAAAAGTGTTTTTTTTTTACATATATTTTTTTATTTTTTTAAAATTTATTTTTAATATTATCATATCAAAATGATATAAAAATATTAAAAAAATATTAATTTTAAATAAAAATACTTTTAAAATATAAAAATAAAAATTACTGCCAATTTCATGGCAGAGAAATCCGATGCCATTATTCTCTATTTCCACATTTACCAGCCACCTTTTATCACTCAGACACGGGAAAAATATGTTGTGAAATTAGCAATACCCGTCAATGGTTGATCAAATTCATTTTCAATGTAATTGCTTGAGTGATGATGCATTCACGATAAGCCTAGCATGATAATTACTGTATTTTAAAGTATATTTTATTTTTAAAAATTTATTTTTAATATCAACATATTAAAATGATAAAAAATATCAAAAAATAATTTAAAATAAAAAAAATTAAATTTTATTTTAAAAAAAACACAACCATGCTGCAATACTACGAGTGCATCATTTCAAATCATGGTTAGGATAAAATAAAATAAAAAACAAGGCTTTTCTTTCCACCCACAATTTCAATGATATCATTACCATGTAAATAAATAGTTAGTCAATAATTACTTGGATGTTGATGTATGACCATTAACTGTGTGTTTAGTATTATAATGTAAATTATTTTTTATTTAAAAATATATTAAAATAATTTTTTTATTTTTTATTTTAGCACATTAAATCTTTTAAAAAAAATACTAAAAACAAACATTAATTTAAAAAATTTTAAACCCAAACACACTCCGACATAATTTCAAATAAAAAAAAGAGAGGAGGAAACAATCAAACCCATCAGACTAATATTGATCGCAAGATAGATCTTGTGATGTTGAATGAACGTACGAGGCCCAAGCTCAAGTATGAATGGAAGGAATTGAACCACCACGGCCCATTACTAATGCATGAAAGAAAAAAGATTTAGAAACAAAATCACAATTGAAGGGATAGATATATTATTAATAATAATAATCAATAGCAAGGATCCCGTGATGATTCAAGTAAAAATTAATTTAAATCCATATAATAGAATTATCATAATATTATTCATATTATCTAGTCATATTCATATATAAATCGGTCTAAACATAACTTAAATTACCTGTATTAATTCTACAAACAATTTATAATTTGAAGTGATAAAAAATAAAGAAAAAATAAAGAATAACGTCAAAGGAATTGTTTTGAAAAACTTTGTAAATATTTTAAAATCTCACAAACAATCTAAATTCAAGCTATTCAACATTAAAATGTGTTTTTTTTATTATCTCAAAACATAAAATATAAAGACAATAAAGATAAAAAATTACATATTTTTTTATACTTAATGTTTTGTGTAAATTGAAAGTACAAAAAATTATTTATTTTATATTTATATTTTTTTCTATTTAACTTCGGAGGAACTAAATAGTATTTTACCGATATGTTTGTAATGTATACAACAAAAAAAAAATATTGCCATCAAGTCAATAACTTGATTGTCAAGAAAATATCATGAGCCATACCATTTCTAGCTCAAAAATAAACGTGGACTTTGAAAATATAAAAAAGACTTTGATTTTTTTATTCCTAGTTTAATCACTTGACCATTCTCTGTTTCTTTAAGAGAAAAAATAAAATCAAAACCCAACCAAGAAACAGTAACAGTGGACAGGACACAAGTTCTCGCCGTTCCAAACAGCACCAGAAGTTCAACCTAACTAACCACTTGCCAGGAAAAAGTCTCGTGACGCACCAAGACCGGGTAAATTACAACGTAATCCTTATAGTATAGAAAAATAATCGAAGAATCCTTATAGTGTTATAAATATGTATTTAGTCCCTATATTTTAAATTCACTTATATTATGGCCCTTTTGTCAATTTAGTTTTGTTTTTAGGGGATATGAGTGGTATTGCGGATATTATTTAGGGGTGCGAGTGGAGTTTTATCTACACCTTTCTCCCTTTCTTTCCAGGCTCCAGCCCTCTTCCAACCACCCTCCCTTCCCTCACTCACTCTCCCCCCCCCAAAATAATAAAAATAGAACTCAGACTCTCACTCTCTATTTTATAATCCCTCTACACTTGAATTGGGGATTTCTAGATTTTGATCAGCACATGGTAAACGTCAAGTCGTTTACACAAAAAAACCCTCAATTTTTCCCTAATTTACAATGGATTCAAATTCTGTTGTGTTCGACATCAGCTCAGACGAAGAGCCGGCGATTGAAGAGCCCAAGGAGTTCGACGACGATTGTAACTGGCTGACGGAGCTGTTACGGACCGTTGACAAGGAGAAGGATGATTCTGACGAGGTTGTGATTGTCGGGGAGTATAATCCGCCGAAACCTAAGTCCAAGTCAAAGTCGTCGAATCAGGTGGCGGATATTAAGTTTGTTCTCGATGGTGACGATGATGATTGCGTTGTGTTGGGCGGTGATCCTGATAAGCCGGTTTCTGCTGCTGCTGATGTCTGCCGGAACGAGACCGATAGTTCTGACGACGGTGATGATGTTCTTGTTGTTGCTGAAAAAGGCCAGGTAATTCCTTTCTTTTTTTTAAAAAAAAGTTAATGTGTGTAAATAAGATGGATTTTTTTTATGTTAGGGTTCTTGTGTGTTTGAGAGAAATATAATTATGTGGTTTTGTTGGCGACGAATGGTGTAATTATTGTGTGTAGGAAATTGTTGTTGATTTTGTGTTGCAGTGATGTGAAGGTGGAGGATGAGAAATTGAGACGAGTAAGGGGATAAGAAAGTGCAACCCCGCTGGCGATTTTACTATCAATTTGTTGTTTTTGAATGATGGTTTGTGCTGCATTCATGAAATGTTGGGATGCTTATTGTTCTGTTGGAAGTGAAGGATTAGGGCTGGATTCTTTCAAGGAAGGTGAAAGAAAGGAAATTAAAATACATGAGCTATGGCAAAAGCCTCTCGAGCCTGTCATGAAGGGAGCTTGTAAACTGATTATTTGGGACTGCCTCACCGTTACTTAATGTGATAAGGGGTTTAATTGAGAAAATTACATTTCTTAATGGTTGAGCATTTGGTTTTGGTTTTGGGATTATTCATGGAATCTTGGTTAATTTTGTTCATGATATTCACTTCTGTGTCGCATGCAATGCAAGTTGTGTGAATCATTTAGGTACTTGGTTGGAGGTTAGTTCTGGCCACTATATGATCGGGTTCGTTCCCTGAATTTGTGTTCATTTTTAACATGTGAGAGGTTTGTTAACAGATTTGTAAACTACCCTTGGTGGGTGTCTTTTTATTCTGTTTGTTGCTCGTGTATTACTAGGCCTGACTTGTTCCTGGAGTTGTAATTTGATGTAAGACAGTCATTTTAACAAGAGGAATTATTCTTCAAGTGAGCTGCTTTGTGAATAGTATTTATTAGTAGCATCTGAAAAAGTAATTGAAATTTCTTAGGCTGCACAATTGTGTGATCCTGCTGGCTTCGCGTGCAGCATTAGAACTGTGTTCTGCACACTTATAAACAGAGGTTTAAAGCCTGTAATCTATGTTAATTTAGTTTGCATTCATTCATTGAAAAATAAAGTATTGCGCTCACTTCTGCACATGCATGGGATAAATAGTTGTAAAGCTTAAATGCTCAGAAAAATAAGAGCTTTTGGGCTATCAGATTGCCTATGACTATATATTAAAACTCTTAGAATGTAGATAACCTCAAGCTAGGACACAATGGTGGAAATCCAACTCAACATTAAGCCTGGAAATTACCAAAATCAAGATTTGTGAATGAAGAGAACATAAATCAGTGAAATCAATTTCTTCCTAACCTAATTAAATGTGAAAATATGGTGTAAATCTGCCGATATGGACTTTGAAAACTCTTTAGCAGGCCCTCATCTGCTTAAGAGAAGAACTCTAAATGTTGTGCATAATCCATGGATTTTTACTATTCGCTGTTAAACCGTCAAAATTTGTCTGCTTGCAGTCTGATAATCTCTTTATTTTGGTAGCCCTAAATCCCATTTTTCCCCTGTTTGGGCATGAAGCTGTTGGTACTATTTCTCTGATGCTTACCTTCCTTTTTGCAGGTTGCATGTCGAGACTACCCTCATCCAAGACATCTTTGTGTTGAATTTCCTTTTGGTTCTACTCCACATGAAAGACATTGTAACCTGGCAAGTTTGCTCTAAACTCTTCTGTAAAAGCCAAACATCAACTCTTTATAGTCAATACTTACATTCTGCTTTTCTGATTTCTTTGTTTCATGACATGCAGTGCCACTGTTACGTTTGTGACTCACTTGCACCATGTGTGCACTGGGGTACAGGTGTCTCTACTATTGACCATTGTCATGCCACTGATAAGCAGGAGACGTGGAAAAATCAGCGTAAAATTTGTAGAACAGGGAAAGATGTTCCAGTTCCAGTTCCAGTTTCAAAACTTCATGACATTACTGTTCCAATGGCCTTGCCCCTACTTAACCATGTAGCATCTCTAGATATTGTACCGCATAATCAGTCCTTGACACACAATCCTATGCTGCAGAATCAGGTTTCCAGGATACATACGATCCGTTCTTGCTCCTCCTCCACCTTCCCAAATATCATCAGACGCCATAGAAGACGCCAACCAGGATGTGTTCTAGGCGGAAATAAACTCCTATCTCGCCCAGTTTCACAACAAGCACTTGGTGTGTGTACTGATGTTCAACGGGATAGACATCCTAATGCCTTTGGTCAGCGATTTGTCTCATCTAGTACAATGTATAAAAGGCGGGGACTTGTTGCGCATGCTTTGGGTACAAACAATCCAACACATGTATCATTGAACATGAATTATGCTCCTGCTTCAGGATATGCAAGGAATGATGCTCCTCTGGCTACATCAAAGGAAAGTCCCTCTAGTATGCATTATGGTTTACCCAATGCAAATTTTGAATCACATACATACCAGAGCTCCCCCCAGCCCAACATGGGCAGTGTCATTGTAAATAACGTGCCTTCGAGATCTGAAGTAGGCAGTCAAGCTACCCTGCAGTCAAACGATGGCCGAAGTCTTTATCAGCTTGGGAATCAAGGTGAAAATGATGCAGATTCGTTTTTTTCTGATTTTGACTTTTGTCAAGTTAACAACTCAAGCCAAAGTGATCAAGGAGCTTCTATTGAAAATATTATTCATGGAACAGTGTCCAACAATGAGCCATCAACTGTTAAGCTGTTAAATTCTCAGTTTGCTGAAATTGAAAGCGCTCAATTCCACTACAACGATCATGAGCTTGTTGATAGCTTTTTTTTAAACCAAGCTGTTCCAGTGGTTTCAGATGGTTTTCTGCCTCATGATCTGAATGGCTTTTCTCCTGAACGTCCTGCTATTGACACAGGTATGCTTTATTTTGATGAAAATTTTTGGAATGATCCGACACATGTTTAGCCATGGCCACTGCTTGTCTTAAGAAAATAAGCATGGATGATTGTTGCCGCTAATGTTTCACAAAATAAACATAATAGCTGTTATTTTTAAGCTGATCGTGTAAAATCCTTCTTGACAAAAATTGTACAAAGTGGCTGGCTGTTATGTGTTCTTGTATTTATGAATCCAAATGTTAGATGAACAACTCTGCAAATTTTCTCTCACTCTTTTCCCCTGGAACCTCTATGTTGGCCTCCATCATTTCCATCTATCCATTTTCTGCAACTCACGCAAGTCCAAGAGCTGGTCGTCTATCTTTCTTCAGTAGGCTATTTGCAGAACGCTAGAAGTATTGATGTTGCAATGTGATGAATGGTTATCAATCCTCGGCTGTTGGTAACCATTGATCCAGATACAGGTGCTGTTAAGAAAGGTCCGATATGCGCAGGGCTGGGTCATGTGATAGTGTATGGCTACAGCTGGGTCAAGTATCAGTCTGTAGAGAGCCAGAAATGGTCTTTTATTTCCATAATCTGCTGTTGGTCACCAATGGTCGTCACGAGATGATTGTCTTGTGTGAGAAGCCATGGACTCCGCTGACAGTGATAATCCCCTGTAGCATATTTTATTTACTGGAAAAGAACGTAGCCTTATTAGTTTTGAAGAAGCACTATGTTCTATGGTTGGTTCCATTTTATCGGCCTGAGAATTTTCACCGGCATTTCCTTAAACATTATGATCGTCTTGCCTGAAACCATGGATGGACTTGAACGAGGTCCTGACTGTTTTTCTGGATATGATGATGGACTTAAGCGAGGTCCGAAGGGTAACCTGAGTTAAATTAATTTGCTTATTTTTTTTATTTGATAATTTTTTTAAAAAATTATTATTGGGTTGAATGAGTATTGAGTATTATAATTTATTTTTTATAGGTTTTTATGGTTTCATGATTAAGATTATGGCTTTGATAATTTAATCTAGATTGATTTGTTTTCATTTCAAATATTTTTAAAAGAATTGTTTTGAAATTTTTTTAGTTAAATTATGTTTTTAATAATTATTCAAGTTGTTTTTAAACATATTAAGTTGATTGTAACGGTTAAAAAAAATTCTACTACAATATATATTATTAACACCTAAATATTTTTTTTTACTTTCAGATCTGACCTGCAGTTTTAATGCTAGATAATAATCTAGTATTTATTAAATGTGAAAAATCTAATTTTAACAAAAAAAAAAAAACTGAAACAAAAATCTGTGTCCCACAAGCTGCCACGGTTTAAATGATGAAAAGAAAGGATTTTTTCTTCCATAATTGGGTCAAATTTAATTTATTTTCTATAAATTAATTATTTAAACAAACTATATTTATAATTTTCATATAAAAAAATTAACAATTCATTGCAGTAAAATCTTAAAACCATGTGTTAAAATCTACACAGAATTCTTTCAAACCAACCATCTACTAAAATTTAAGTGATTTATCTGATTAACTCAATTATAAAAATTAATATATATATATATATATATATAATGTTTTCTAAAAATTAATCCAAATTAATTTGTTGATCCTGGACTTTAATCAGGTTTGACTCCATACCAAGTCAGATAATTACACTAAAAAAACAAGGTACTGTTACTCGACGATAGACATTTGATTAGAGATATTTTGACTCGGGTGAGTCCATTGCAGATTAAAAAAAGTAATCAATGCAATTGAATAATACTAAATATTAAGAAATATAATAATAAAAAACTTTAATAATGCACGTATAACTTGAATTAGTAAAATCTATATATAGATTCCGAATTAAGATCATGTGTATTTTGAAGTTTTTTTGTATTTTTTTTGTATTTTTACTATATACTTCTTATTTATTTATATTCAATAATAAATAAAGTTATTGTAACACCTCTTAGGTCTCAGCTTCCGAAGCTTCATGAAAATCTCCGTACTGGCTGCGTGCGTGCGTGCGTGCGTGCGTGGCAGTATAAAGAAGAGAAGTCCATCACACTAGACTCCCTCTGTAAACCACGAGACAAAAACACAAACACCTTTCGTGTTTCAAGAAACGCCGACGGCAGCTGCCTCTTCTACTCATCAGTAGTCTGTGTCTCTGCGTGTCTTTCCTTCTCTGTGTGTCGTAAACAGCAATTAGGGAAATGGCGCTATGGATGGAAGCAGGGTCAGAACCCAAAACAGAGAGCGAGATTGCTGACCTCCAAGCCATCTCCGCTCTTAAACACTCTACTGCACTTGAACTTAAGGTAATTATTTATTAATTTATCTCTTCTTCATCTTTTTCAAGAATTACTGCTATTATTTTTTTATTTCCGTTCAGATTCTTGAATGCCCATGATTTTTTTTGAAGGAGAAAGGTAATGAATATGTGAAGATGGGTAAGAAGCATTACTCTGATGCTATCGAATGCTACACGAGGGCGATAAACCAGGAAGCTCTTATTGATTCTGACAACTCAATCGTTTATTCCAATAGAGCCCATGTGAATCTACTGCTCGGAAATTACCGGCGAGCTCTTACAGATGCTCAGGAGGCTATTAAGCTTTGCCCCACCAACGTTAAGGTAGTTTATATTTGTTGTTGTTGTTGTTGTTATTTATTATTTTTATCTCAAGTCCTTCCTTAGCTTGCTTTATTTTCTGGAAATTGCTTTGATGTTCTGGTCTGCTGTGAATCATCTGGTTTAATTACTAGGCAATGTATCGAGCTGCCAAGGCATCTCTGTCATTGAGTTTGTTGGTGGAGGCAAAATCTTTTAGTGAGAATGGACTCAAGCAAGACCCAGATAACGAAGAACTGAAAAAGCTTGCCAAGCAGATAAATTTAGTGAAGATGGAACATGATAAACGTGAGGCTGAAGTTTCAAAGGCTTTGTCAGAGGCTAAGGTTCCATTTTTGAACTTTTAGAATGAATGATGAGCTGTAAACGATAGGTAACAATCTTTTCTCTACTTCAAATGTTCAGGACCTACTTTCTGCCATTGAAGATAGAGGGTTGAAGGTGGGGAAGGCAATGTTTGGAGAACTTGTTGGATTGAGGAAACCAGTACTTGATAAAAATAAAATTCTTCATTGGCCGGTTCTTCTTCTGTATGCAGAGGTTATGTCCAGTGACTTCATTGAAGACTTCTGTGAAACAGACATGTTTTCGGCCCATCTTGACATGATATCCATTTTATTAGCATTCTTTGTTTTTATTACCATATGTCCTATTAATTTGCATTTAATGTTCCCCGCCCTTATATATATATACTGCATTATATGATATCCTTAGCTTTCAAACATGTTCTCAGAAAGTTGTCCGCCATTGCCATGGGATACAGAAAACAATTATACCCGTGAAGCTGTTGAATTATACTATGAGGTAAGCTCTTTCTAGTCATAGCAATGCTCACAAATCATCTCATTTGTTATTCGACATTGCAGTGTTCTATCAAAGATTTAATCATGATCCTCTTGCTATTGTGCTGTATGCAGAATAATCTTATGTATCAGGGCTGCTAATATTGTGTTTGTTTTGTGTGCGTATTTGGAGATAAGGCTGCTTATATTTTTAAGCTGCTAATTATTTTCAAACATGATATACCCCTTAGGCGTTTCGAGTGCTACATACTCATTATTTTGAAGTAGTGTCTAGATCATAATGATTTAGAGAAGATTATCTGTCCGAAAGTTCATATACATCAGACTGACAATATTATATAGCAGTGGGTTGCATATGTAGCTTTGGCGATGACTCTTTACTTCATTTCTAATTACTGCTCTTCATTCATCAGGCTGGTTCTGGAGTTCCTTTATCCAAGAAAAAAATTCTTCATTATCTACTAGATGGGACCTCGGGTGCCAATGTGGAGAGTGTTGATGAAGAGAAGGACGCCATCGAAAGTCATGGTTCAGGTATCATAAAATTTTCTAATATTCCCTTATGAAGACTGTTCTTTTCAAGCAAGTTTGATCACTTGATTTTGGTTCCACTTTCCAAGGAGAAGGGGATTGCAGCCACTCTATACCTGCTGTATTTTGTTGTTTGCTGTTGCTTCTTACTTGTCAGTTCCATGTATGCTGTAGACTGATAACTTCTGGTATGCCAAAACTGAGGTCTTCAGTTGGGGGTTGGGATCAACTGACTTGTACCAACAGCAATCAATTAGCGGTTTGTTCCTTCTGTCCTTGATAGATAGGAGGGCCTCTGTTAAGCATGTGGATTGTGTCCTTTAGTTTCCAACTTTCTTGGTTATGATTCCCTAATAACCATATTCACTGAACCAAATCGAATGGAATGATGTGTCACCCTGTCATCAATGATAGCCAAATAAGAATAGTTTCCTTTAAAATCATGCTAGCCAGCTGCATTATGTCGACTCTGTCACAGAATTTGTCAGAAACCATTTTATTGTAAGAATTAAGGAATAGTTATCTTTAGAAACATGCTAGTCAAGTGGATTATGTTGACCACAACCGTTTTATTGGAGGAATTAAAGAATGATGCCTTGAAATGTTGAATACTGTGATACTAGATAAGTTATTAGGCGCACCTGCTTCACCAATGGCTTCATTCTCTAATTTCAAGTATCCTTACCTTGAAACATGCTTATTTTGTTAAGACTGATGATATAGGTTGATGTGTTATTATGTAATCAGTTTGGTCCACATTCACAATTGTTAGGTAGCCAAAACTGAGGTTGAAATCAAAGAACCTCTGCTATATAATCAAAGAACATGTGCTATATACTTGCCAGAGGAAGTACTAACTGTCAAGGAGTGAAAACTACAAGGAACTAGCTAACTACTGGTGTTGGTACAAGTCATGTTTCTTTTGACCATTTATTTCGCATCAACATGGATTGTTTAATGTATTACCCAGGTGAATGTATCTAAACTTCTTCTGTTTAACTTTCCAGGAAAGGGCTCTTCAAAATGGGTAAAAGTAAATGAAAAGAGAATGCTTTGTGATGTTTTGAAAGAACCTGACTTCATAATCTCTGGGATCCCAGGTCTGCGAATAGGTTCTTGACAGTTTTTGTGTGCACAAGTGCAGCCATTTCATTTCCATTTCGTTTTATTTCTCTCCATTCAATTTGGTATGTGCAGTTTTTTATGTCGTTTCAAAACGCTCGAGCTTCTATAAAGAGTTTAAAGCTGGCAAGTGGTCTCTTCCACCATGAGCAAGTTGTGTCTGGACGATGACTAGTGACACTGGTTTTCAAAGGTTGTCGACATCCACTAATGAGTCAAAGCAAACTACCTCGATGGCACCCAGTACCAGCACAATTTCATTGTTTAGGATTATAGATGTAAACCAACCATAAAGTATCACTACCGTCAGCAGCCCCAGCACCATGTCTGGAAAAACAAGGGTGTCATGTATCAACTGTTCAGGCTATCATGCTGCTTAAATTTCCTCATATCAAACCATTGAAAATGAGTACTTGTTGCTTATTTTATATGGATAGCCAGTGCTAAAAGCGCTTGAAAGATGTGTAATGAGGCTCCTTTAGCCCAACTTTTGCTAGTCCCCTGTTGTGACACCATTTGCAATTGTTATTTATCAATATATTGACCCATATCTTTTTTTTTCCTTCTCCCTTGAATGCAACTCCAACCAATTAAGTTCCTTGGGAAAAAAATGGAAAATCTTGCCTTTTATTTTTATGGCATTCTGTACCCTTCCAAATTCTTCTGACCTCTTCTTAAAAAAGAATCTAGTGGTGGCAAATCAGGCATTATCTTTGATACTTGATTTTCATAATGACATACGCCAAGATCCTCCCTGAGTCCAGGGAGGAATAAAGGGAAATCAGTTGCAAAGTCTGAGTCTACGAGTATTTGTGTCAAAATGATATTCTATTCAACCCTGGGATCTCCTTGGAATCTCCTTCAACCCAGGAATCTCTCTATCTTTCCTTTATAAAACAAACCCTACATCTTCCATATAACAGGCACGCACATAGCCATTTTTCTTTCCTTTTTTTCTATTTCTATTTACAATGGCAGCTCTAACTTGCTCTGCCTCTGACCTCCAGTCCTTACTAGGCGGTGCTGCCAATGCCACGGCAGCTGCTGAGTACATTTGTACTCGCTTTGTTGCGGTTTCAGACCATTTTGTTGACACAGCTTATGCTATTGATAACACTTACCTTCTTTTCTCCGCCTACCTTGTCTTTGCCATGCAACTTGGCTTTGCCATGTTGTGTGCTGGGTCTGTACGTGCCAAAAATACCATGAACATTATGCTAACCAATGTTCTTGATGCTGCCACTGGTGGCCTTTTTTATTACCTTTTTGGTTTTGCCTTTGCCTTTGGGAGCCCTTCCAATGGATTCATTGGCAAGCAGTTCTTTGGCCTTGAAAGTTTTCCATCACCTTCTTTCGACTATGGTTACTTTCTTTATCAGTGGGCTTTTGCCATTGCAGCTGCTGGGATCACTAGTGGATCCATTGCTGAAAGAACACAATTTGTTTCATATTTGATATACTCCTCATTCTTGACTGGTTTGGTTTATCCTATTGTCTCTCATTGGTTCTGGTCAGCTGATGGTTGGGCTAGTGCTGGTAGAGCTGATGGTAATCTTTTATTTGGATCCGGGGTCATTGATTTTGCTGGTTCTGGTGTTGTACACATGGTTGGAGGGATTGCTGGACTCTGGGGTGCTCTCATTGAAGGCCCCCGAATGGGAAGATTTGACCATGAAGGCAAGTCGATGGCTCTCCGTGGACATAGCGGTACATTGGTTGTTTTAGGCACATTCCTATTGTGGTTCGGGTGGTATGGTTTCAATCCAGGTTCATTTCTCAACATCCTAAGAACTTATCGAGATGTTGGTTCTTATTATGGCCAATGGAGTGCTATTGGTAGAACAGCCGTGACAACAACACTTGCAGGGAGCTCTGCTGCACTAACCACTCTCTTTGGTAAACGCATGCTTGCTGGAAACTGGAATGTGACTGATGTCTGCAATGGTTTGCTAGGTGGTTTTGCAGCAATCACCTCTGGATGCGCAGTTGTAGATCCATGGGCAGCGATCATTTGCGGATTTGTTGCAGCTTGGGTACTAATTGGCTGCAACAAACTGGCAGATAAATTCCATTATGATGATCCTTTGGAGGCAGCACAACTTCATGGAGGGTGTGGTGCTTGGGGTATTATCTTCACTGCATTGTTTGCAAAGGAAACATATGTCAACGAGATTTATAGTGGGAAACCAGGGAGGCCATATGGACTGCTTATGGGAGGTGGTGGAAGGCTCTTGGCAGCACACATGGTCCAGATTTTGGTGATCACAGGATGGGTGAGTGTGACAATGGGGACATTGTTCTGGATACTGCACAAATTCAAGCTTCTGAGGATCTCAGCGGATGAGGAGATGGCAGGAATGGATTTGACAAGCCATGGTGGATTGGCATATGCATATTATGATGAACATGATGATGAAATGCAGAAGAAATCATTTATGATGACAAAGGTGGATCTCTATGTTTGATTTAGTTTCAGGAACTGCATTTGATCTTTAATCTTCTTAATCTGTTTGTCTTTTTCGTTGTCTTAACCTGCACAGTCTAGACTAGGAACCAGTGAATTAACTCAAGGAATTTAGATGGATGATGAATTCCTTTGAGAAATCAGTATTGGAATCTTAAAAATCTGAATTTCATTGTTGAATTATTTCTCTCTAAGATGGATTATGCTTTAAATTATGAAAGTTCTTCCCCTATAATGACACCATCAAGTGTCTTTCCTCCATCAGCAAAAGGCATCAACAAGTTGGCAGTCGCATGCAGGTGGGGCTTTCTCTTGACACTTCAAATTTATATGAAGGATCTCATGATGATTACATCAAGATTTGGTCAATTTCTTCAAAATTGCTGCTGCTTTTTGGAAAAGATTTCTCACATCAAGAACTATAAAATAGCAACCTCCTGAAGAAGGCAAGGCATGGCCTGGCATGGCGGCACCTGCTAATTGCAACAACTGGTTAAACCATTCAAGCACCAACATAACCATTCTATTTACTGAGATAATAACCAAACACAGATGAAAAGGGACATCTCAAATCCTCCTATTTTATTCGAAATCTATATTAATTGTATAAAGCAATTGGAATGCTAGTGCTGTTTGCTTTCCAAGTTCTAACTCCACCCACGCATCCTTGCCCTGAAATCAACTCCACCGAAACAATGTGCAATCATGTCCAAAGACTTTCCATTTCCCACTTCACTGCTAATCTCCATCTTTCTCAGACAACACCTAGCTGCTTTTTTACTTCGTCTTCATGATCAGTATACACATAAGCAAGCCCACCATGGCTTGTCATGTCCATTCCTGCCATCTCTTCTTCTGCTGAGATCCTCAAAAGCTTCAACTTATGCAGAATAAAAAACAGTGTCCCCATAGTGACGCTCACCCAAGCCACAATCACCAAAATCTGTACTATATGTGCAGCTAAGAGCCTTGCTCCCCCTCCCATGAACAGCCCATATGGCCTCCCTGGTTGACCTGGATAAACCTCATTAACATAGGCCTCCTTTGCAAACAATGCAGTAAATATAATCCCCCAAGAACCACACCCTCCATGAAGTTGTGTTGCCTCCAAGGGATCATCATAATGGAGCTTCTCAGCCAACCTGTTGCACCCAATAAGAACCCAAGCAGAGACAAAACCGCAAAGAACTGCAGCCCATGGATCGACAACGGAGCACCCACCAGTTATGG
The DNA here is from genome assembly GCA_033617975.1 of Populus alba x Populus glandulosa. NCBI lineage: Eukaryota > Viridiplantae > Streptophyta > Magnoliopsida > Malpighiales > Salicaceae > Populus > Populus alba x Populus glandulosa. The sequence goes on along the minus strand of CM066144.1, from coordinate 26,568,633 downwards.
CAGCAAACCCACCAAGCAAGCCATTGCAAACATCAGTAACATTCCAGTGACCAGCTAGCAACCTCTTGCCAAATAGAGTGGTCAATGCAGCTGTGCAGCCTGCTAGAGTTGTGGTCACTGCAGTTCTACCAATAGCACTCCATTGTCCATAATAAGAACCACTTTCATAACTTTTCGAGATGTTGATAAACGAACCAGGATTGAATCCATACCAACCAAACCACAACAAGAAAGTACCTAAAACAACCAATGTGCCACTGTGTCCACGGAGAGTAACAGCACGACCAGCATGATCAAACCGGCCGATACGGGGACCTTCAATGAGGGCACCCCACAAACCAGCAACAGCACCAACCAAATGGACCACACCAGAACCAGCAAAATCAATAACACCAGAACCAAACAGGAGATTTTCTGCTCTTGCAGGGCTAGCCCAGCCATCCGCGGACCAGAACCAATGTGAGACAATAGGATAAACCAAACCAGTCAAGAAAGAAGAATATACCAAATAAGCAACAAACTGAGTTCTTTCTGCTATAGAACCACTTGTGATTCCTGCTACTGCTATAGCAAAAGCCCACTGATACAGGAAATAACCATAATCAAACGATGGCGATGGGAACTTGCTCAAGCCAAAGAAGTGTTGGCCAATGAATCCATTTGATGGTGAGCCAAAAGCAAGAGCAAAACCAAAAGTATAGTAAAACAGACCACCGGCTGCAGCGTCAAGAACATTCGTCAGCATGATGTTCATCGTGTTCTTTGCTCGGACAGAACCAGCACAGAGCATGGCAAAGCCAAGCTGCATTGCAAAAACCAAGTACGCAGAAAAAAGAAGGTATGTGCTATCCACTGCGTATCCTGTATCAACGAATTTGTTTGAGATAGCCTCAAAACGGCCACAAATGAACTCAGCTGCAGCCGTGGCATTGGCACCATCGCCCAGAAGGGGGTAGAGGTCAGAAGCTGAGCATGATAGAGGCGATGATGCCATTGAAAGGTGGTGTAAGTTCTCTTAGTGCTTCTGCCAAAAGGTATATGTTGATGATGGTGGGGTTGGTGACTAAATATAAGAAGGAAGGGAATGACTATGGAGAGAATCTGATGGTGGGGACTTGCTGTTTATGGTATCCGTATTTTCATGGCAAACTATGGGGTGGCTATTTGATGGCCGTTGACTGTATATTCTCTTTGGCTAAATGAAGCCTGAGGTCTATTTCTGGCTCATAGAAACGATAGAAATTAGCTGTATCCTCTGCTAATTCCCAATTTTAATGCTCAACAACAAGAACATTTACTAATAAAAATTATAAATATATAAGTGAACTTTAAATTAGCGGAATAGAAGATACGAAGATACAGGGAGCATACAAAAGAATAACATGATTTCACATGTTTCTTTAACTAAATATATTTTTATCTTTTGTATCTCTTTTTTTATTGTGAAATGCTAACTGGTTAATTTTTTTAAGATTATGATTTAATGGCTAGTGTGTATTTTTGTATTTTTTTTTTCTTATCATATTCTTATATACTTAATGCTAGTTTACATCTCCTGCTGTGTTGTGCTGGTTGAATTAAAAAATATGCTGTGTTGTGCTGGTTGAATTAAAAAATATTTAAATGTAAGAAAAAAAATCAAGTTAAAAAAAATACAATTTAATATTATTATTAAATTTGGTTTGCAAGTCAAACTTTAAAACTTTTAACTTGTTTGTCAAGTTCATGTTATCATTTAAATTATATAAAAGTTATTTTAATGTAATCCGGTCATCTTAGCGGGTTCAAAGACAAATAAAAATCAAAAGATAAAAAAAAATTATGTGTTTAAAGGCAATGTAGACAACCGTTAAAAGGGATTTGATTTAAAAAAAAAAATTGAACCTGACATTTTTTTTCCTTAACACTAAGATGATAATGTATTTGATCAATTTCAATTAATTCAAGTTAATTCGTCAAACATGTGACCTGAGTTGTGAATTAAATGGGTTCAATATCATTTTTTATTTTAATTATATGATAAAAAAAATGAAAATAATCCAAAACCAACCTATTATTAAAGGTTGAAATTGAAAAGAAAAAAACAAAAAAAAGGAAGGTCAAGCTAGGCGCATGAGCCGGGGTTAGGCAACCTAGATAACTCGTAAAAGGATGTTTGACTTTTCAAAATCAATTAAAGTTGACATCTTTTTTTAAAAAATAGATGGTGACCTTGATTGTAGATTCTAATGGGTTTAATAATATTTTTTATTTTAATTATATGATAAAAAAATAGTTTAAAATCAATATAATATTAAAATATAAAATTAAAAAAAAAACAAAACAAAACAAAAACCCAATGCTAAGGTGTTAGAGCCTTAAAAAATCTAAGACATGTAGGCCAAGGTCAAGCCCGCACTCCTAGATTATTTTTTTTTTTAATAAGGGATGGATGACAAAAATACTTAATAAACATCATAAAATTCTTTTTAAATAGTCTAATAACCTCAAAATACTCAAAAAAACCAAAATCGACTTAACCTAAAAAATCAAAACGAAACAAGATCTTCTTTTTCAAATATTTTTACAGGAAAAATTCACCACCATTAAACTTCTTCTCATCAAATGCAACTTGTTAACAATAAACTTGATAATTTTTGCTTTTGATATTGCAATAACCAATTATTTTATCACTATTCATTATTTCCTGACAACATCATCTCTCCTTTCTTTAACCTAAGAAATGAAAAATAAATAAAATAAAATTTTAAATTAAAATAAAATTATCATGAATTTATGATGAACCATATATTTTTTTTGTGTTTTGATTTAGGTTTAACTTTATATAATTAGACCCTGAAATGATACAATTGAAAGAGAAAAAAAATGAAGAAGGTTTAGTGTTCATATGAACAATTGCTAACTTTTAAATTTGAGGCAAGCTATGCATTTTTTTTCATGTTTTAATTTGGAGTGTAATTTTAAATAATTAGACCATAAAATAATAAAAATTTTAAAAATGAAAATAAAAAAAAGGCTGAAGGTCTACCTTCATATAAAAAATAAAAAACATTGGAGAATTAATAGAATCTAGAGAGAATTTTATTTCAAAATCATAATAATCTAACGATTTATGCGTATTCTTGAATTTATTATTATTATTATTATTATTATATGTTTACCATTAATTATTTAGTATGTGTTGAATTTTTTATTTTTTTTATGCAATCAAGGAAATGCATAATTATTATACCATTATTATATTTATCATTTCCATTTTAAAAATCGAGAAATTTAATCGTTGCACCATTTTCGATCTCTCATCTGGCTTTCCATAATTGCAGGATTCACTTGTTGGGGGGAACGACCATTGATTTCTCAAATATATCTTGGAAAAAGGAACCCTAATTTATTTTAATGGGGCAAGAATCTGTGTGCAGATGGGATTCCATGCATCTTGATTCTTCCCAGAGAAGGTAAATTAATTATTCAATCGGTGTTTTCGGTTTCAGAATCAGTCATTAACTGACTTACTAGCAGCAATTACAGTTCATTACCACCCTGTAATTAGCATTTTGGTTGCACATTTAGCCATAAATTTACTATTAAAGTTAGCAGGGATAATTATTTTTTGTTCAGTTTGATTTTTATATAAAAAAAAAATAATCAAACCAAAATTATTTAAAAAAAAAACACCGAAACCGGTTTAAACCAACCGGTTTTTGTCCGGTTTGGTTTTTTGAATAAAAACCGGTTTGGCTTGGTTTTTTCTAGTTTGACTCCATTTTTTCCGGTTTTTTTAGTTTGGGTTCGATTCGGTTTCAGGTTTATAAAATCGAAACCGAACCAGTCAGTTTTTTTAAAATTTTAATCGGATTTTTTTTCACGGTTTAATGTTTTTAGTTTTCTCAATTTTTTAGTTTTTTTATTCAATTACTGTCACGACCCGAATCCCGGATCCGTGACCGGCAACGTAGGAGCGGTGTCGAAAGGACACCTCACCTACGCTAAGCCTCAGAACGGACATATCAAAAGAACAATTTGTTCAAAAATACGCAGCGGCTTATAATATTCAGAAATATCGTATTATTCAAAACTGATAAAACCGAAAGATAGTTATTAAAACAAAAATAATAATTCATAATACTCATTACATTGTCAAAATCCAAATTTAATTAAACCAAGGTAACAGTGGAGCGTCTAAGACATCAAATCAAAACTGAAAGGAAAGCCTCGCGAACAAGCAAGGCATACCGACCAGAACTGAAGAAGCGGAAACACTCAACAAAGTCTCAGAAATTAAGAACCTGAAATAATATTAAAAATGAGAGGTGAGTTCAACCAACTCAGTGAGGAGAATAACATTTAATATACATTTCATATATTTCAGATATTATTTGCAAGATGATTTATCTTGATATACATATACATATACATATACTTACTAAACATATTATCATAACGTAGCATATTATCATAACGTAGTGGATTACATGTCAGAGAACAGATGACACCCGAAGGTGACCAGATGACACCCGTCGGTGACCACTGTGGGATGATCAATCGCCACAGGCTGATGCCTCTCTCATCAGCTAGGTATACAGAATACTGTGTGCACACAGGCTAACTATTCTCCGTTAGCATGGAGTTACTGACAAGTCCCATATCAAGGCATAATAGATATTCACAGAATCATCAAAGAAACGTATATCATATCAAATAGAATTTACTTTATCAGATTGCGAATGCAAATTCAAGAATAAATGAGTACTCGAAAAATAAAGCAACATATATAAATATTCAAGAAATTTACTAGTCGTACTCATTGTATAATCAACATACATATTTATTTATATTATATGCATATTAAAGATTATTCCACTCACCCGGAAAATACTGAACTAAAGGAATGTCAGACAAAAGACCCGAAAATCCGATTAAAGATCGTTAGGAGAACCTACAATAAATATATGAAATATACTCAAAAACAGATAAAACAAAAGATCCCAAAGCATAAAATAAACCGGGCTTAATCTCCCAAGTTTAGGGACTAAAACGACAATTTTCCAAAACAGGGACCAAACATAATTTTACCAAATTTTAAGGACCGAACTGTAAATATATAACCATACTGAAAATCTGACCATAATTAATCCTCAATTCTGTCCAGGATATATCATTATGCTCCAAGGACCATTCTGGAACTTTACCAAATTTTTAGGGTCAAATTATACTTTTTGTCAAATTGGAGGACCAAACTGAAAATATTAATTATACTGGAATTTTGTCCTTAAATCATCCTCAGTTCTGTTCAGAACCTCAATTTATGCCTCAGGGACCAATCTGTAAAATTTCCAAAGTTCGGGGACTAAACTGAAATTTTTACAAATTAAGGGACCAAATTGAATTTTCGTCATCTTCAACCTCAAACCCAGAATTTCAACAGATCACCTACTGTTAGTTCCAGATTTATACCTCAACTTCATCATTCAATTCAACCATAACTCAAAATCATCATATTTCTCTACAATCTCTCCAATTCAACTAAATAATCAAATACCCACATCAATCAACCCCTTAATTCAAACTAATTCATCAATAAACTCAAAATTCAAAACTCTAAAATTAATCAAAAACCAAAATTTAAAGCTAAAGAAAACATATTATACATATTCAAGCATAATTCTTACCCTTTTACTTGTTTTCTTCAACCTTTTCCTTTTTCCCTTATTTTCCCCTCTTTTCTCTTCTTCTTCTTCTTCCTCTCTTCTCTCCTGCCGGTTCTCTCTCCAAATTCAGATCCTTTTTTTTTTTTTCTTATATATATTTATCAACTATTGGTCAATTACCACACTACCCTTCAATCATTTATACCCTCTTTTAAGCCTCCAAGGGCTTTATTGTATTTTCTCATTCCTTTTTATTACAAAACATCACAATTACCACCCTGAACTGACTACGTGGCCTAAATTCAATGGATACCAATTGAATTCAAATTTTTATATATAAATGATTTTTACTTGAATATATTTTAAAATAATTTTTTTATATTTTTAAAATTTTTTAATATTAATATGTTAAAATCATAAATAAATAAAAACCACTTAAGAAAATATCAATTCTTTTAAAATGAAAAATACTTTTAAAAAACAATAAAAAACAAAAATTATTACATTTTCAAACACTTACATCTAGTGTTTAAGTAGTATCTCCAAATAAAATGCCAAACTTTTGGAGATATTTGAAGGACCAAGTAAGTTTAAGATAGAAATAAACGTATGTAGTCGGAGTGATAATTAAATAAAATAAAGAAATTTTTAAACAATTTTAAAATGATTTTTCGATCATTTCAAAACAAAAATAAATAAATAAAAAACATATTCTCATTGTCCTAATTATTATGTTATTTCTGAACACTTAATTAAATATGAAGATTACTGTTTAAAGAAGATTCCATTAAAGCCTGATTCTTGAGATAGAATACACTCCTAACTGATGGAGTGCAGTATAACATGTCCTGGCAATCCCGAAAGCTCACCGGAACTTTTGTGCGTTTAGAATTGTGGTTTAAATTTAATATTTTTTAAAATTAAAAATATAAAAAAAAACATCCAAAAACACAAGCTATCAAAATAAACACAGACACAGGTTAGCCGGATCAATTAATAAATTTAGTGGCGGATTCATCTACCACTTTCAATTCGAGCTTGTTCATTTTTATATTTTAAAAAGTTTAAAAAAATTTTATTTTTTTATTAATTTCATATGTTTTCAAATTATTTTGATGTACTGATGTAAAAAAAAATTTATAAAAAATAAATTAATATCATTAGATTATATTTTAACACGAAAAGTTATTTAAAAAACACCACACTGTCAAACAAGTCACATTTTCATCATCTCCTCGTGTTTTTCATAAATCTTGAGTTACAAATCAGCATCCATTCACTTCCAAATCTGCAAGACAATCTCTCCTGCCCTAGCCTCACTACACTGGAACAGGTTCTGGATGCTCATGTCTTCACCAGCATGCCTGCCGAAAGGATTTTTATGCGCTATGAGATGGTAGGAAGTGAAACTGTTAAGTAGCTCCATTAGCACCAAGCCTCTGTCGACTAGGTTTGTGATAGATGCCAAAGGATGTTAACCGTTAACTAAAGTAAATATACATATGCACAACATACCATTATCCAGCAGCCATAATTATTTCCGGCGAAAAATCAGTCTCTCCATCGGACAATTCAAAAGGTCGGATCAACACACAGATGCTTCAGTTATCATCATAGTGACATTGCAATAAGTAACACAGATATTCATTTAACACAAACACAGCAAACATACCATCCTCGTCCATGCAAAACCTCAAGATTCTATCAACATTTCAGTAAGTTACAGCACCACCTTTCATACAAGTAAAAGCTTATAAGTACATTGTGCACACGATTCTTATTTCATGCATAAAATCCTTACGCCTAGAAGGTTTTTTTCTTTTCCATTCAACCGAAAAGAAAAGAAGGCGACAGCACAGCACATCACATTCCCTATAAAATAAGGCAGGCAGGCCATGAAACGCCATGGGACTTAACCTTAGACTTGCATATCAAGCACGCACCGGAGGCAGCTACCTTCATGCAGCAGATCAAATGCCTGGTTCATCTCTGGAAGAGTCAGATTATGGGTGATGTACTCATCAACCTTAATTTCCTGTGATAAGAATGGATAGGATAACTCAGCATCCTGTTTAGTTTAAGTATTGAATGCACAAAGAAATATATAGTTACATGATATGCTCAAACCTTTTTCATGTACTTGTCTACGAGCAAAGGCACCTGTGAACGGCTCTTAAAACCACCAAAAGCTGTTCCTTTCCAAACACGGCCAGTCACTAACTGGAAAGGACGAGTGCTTATTTCCTGGCCAGATGCTGCAACCCCCACAATAACCGAGGTTCCCCAGCCCTAAAAATTTCCAGGCAAGTCACAAGTGATCTCTAGATAAATACATGGCTATTACCACTAATTCAAGCATACTTGCCTTATGACAGCACTCCAAAGCAGCCCTCATTACAGAAACATTTCCGATGCACTCAAAACTATAGTCAACACCACCATCAGTGAGATCAATGAGCACCTGTTGAATTGGTTTATCGTGGTCCTTTGGATTCACAAATTCAGTAACTCCAAAATCCTTTGCTGTTGCATAGAAATTTACAAATAGTAATTAAGACGGGCGTCTAAGCATGATGTATATTGATATAGCATCTTTCCTCCACAGCTTGGAAACAGATAATCTCTTAGGCTAGATAAAAAGAGGAAGATGATGCTGGAAAATCGACACTCCCATATTCCAAATTAAAAGGCAGTTCTGATATGTAGATATGTTTCCTTTCAAGTAATAGGTTTTGGAGGCGTTTATTTGAACCACAGCTGAAATGCAGTGCGATAGGCATGGAGGTGTGCTAATTTAGTTATAATACACATGGAGGTGTGCTAATTTAGTTATAATACACATGGAGGTGTGCTAATTTAGTTATAATACACCACACCAACGGCATGGCAATTTTAAGCATATCCATGTCATCCAGTATAAGACATTTTATTTTCCTACTAGTTGCCAATTGAATGGACCAGCAGACAACAAACTACAACCATGTGTGTGGGAATTCAGGAAGGGAGAGGGAGGAAAGGAAGTGGAAGTATATGAAGGGAGTTGAGGGAAAGACAAAGGAAGGGAAAATGGGAGTTGAGAAATATTTTTTGGGTAATAGCGAGGGTGGGGAAGGTGATGATTATATATCCTTGAGGTTATGAGGTAGAGTTTATTATAAAGTTACCCCTTTCTCCTTTATTACCCACCAACTTGGGAGGGACCTTTTCAAAAAAATGGAGAGGAATGGAGGGTTAAAAAATTCACTTTGCCTCCCATTAAAAAGTTCTTCCAGACAACGTCAGTCGATTAAAGACACAATATCCCTCAGTTTGAGGACAGAACAATGATTGTCAAACAGACAAATTATGTAAATGTATCTTGAACACTCAAGCATGCTAAATGGAATGGAGAACAAAGAGGCACCTCTATCAAACTTTTTGCTGTCAATATCTATACCAATAATCCGTGAAGCACCAGCTGCTTTTGCACCCTCTGCAACCTGTCCATGAAATAGAGTTATTTTTAAGTGGACAACAGAAAATGGTTCTATTTTTCCAAGGGTGAGGGAGACCAAGCTAGATAGGCATTTTCACAGCTTACTGCAAGGCCAACTGTCCCAAGTCCAAAAATAGCAACAATGGACCCTGCTTCAACTTTTGCAGTGTTCCAAACTGCTCCAAGACCTAAACATAACAAGTGTGTTATACTAGCATACATGAAGATGAAAGCATTACATCATCTAAAAAATCTAAACAGACATCGAAAAACACAAGAAGGCTTCAATCAGAAGAGTAATCGCATAAATAAGAATTAATGTTGCAGCTACGCTTAATTTTTAGCAAGTCAGCTAGTGATTCAAACAGAAACTTCAATTGCAACAAAAGAATCTTCCTGGAGAAGAATTTTATTTTAAAGGGATGGATTTAAAAGTTCCTAAAGCAAATCAATAGTAACCACAATGTAGCAAAAAGAACAAGCCATTAGGAAAACGTGTTGGGGCATTGTCGAATATGAACAACAATATCCAAGGAAAACAATGCTTACAATGCTTTAGGAACCGGCTCTCCACACAAGTATGCCAAAGATTAACAATAGAAATGCAGTTTATCAACAGAAAAATTACTATGTCGTAATTTAAAGTATTGAAAAACTAAGATACACTTACCGGTAGGAACACCACAGCCAAGGAGGCAAACCTTCTCCAAAGGAGCTTTTGGGTCAATCTTGGCAACACTAACATCATGTACAACTGTGTACTGGCTAAATGTTGAGGTTCCCATGAAATGGTAGATAGGTTTTCCATTAATTGAGAAACGAGTTTTACGATCATTCATCATGACTCCAACACCAGTTGCTGTGCGAACTTTGCCACAAAGGTTTGTCTTCCCTGATTTGCAAAACTTGCACTCTCTGCATTCTGCCTGGTAGCAAGGGATAACATGATCACCTGGTTGAACCTCAGTCACACCTTCACCAACACTTTCTACAATCCTGTGTCAAGAAAACCAACCACATATCCTGTTCCAATAAAAGACAACACAAGCAATTGAATACATTGGATAATGTCTATGATATGCATACCCAGCAGCCTCATGACCAAGAATACAAGGGAAGAGCCCTTCTGGATCCTGCAAGGCAAAAATTAAATAACATCAACATCAAACAAATAAATAAAAATAATAATGGCAGCAAGGATATAAAGCCCAAAAAGAAAAGAAAAAAATGGAAAAAATCTTGAATGTTTATTAGATTAAGCAACAAGGCATTATGTTTAGTTCTTCATAAAAACACAAAATAAAACTAATATATTTGTAATAACTGTTCCTTTTCAGGCTACTCAAAATACACCAAATCAAGAGCATCTATTCTTTTACTGCCCTAAGCCTTGCACTTTCTAGTTTAGATAACATTCAAGCTTATCGCACTGACAGATGGCAGCAAAGATCAACCCTTTTTGACCAATGAAGACCTGGAAATTCCTAAAATCAAGCGCATCTTTTCTTTTACTGCCCTATGCCATGCACTATACAGTTTAGCCAACATTTGAGCTTATTACTCCCATAGATGGCAGCAAAGATCAACCCTTTTTGAGCTATGAAAACCTAGAAATTCAAGACAAAACACCCAAAATCAAGTGCATCTTTTCTTTTACTGCCCTATGCCACACACTATCCAGTTTAGCTAAAATTCAAGTTCATCACACCCATAGATGGAAGCAAAGACGAACCTTTTTTGACCAATGAAAAGCTATAAATTAAAAGACAAAATACCCTAAATCAAGTGCATCTTTTCTTTTACTTCCCTTTGCCACACAATATCCAGATTAGCCAACATTTGAGCTTATCACACCCATGGATGGAAGCAAAGATCCACCCTTTTTGACCAATGGAAAAATAGAAATTCAAGACAAAATACCCTGAATCAATATCATCTTTTTCTTTTACTGCCTCCGTCACACACACTATCCAGTTAGTTAACCGAGCTTATCACACATATAAATGGCAACAAAGATCAACCCTTTTTGACCAATGAAAACCTAAAAATTTCAAGAACAGCCGTTTCTTTCTTTCTTTTCCCCCCTTTTTTCTATAATAATTGCCAACATTTCCTACAAAAAAATTAAAAATATATATATGTGGGCATTATCAAAAAGAAAATAATAATAACAGTACGAAACTCTTGAGATCAGGAAAATTCCCGGAAAAGGAAATGAAATTTATAAAAGAAAATACGATACCTTGCCACTCCAGGTGTAAGCATCAGTGTGGCAAAGAGCAGCGAAGAGAATCTTGACTCGAACCTCACCGGCCTGTGGTGGAGCCACCTGCACTTCCTCTATCACCAGCGGCTTGTTCGCCTCCCAAGCAACCGCAGCTTCAAATTTTCATTTCCAAATCCAAAATCATAGATTCGGCTATACTAAATAAAAAACACACACACACACACACACGTGCATACATAGATACATTACGTCTGGGTGAGAGAGAGCGAGAGAAAGTACCTCGGCAAGTGATGACCTGTCCCTGGGTAGCCATGGATGGATGGATGGATGGATGCAGTAGAAGTCAATTATAGAGCTAAGAGAGTGGCGGTGGTGTAAGGTGTTGATGTTTTTTATAGATAAGTAGGGGCTAAGGAGTTCCCCGTTTCTTTTTTTTTTTTTTAATAAGAGGCCATCATATTTTTTAAAGAAAAAAAAACTAGTTATTTGGTTTTTTTTAAAATAATTTATGAATATATTATATTGATATAAGATTGTTTAACTGATTGAATAATTTTTTTTTTATTATTGAACAAAAAATAAATGATAATATCAATAATAACACTTAAATAATAATGAAATAAGCATTGATGTATTAATATTATCATTTATTTTATATTATTTATCATACTTTAGTTAACAGTCATTCATAGAATTCAATCATAGTTTACAATTATTTTTCTTAGTATTACAATTCTAAAATTCTCATGACCAAATATTCAATAGTTAAATCCTTGTATTTTTTATATATAATCTCTCCAGCCTAATTTCATTATAAACCTAAGCTAAATATTTTAGAAAAAAATAAAAATATATCATCTAAATGTAAATATTAATTTTAATATATGAATTTAAAAGATTAAAAAAACATTTAAATATTTTGTTATCAAACAGGAAAAAAAATCATAAACCCAATAAAAAATATACTGTTTGATATTAAATATAAAAAGGATTTTATTAATTATTAGTGATGGCATAGGCCAGATTTATACTGTATGACCAAGAAGAAACAAAATCTTTTCGTGCGAGGTCAATGCTTTGACAACTCTGTGGTAGCCAATAGGTATGATCCACGTTCTGCAAGAGAAATTCTAAATGTTATGGAATAATCATTTATTTAACGATAAATACACTTATTTAGTTTAACTTGGGTGGTTAAAGGAGTGATACAATTATTTTAACTGCCAAGCCTGCCTGGAAATTTTCAAGTTTATGCTAAGCTAAATTATCAATTGAAATATAAATAATATTGTAGTATTTTTTTAAAAAAAATTATATATATATACATTAAAATAATATTTTTTTAAAATTTTTTTTTACATATAACGATTTAAAATAAAAAAATAATCTGAAATAAAAAAATATAAAAATATTTTTAAAATAGAAAAACAAATAAACTTAAAAGGAATGAATTTTATAATCTGATAATTTAAGAATTGTTTTAAATTAAATTTTATTTTGAACTGTTTGTTTTTTATACTGACGACCTAATGAATTGATACTTAAGACTATTGAATTTTGTAAAAAATAATACTATTAAAAATAATAATAATAATTCACTCGGATGTATCTAGGCCTAAACTAGTTCAGATTTCAGAGCCTGGGCCACAACTATGCCTATACTTAGAACTTTCTTCGCTAAAGTACCTTGGGTTCGTGGTGGGCCTACTCTAAATTAGTTGGGTTTTGGAGATGTGAGTCTCTCGTATTGATTTCGGGCTTTTGAAACAAGCCTGCAACAGTGGGCTTGTGTGGGCTTTGGTGACAGATTTGAGAGCCAGGTGAGTGCAAGGGAAGTGACCTGGGCTCAAAAAGCCTTAGAGCCTTTATGGTGTGACAGTAATCTCGCTATTAAATAAAGATTTAGAGACTATTGAGAAAAGTCAATTGTACCGTGTTTCAAAATGATATTCGGAATGTTTTTAGAAGTGTGATAATATGATTTTTTAAAAAATATTTTTAAAAATATATCAATTTTTTTAAAAAAATATAATTTTTTGATATTAAAATAATCATAAAAAAAATAATTTCAAGCAAGAAAAAAAATCAAATTTACACCTACTTACAAGGGCTTGATTAGCAACTCTAAGCTGCAAGGATCCTAACAATGTGTTTAGTGTATGAGAATATTTGGGAAATAATTAATATTTTGTTCTTCAATATATCAAGAGAGAGAATTTAGTTAACGAACTTGTGTTCACATATTTTTTTTAAAAATATAATATATTTAAGAATAATAATAATAATAATTGTTTTTTAAAGTATTTTTTGTTTGAAAATTTATTTAAAAAATAATTTTTTATTTTTTAAATTTTATTTTTAACATAAAAAATAAGTTAAAAATACTTTTGAAAATAAAAACAAACATATTATTGGCAGAATTACTTTAGTGATGACTCTAGAATTCGAACCTTGTATATCAAGATGAAAACATACTTTCCTGACCGCCGACCATGCTTTCTCATATTGAAACTGTGTTTTAAACATGAAATGAAGATTCAGAACTGGCCGTACGAGGCGGCGACTCTTAGGTTGTCAAAGACAGGAGAAGGTAATTCAACGTGGGGGTGTTGCCATGAGCATGAAGCAAGAAAAGGGAGGAGGCAGTCCTTGAAGAAGAAGACTACAAGGACTCGTGACAAGAAGTGGTAGAGGCATGCCCATGAAGCTTTGTCGATAAACATGAAATGTATAAATAGTAGAGGATAAAGATGAATTGTTACTATAATTATTTTTTAAATTATTTTTTATTTAAAAATATATTAAAATAATATTTTTTATTTTTTAAAATATATTTTTAAAATCAACATATTAAAATAATATTAAAACATCAAAAAATTATTAATTTAAAATAAAAAAATACTTTTTAAAAAAAATACTTTTAAAATATAAAAATAAAAATGACAAATTATATGAAATACGTCATGTTTTTTATTTTTTAATTTTATATAAACACGTTCAAATCATTTAAAACACATATAAAAAGTAACTCGAAAAACACATTAAAATAAAGTTTCAACTAAAAAAACAAATAATCATCATGGACTGAGTGATGGGTAACGAGACTCTTGTGAGTCAAAATGAGCTCTAGAAAAGGTGGTGTTAATGTCTTGCAAATGACAACATCATGTTGCCATCTTTCGACATCCTTCCTAAATGAAATCTTGAGAAATCACGAATTAGATCTTCTTTTTTGACGTTTTTCAAGATCAACTATGTAGATACACGTAGGTCGTAAAATAAGAGACTATTCTCTCCTTGGGGCGAGCCTCTCGCGCTCGAATACGAATGGAAAATGACTCCCTCAACTTTTTAATTTAGCCTACAATTAAACATTATTTAGTTTTTCCTTATTATTTGACCAGTGCTCTGTCACGGGTTAAATATTTTTATTTTTATAAAAAATTATTTATACAAATTAATAAATGCATTTTGATGATTTAAAAAACATAACAAATCAAAATATATATTTTCATGATAGCTATAGTTATCAAATTTGATTTTAGAGTTGACCTAGTGAAAGGATCGAGTTCTAAATTACACAGGTTGACTCGGATCAAACCAATAAAATTAAAAATAATATTTAAGGTTGGTAGTGTGGAGAAAGTAGTGGTTTTATTTTATATATAACACTAGTTATTTGATTGCACTTTATCGTGGGTTGTAATTTTTTTTTAAATGGATATGCATACTATTTTGATATGTTTTTTATATCATAAAATTTAAAGTATAAATCTAAAAACTTATGTAAGTATTTAATCAAATATATCGATAATTTTCTATATAAATAAACAAACAAAATCTTTAACGATAATTAAAAGAGAAATTGAAAAAGTCAGGAGATGAATATAGATAAAAATATTTGATAGTGAAAAATGAGACTTTTACTCATTTGTGTCTATTAAATTTATTTATTAAAATCAATATAAAATAATAGAAATAAAAACACATACGAAACTAATTCAATAAAATAAAAGGAAAAAAATATGCAAGTACGAACATATTAAAAAGATTATTTCAAAATAAATATATTTTTTTATATAAAATAAAGCTCATTTATACAAAATAAGAAATCTTCAAAAATTAAATACAAATAAATATTTTTTTATAAAAAAAAACACTCTATTTAAAAAAGCCAGCAAAACCTGTGATTTAAGTCATGAAATCGGGATAAATTGATAGAAAAAATTAAAAATAACCCCAAAATCAATTTTATTTTTAAAAAATTATAAATCAATAAAATCATAGAAGAAAATGAGAAAAAAAAAGATGTTGAATCGCATTAAATTTTCAAACTTGTTACTCGTGTCATTAGATTAGAAACACTACAAATTGAAAAACAATTTGCGATTCAAGAACGAAATTGAAAACATATTTTTTTCATAAAAGGATCAGGGATAAATATATATATATATATATATATAAGGACTAAAATTGAAAAAACCAAAAGAAAAGAGGATATGCATGTACTTTCTCTAGAAGACATAAAGGAATGAAGAGGAAAAAAACGATTATCAATGACAAATAACTCATTATTTGTTGTCATACCAGCAGGAAAATGACACGATGATGCTTTAATAGACACAATTGAAGGGCAAGTTCGGCCACCAAATGGTATCGCACACGCCGTTCAAAAGGTGCAAATGTCATTAACACTCCGACAACTTTTTTGAATAAAAAATTATTTTTTCAACTTAAAAATGTAGTACCTTTCATGAGCATGAAAATTGCAAAAAATAATACATGAAAGTACAAAAATACTCCTAGATGGAAGCTTGTTTTTATCTTTTTTTCTAAGGGAAAAACATGTTTTATTTTTATTCTAATAATTTTTTTTAACCCATGGACAAATAAGTTGCTTTATTGTTTTAAATTTTTTGAAAATATAAAATTGTTAACACGTAAGTGAAAAGGATCAAATTACCCCACCACCACGACGGATGCTGTTTTTTAAATCAAAGGATAAGATGGTAATTTCACGTTAGAAATCTAGAAAAGCCCACGTACTGTGTATTTTTATTTTAATGTTATGTTAAATTTCGTGCGGTTCACATTTGACAAAATCAGATCAATATTTGCACGTGGAAGTGCACAAGCGTTCGACATTCGATCAACTGTATGAACAGCAGAGGAGAGGATCAAATGGATTTGGATCCAAAGATTAAAAAGAAGACCTGACACTTGACACCGCTACTCCATGTCGGTATCTTCATCATACCACCCTGGTCAACTCAAACGGTGTGATATTTATATTCTTACCCAATGATTCCCTGCCAGCTCTACACCCCAGTCAACCCTTTGACCAGGTGAAGGACCACCTCCCTTTGTTCCCGATCCATCTTTCTTCCTCGCGTGCCCTGGTTAAGCTTCCGTGTGATTATGTATTCCAACCCCTTTTTTTTTTTAATTATTTCTGTTTGAAATTGATATTTATTTAGATATTTTTAAAAGAATTAAAAAGATATTATTTCAACTAAAAATTATTTTTACAAAAGTAACCAAATGTGTTACTACATTGTTTTAAGTAAAATTAAAAATATTCTTAGAGTTGATTTAATTGAGTTTCATTTATATTTGACCGGCTCAACTAAGAATATAATTGAATTATTAAGGTATTATTTGGAATTACATTTCGATTATGCTTTTTAAAATTTTTATACCTAAAAAAGCTTTAAATTAATATTTTTAATGTTTTTTTTATTTTAATATTAAAATTAAAAAAATTATTATTTTGATATATATATATATATTTTAAAATACTCTAAAAGATAAATTACACCATCCTTCCAAACATGCTATTAATCAGTCTAGTTTCTCCCAATATATAAATATTATTCAAAAACCTATCATTGAATATCTAGTAATTCAAACTTGTAAGGATATATTTCACTTGATCCACCTTACCTGGTTGTAGCGATGAAATAATAGTCACAAGCTCATGGGATAAAATCCTTAGGTCAAAATCCATCAAGAATTACTATGATAGAGTATCTGCAAGGCGTGGTCGGTTTAACCTCATACATTGTTGATCGTGACATGGCGTGATGTGATTAGTCAATGGTTAATAATGAGGAGGCACTGACTCCTGCCAACACAAAGCCTATTCATGTCAAGGTATCTATCTATCTTATCCTCCTCTGCTTCCATGTTAAAAAAGAGATATTCCTGCGCTCCTTCTCTATCTACTCTCCAATAATATATATGCACGCAGAGAGAGAGGGAGAGCGAGGGAGGGAGAGTCACTGGACAAGAGACTAGAAAAAAGTAGTTCGATCTTGTGTTTTTCCACCGTAACCTCAACCTTTTACCCTTCTTTCAACTAACCACTTTAATGGCTGAAAACCTAAGAATCATCGTTGAGACGAACCCCTCACAGTCACGACTCAGTGAGCTTAACTTCAAGTGCTGGCCCAAGTGAGTCTCTCTTAATCTCCCCTACATGTATATACAGATGTGTAGTAGCTAGCTAATCATGTAAGTAGCGATCTCTTTTCATGTATGGCTGTGTGGTAGTTAATCCAGAGTTATACTTCGTCGTTTTTGTTGTCGTGAAATAGATGGGGCTGCTCTCCGGGGAGGTATCAGCTGAAGTTCGATGCAGAAGAGACGTGCTATTTGGTGAAGGGGAAGGTGAGAGTGTACCCGAAAGGGTCGTCGGCGTTTGTGGAGTTTGGTGCAGGGGATCTTGTGACCATACCCAGAGGACTCAGTTGCACCTGGGATGTGTCTGTTGCTGTTGATAAATACTATAAATTCGAGTCATCTTCATCATCGCCACCTTCTTCTTCATCGCAGTCAAGCTAGCAGCGTCCCGAATGTTATCTCTTCTTCCTCTGCATGATCAATCAATTTATTCTTTTGAATTTGGTTATGGTTAGCTTCTATTATTGAGATTCTTCTCTCTCCTTCTGCTTCTTTCTATATATGTTTTTTTCTTTGCTGGGTGATGTACAAGGCGGCGGCGGCGGCGGCGGTGGTGGTGGTGGTCTCTTGGTCAAAGAACGGGAAAACGACTAGTAAATTAATGCATGCGCTATATTCAAACTAATCTTCTTTTTCGAGTCTTTAAATAAGCTTTTAATGCTCCCGTTGACTGGTCAAATCTGAGATATTTTTTTATTTTTTCAATATTTCATGGCGAGAGGGATGAGTGGCGCTTGTTTGTAGGGAATGATATGGACACCTATATTTGTTTTTATCAATGAGATACTCTTCTTGCTGTAAAGACGAAGATGCCCACTTCTGACTGCCTTTTACAAAAACAGAAAAAACGTTTTAGGAAATCAAATAAGTTGTTGATGGCTTTTATGATTCCTAAAAGCCATCTACAACTTATTTGATTTTTTTGGCTTTATTATGATTTTTTAAAAAAGTTTTGTTTTTTTATTAGGAAATACATTAGATTAATAATATATATTTTTAATTTTTAATTTTTATTATAAAAACACAAAAATGTTTTTGAAAAGCCATCAACAACTTATTTGTTTTTTTTGGCTTTATTATGTTTTTTAAAAAAAGTTTTGTTTTTTTATTAGGAAATACATTAGATTAATAATATATATTTTTAATTTTTATTATAAAAACACAAAAATATTTTTTTAAAAAACATTGTAGTGCTACAAAAGCAAACACGGTCTTAGTCAAATCCCTGGTTTTGATCAAGGAGTTTAATTAGAATGATTGGTTGACCTGTGACTCGGGATTCAAGGTGGGTTAAGTTTCAAAATTTTTTTGGAGAGGACTGACCTGGTGTAAAATGATTAAAAACACGGTTTAACCCATGATCTGGTCAATTCATAACAAATTTAATCAAAATTATATCAAAACTCGTTGATTGTTTTTTTAAAAGGAAATAATGTCATATTTATTCTTTTTATAAGATAAATTTAGTAATTTTAGTATACTTACAAAATATAAGATGATTATAATGACCATAATTTTAGTATACTTACAAAATATGAGATGACTATAATAACCATTATGAATCGAGCAAAGACATTTATATTTTTATGAAAAGACTGAATCATCCACTTAGCAAGTTGTTTTTTAGGGTAATGGTAAAATAATATTTTTATTGTGTAGAACACAATTTATCTTTAGATATTACTAGATATATTACCTGCGCTTCTTGGTAGACCAAGAATTTATTTTTTTATGTAAAAAGGGTGCTAGGCTAAAAAAAATCCAATTCTCAAGTCCTCTGGTGACATTTTAAATAATATGAAAAATAAATAAATTGACAAAAAAAAAACAAGAAAAAAAATAGATAAAAAGAACATACTTGAGATTGTTCAGATTATTAAACATCTCAATATTAACCTAATAAAATGAAAACTTGAAAAAAAAAACAAGAAAACATCAATTTAAAAAAAAAAAAAGAACCAAGAAAACACGGATGAACATCTTAAACTTGGTATAATCTTAAAAAAATACAACTTGTTGAATCATGAATCTAAGTTCAATTGAGAAGCTTAATTGTTAACCAATTTAATTTTGAAAGATGAAATCGTTGAAAAATAAAAAAAAATACTTGCAAAAGCAAAAAAAAAAATGAGGATAAAATTTAAGAGAAAAATAGCTACGATAAAAAAAAATCAAGGAGGATGAAATTTGAAAAAAAGAGAAGATGGTCCCGAACAAATTAAATTGCAATTAAAAGAATGCTGATCAAATTTAAAGTTTAAAAAATCATTGGGGGTGAAGTTGAAAAATATTTGTAATTCGATAGATTATTTATAAATTAAAAAATAACAGGGGTGGAATATAAATAAATTGTTGAGGGCTAACCCAATAGAATAAAAAATGCAAAAGTTTTTTTGACAAAACAAAACCCAAAAAAAAGTTGATAAAAAATAAGAAAATATTATTTTAAGAAAAGGAAAATAAACCACAAGAACCTTTTAAACCTAGCATAATCTCTAAAAGTCAGTAACCCATGAAATAGTTAACCTGGATTCAATCAGGAATAACGAGGATAAAATTTAATTAAAAAAAAACCCAAAGAGAATGTAATTTAAAAATAAAATAAAAAAACGATGCCAAATAAAATAAACAATAATTAAAAGAATAACGACTAATTTTAAAGAGAAAGAAAAATCATAGGGCGTGAAATTAAAAAATTATTTGTAAAAATTAAGCAAACCCAGTTAAATATCTTAAACCTGATCAATTTTTAAAACTTGTGAAACCATAAATCCGAGTCCAATCAAGAAGTTTATGATGAGCCAATTTAAAAATCTAATTTTAAAAAAGTTTTCAAGGCAAAAAAAATGACAAACAAAAGAATAATGATTAAATTTACTAGAAAAAATAACAAAGGATGGTAAAATTATAAAATAAAATCATTTAAGATTTAAAATAAAAACTTATCAAAGCTAAAAAATTAACAAACAAAAGAAGAGGGATTAAATTTGGAAGAAAAAAACAAAGGAGGGTGAAATCATAAAGTCAAATCAATTAAAAAAATAATTACAAAAACAAATAACAATAAAAAAATAGATACCAAATTCAATAAACCATTTAAGATAATAATAAAAAAAGAGACTAAATATGAAGAACCAACAAATTCAAGGGTTGTTCTTGAATTTTTAAGATGCCGTTGTAAAAATCTAGACGCTGCGAAAGAGATGGGGTGAAAAGAAATGGTTTTCCAGTTTCAAACCGTTGAGAATCTTGACATGTGTGTCATTTTATTTGATTTGGGGCACATTGACCTTTTAAAAAACCATCCTGGAAGGCGGCATTTTATGACCGGATAGCCGTCCACATGCCAACTTATTTTTTTATAATTTACAACAATCCCCTTAGGAAGATTATAATAAAAACAATGTAAATGGATGGGGAAAAAATCATTCGGTGAGAGTTTAATTGATTTTGATTTTTAAAAAATCAAAATAATTACATTATTTTTTTTTAAATAAAAATATAAAAAAGTTAATAGTAGTTGGTATTGAATTATTTTATTTACGATTAAATTTGCAACTTTTTTTTCTAATAATAAATTTACAATTACACTCTCATGATAAATTGTAATTTATACCTTGATCCATGTTAACTTGCTCAGGGATTTAGTTTTTTATTTTATTATTTTTTGTTAATAGGGGTCCCCACTCCCCATCTCTTGCTGTGTGCTTAGGTAGGCTGTCTAATTTAACACAGCCGCTCTTTCGGCTTCCACCGTATTCTTTTTTAATATTATAGTCTTGAAATCTGACTTTATCGGAGTCAATGAGCATCCATAGCAGTATTGCTTGTGCTAATTAATCTCCTAAGTTATGGAATATAACCTAACCAAGCACCAAACACTCAGGAGTATATGGGACGTAGGTCTATTATTATTATTATAGTTGCAATAACAAAAAAACTAAATATTGACCTTTAAAATTGATTGAGGGTAATTTAGTTATTTACTTTAAAAATGTACAGTAAAAATATTTTATTGCCCTTGAAAGCTAAAAAACTGTCTTTCGTATGAGGATTTTTGTGTATTTTTCCATTTGTTTACATAGTTAATTAATGATTGGAGCCTTCCAAGGCTAAAAAATATTGACCTTACAAACATGAGTTTTTTTTTTTGTCTTTACATAATTTTTGTACAGTAAAATAATATATACAACCTTTGACTTAAAAGAAATTAAGGCTGGCTTTGGGAGGGCGTTTTCATTTTTGCAAATTGATTTTTCTGTATTATTTACATGCCCTTGGGTTGTGTTTAGTAATTTGCATTATTAAAAATTTAATAAATTAATTACAGAGGCTGGCACATGTTGTTCATGTGTTTACACATCAATGTCGCGTGTGTTCTTCCAAAGGTATGCGGGGTGTATTTCAATAGCCAAAAACTATCGATCATTGTCTCATTTGACGTGTAGGTGGCGATGCAGATGCTAGAGTGACATGTGTGGTTAGGCCAGAGACGGTTCGGTGGCTATAAAGTTTTTTCCTCCTCCATTTATTTTCTCTCTCCAGGGGCATGGTATTCATGTATAGCCTTTAAAAAATCAGTTATGTCCTCCAATTTGTATTTCTTTTATATTTCATCTTCATTCTTTTGATTTTAATTTTTAATTTTTGATTTTAATGTTTCTTGAAGTTTTTTTAATTTTTCCATTATAATTTAATTTTATTAGATTTTTATATTAAATTTGATCCGTATTCTTTTGATTGTTATTTTTTTATCCTTTGCATTATTATTTTTTCAATTTTTTCCTTTAGAATTTAATTTAAATTTATTTGGTTTCCAATTTTGTATCCACTATGGATTTTTTCTTTTTTCACTCTACTCTCTCTCATTCCCTAAAAATTCACGCATAACCTTTAAAAAAACAATTGTACACTTTGATTTGTGATTTGATCGATTTTGGCCCTTCTATTTTTTATCAGTGTTTATTTGGTTTTGATATTTTTTGAAGTTTGTTTTTCAATTTCATCCTTGAACATTTATTCAATTTGATTTTTCAATCCAATTCGAACTTTTAATTGCTATATTTATATGTTTTATAATTTTCTTGATTTTTTTTTCAATTTCATCCGTTTCAGTTTTGTTGCATTTGTTTTCTTAATCAATTTTTTTTATCATACTTCTTTTAATTGCTATATTCTTATTATTTTTTTGATTTTTTTAATTTTATCCCTGAACATTCAATTTCATTTGATTTTATATCCAGTTTTGGTTCTTATTCTTTCGATTATTTTTTTAATCCGTTTCTTAGTTTTTTTTTTTTAATTTAGCCACTAATTATTTTCTTTCATTTTGTTTTTATGCCATATTTGTATTGCATTGTTTGGATTTTTAATTGTTTTACGATTGAATATTTTACTTTATTATTTTCATGGTTGCCTTCCAACTAGCAATCTTTTATTGAAGTATTTTTTTTTCTCAAATTCATAATTTTACATTTTATTATTAAGTTGTTAGCTTCATTGTTTGTTTTATTTTTTTAATTGTGTTATTCTGATATCATATCTCGGGTAACAGGTTAGTGAAGTTAAACATTGTTAACTCAATTTTTTTCCTCAATTGTTTTAACAAATTTATTTCTTCACAATTTCATCATTCGAGGTTAAATTATTGGTCATTGAGCTATGTGATTTTCTCACTTTTATTTCTGTTGGGTTATCCTGAGTGCAGGTTAGTAAAGTAACTTGAGTTAGCTTGTATTTTCTGACCAAGTTTGTTTTTTTATATTTAATTTTTGTTTTTTTTTACTAAGTGCTTCTTTTGAATTTTTTTTTTATCCTGGTCTCATGTCACAAGTGGCAAGTTGGTCGTGTTAATCCAGGTGGACTTGGTTTTTTTTCTCAATTTTTTAATGATTTTTTTTAATTTTATTATTTTGTATTAAATTATTTGACCTTGAGCTTTGTCATTTTGCATCTCTTATTGTTTTGTTATTTCGAGAGTTAGTTGGCCAAGCTAACAGGAGTCAATTTGCATTTTCTTTCACAGTATTTTTTTATTTAACTTTGGTAATTTTTGTTAGGTCCTTCTTTTGTACGTTTAGTTTTTTTAACCCTTACCTCATGTCGCGGGTGGCGGGTTAGTTGAGTTAATTCAAGTTGGCTCAGATTTGTTTTCTTGTTTTTTTTTAATTTCATCATTTTTCATTAAATTATTTGCCCTTAAGCATGACCATTTTTTTAATTTTCTTTTTGTTTGTTTATTTTGAGAGCAGGTTGGTAAAATTAATCCTGGTTAGCTCATGTATTTTTTTATAACTTTTTTTTGTTGAACTTTGGTTTGTTTGCTAGCCTTTTATTTTTAATTTTTTTTATCTTAATCTCATATCAGGGGCTGTGGGTTCGTCAAGTTAACCCGAATTGACTCGAGTTTTCTTCTTTGAAATTTTATTTTTTGATTTTTTTATTATTTTATATTTGACAATAGGTTATTAGGTCTTAAATTTATGATTTCCTTTTGCTTTCCTTTCTGTAGGTTGTTTCAGCCTCATATCCCAAGTTGTGTTTTAGTAAATTTAACCCGATTTGTTTCGGATTATTGTCGCCTGAATATTATTTTTTTTTGCATTGAAATAATTTGGCCCGACCCATGGCGTAGTGCGAGCCACCTTTGTAGTATAAACTAAAAGAGATGATACTTTTACGATTCACCACCTCACGAAAAACTATTTGTTTAAACGATGCTTTTTTTTTTTAAAACATCTACTTTTCTTTTTCTAATTTCATATTTCAATATTTATTTTATTGGATATTAAGCTTCATAATTTATCGTGGTTTGCTTTATACGTGGTTAGCTCGGTTTCATAACGTGTCACCGGTTTGGCGGGTTGACTCAAATTTTTTTTACTTTTGTTAATTGACAATTTATGTTTTCAATTTCATCCTTCAATATTGGATTAATTTTGAAATGGACTTCATTTTTATTTTGGTTTGTATTTCTTTTTATGAGTTTATCCAAGTCACACGACTCAGGTCGCTGGTTTGGTGGATTAATCCAATTGACTTGATTTCTTTTTCTTTTTTTAATTGTCATTTTTATATTTCATCATTTAACATTAAGTTGATTGTGAATTAAACTTCATGATTTTATTTTGGTTTACTTTCTATGAGTTTATCTCAGTCTTATGAGTCGTGTCACATGTTTTGCATATTAACCCTGGTAGTTCTAGGTCGTTTTATTGTGTCCTTTTTTACATTGATTTTTTTTCATTTTTAATTTTCAACGATGGGTTTATTGAAAATGGAGCTTTATAATTTGTTTTAAATTGTTTTTTTATGGGATTATCATAGTCTCACAACCTTGATTGCAAGTTTGACAAATTAATCCGGGTTCACTTGGATCATTTTTTTTGTTTTTTCTACGAGATTATCATGATCTTATAACTCGGGTCATAAGTTTGATAGGTTAACCCAGGTCAAATTTGTTATTTTCTAATTAATTTTTTCAATTTCATTCTCTAACATTGAGTTACTTGAGAATTAAATTTTATAATTTATTTTAATTTGTTTTATATGGGATTATCACAGTCTCATGATCTAGATTGTAGATTTAACATGTAAACCTAAGTTGGCCTAAATCAATCCAATATGATGTCATTTTAATATTATTATTTTCTTAAGAAAGATGTTTTGAACTTTTATTAATCAAATTATATTTTTATCAATTATTTAAATTACCGTTAAATCTATCAAATCGATCACCTAACCTACTATCCAAGCCGTCAACCTCGAATCAAATATGGAGAGATAAGAAATATAACTCCACATGAAACTCATCGTCCTCGTAACATTTGCTTAAAGCATGTGTTTTTTGAAATTACATGTATTTTATTTCACTGGGGATTGCCATGCATCATTGCTTGAATCATAACTCAAAGGCATCATAAGGTAGAAGAAAATGAAAGTGTTTCAACCTTGTGATAGTTTTTAAGTGCGAGAAATGTCCCCTTCATCTGCTAACATGACAGAGTTCAAGTCTACGTGAGCCAGCACCCATTGAAGCGGGCAACATCTAATTATTAAATAACAATTCATTTTGGGCAATGAAAAAAAGTTAAATTGAAGGAAAGAGAAGTTTTTTTTTTTTTTTTGTATAAGCATAAAAGGAAAAGGTAGAGGATTAAAAGGAAAACATACAGACTTGTATTAGTATACTACTGAGGCACAATATTTTACATTTTAGCACATAAATCAGAATACACTTCCCAATTTGCTGGTGCGGGGAAATCAGGAAGTGTAGAACTCCGGAAGTTAGTCAAACCTGCTTCAAATCTGGTACTGCAAGACGCGCAGCGAATGTTAAGCATCTGCCTCGTATACAATGGTGTGAGCTTTCTGGCCCTATGGTAGCAGACATTGCAGAACCTCAGTAAATGTACGAACATTGATAGGGCAGAATCTGAAATTTCGTTACGTTGTATAGAAAAATGAAATACGGTGGCAGGGTCAATACCACCAGGCCTGAGCTGCACAGATCGCACAAACTGTAATCATGGGGTTTTAACCTTCTAGAGCATATGTCTGCACCTGCAACCGACACAAAAAAAGAGATGAAGAAAAAGATAAGAAATTACATACTATCAGAGGTCGGACAATTTAAATTCTTGAAAGCAGTGGATTGTAAGAAAAAAGTTCTCAAATTTTGCCATGGCACTGGAAAACAGGGTCAATCTCCTTTCACAATAACAATTGCTGATTTTATTTTTACAGGGTAAAGTATTTGGTTTGCTCCGAGGGACAAGAAAATAGCAGGTAGAGAACTCACCAACATGAGCATTTTAAGGCACCTGACAAAACATAACAAGCTCGACATGAACTAACAGTCATACAAAAAAAGCTACCCAACCTAGCACGTTTCCCATTATATGGCAACCCGGTTCCTGTTAACAAGAGGTAAACACTAACATGTGAACGAGACAACATGAACCAGCCAGATCATTTGGGAAAAGCAATCCCATTTGCATTCAAAAGGTGAACTGATACTGTTTCGTAGCAAATCGCAGTGCTGCTGAAAAAGGGTGCATGGGAAAAAAGGGAAAATCTAAAAAAAAATGATGACCCTTAGTTAATAACAAATTTATTTCACATCATGTTTCCACTTTTACATTTGACACTGCATAAAACTTTGATAATCAAATAGTGTTTTCTTTTTATTTTAAGTGTAATTGCACTGGTGCTCGGTTCTGCCATCCAGAGTGGATTCATAATTGGAAGCATGCAAAAAATCAGGGAACTGAAAAATGTCATCCTCTAGTCAATAAAAGGACAGAAGAAAACATGAAAAAAAAGAAGAAAATAAAGCAACCTTTCATTCTATTCTACCTCAGCCATGTTCTCTTCAGGAAAGTAACTTGGTCCTGTACAACAACTACCATGGGCACCATCATACTTGAGGACTCTAAGTTTCCCTTCCTGCAGTTCACCAAAAACGGTTATGCAGTTCAAAAGTGCAGACTAATAAGATCAGCATGATCGAAGAGAGGTGTAAACCTTGGTTCCATAAACAAGACCTCCCCCAGCAAAGGGATGAAAACAAGCGACATTGACCTCATCCTCTGCACTAGGAAGCACTCTCACAAGTTCCATATCTGAAACTCTGTAAACCTGATTGACAGAAACAGAGGATTAGACCAAATTCTGGCCTACAGTAGAAATGGAATTGCAAAACAACCATCAGCTATAACCTCAAAAGAACTAGATTCCCAGAAGTAATATAGATGGTATATAACCCTTTCTGCTAAAATAATAGGATTAAAATTTCCTTTTCCAAATAATTTTTCTTTTCCAAATTCAAAACCATGGTTTTCAATAATTGTGGCAATTGCAATCATGGCTCTGGGTGTTAATTGGAAGCACATACATTACCCATCGAGGATCATCTTGGCACATTTACACTCAAAGAAACCATTTCCAGTAGTACAAATTTCTATGTTTTTGTCTATTATTAGCACAATCACTTCCAGATTTTATTGCTATTCAAGATTCATCCCTTCATTATCAAATAGAAAAACTATCTCAATCAATTCTCTGTCAGCAGATCACAAACTATGTTTGCCAGAGCAACAAATTTGTGCTTTATAGGAGAGCTACCTCTGTTAATTAGCTCTTGCCCAGGCAACAAGTGTTAAAGCATGCCGATGTTAGTGAATAAAGCAGAGAGTTGAGTTGTTTTTACATGAATGAAGCATAAATCAATATGGAAAAGGACACTTTATCGCCAAATAGCAATCACCTAACTGAAAATTCTCAAGTAAAAGTGGAGGAAAATTAAAGGGCAGAGGGCATTAAAATGAACTTTATACCTCCAGAACCGTATAAATAGGTGATTTTGTTTCCCCATCAATGACAATGCTTTTTAGAAGGGATACGTGGCGTCGACCGTAAGCCAGTAATATGTGCTCAGATGTTGGTGAGAACTGAACATGGCATCAAATACAATGCACAGCAATATTAAACCAAAATAGAAATGTAAATGAACAAGCAAACATATGATCCTCAACATCCACACCAACATAATTAGAAATCCAAACACATGAGATGAACAAATTCAAACTGGTATATAAAAGAAAAGAAAAGGTATATCAGGACTGGATATTCTAATATTTGCAAAATAAGTACTCAATAGTGTTATCTCTGAGTCACAGCATGTAAATCTCAGAGCATCATGTCTCAGGGTTCTTTTTCTTCCTTTACCAAAAACAAATGAAGAGCAATTGAGGATCTCAAAAGTCTAGAACACAAATTGTCCTCTCACAGAGTCCAGCCCACAAGAAACTAATGACAACAAGGACAAAAATAATTAAAAAAGATGTAAACAATACTGATAGACCAGAATTACAGCTCAAAAGGTCCTTTTATTATCAACTTAGCCAGAAGTGCTTAGCACCACAAAGAAGAGCATACAGTGAATTACAATTCAAAAATCCCCCTTCAGTTACCATTTTAGCCAACTGTGCTTAACAGTTAGCACCACAGAAGTGCAACAGCATGTCATTTACAAATTAAATGCGATTGTATGTTGAGAGTGCAAATGAAAAATCAAGGGAACACTAATGAGCTGAAAACCAGCAGAAAGAAGAAAGGTAAGATTTGAGCTTATTATGCCCAATACATGATACCCAATCAGCTAGTGGCCAAATTGTTTTTGCATCTTGTTGCAAAGAAAAAGGTCTGATTGTAACGGAAATAAACCAGTAAATATGAGGAAAGCATATACATCCGACATTTTCTTTCATCTATGAAAGATCACTGACCTGGATTGATGTCAAACAATGAGCAGCTCTAATTGCACGTGACACAAGCACTGAACCAAAACTGTATAAATAGAAATTTGGCAGATAAGATAATCACTTCTTTGGATGAAAGAACAAGAAAAATCAAGTGCATAGTAAGAGCTGGCTAGAATTTTACGTTGCCTCCTCCAGGGAATATATGCGAAGCTCGTACATAACTTGGTGAGCTGATATTGGGTGTCGAGTAGGAGAAGTTGCAGTTCCAGTATCTTGATGGACAAGCGTTTGTAAACCAGGATCAGCTTCCATATGGGGCAGCATGCAAGCAACACAGGCAGCTAAATATCTTCCACATGGTGAAAAATGAGCACCCATTTCACTGAAAAAACAATAGTTGTCAGAGAGACAAAGTGAATATATTAAAAGGCCAGCCAGAATGTATTAGTAAAATGCAACACCAAAAGACTTGACCAAGCTGGCCATTATGACTTGAGACAAAATTGATGCTGTTATTTGATGTTCACTAAACATAAAGATACAAAAAAATACACCCCATCCATGCTGTAGCTAGCAAAGAATGCAGTAAGAAATCAACAAATAGATAATTTCTTTTCAGTCCAAAAATTTTATTTCCATCATGCCGATTGGTTTAGTAAAAATCATAGGAGAAGCAAAAAGAAAGGCAAAAACCATAGCCTTCAACATACCTACAAAGGACAGCATGAGGTATGGTTAAGCGACATTTATCAGAATTGAGTGGAGCACAAGGATGTTCTATGTCATGTGACCACACTCTAAGCTTTACAGTGCATGGTAACTCTGCAGCAGCTGCCAATGACGTGGCAATTTCAGATTGGATTCTATTAAATAAGGGCTGATTATCAGTACCCTCTAGTTGCATATTGATGGGAGCCACACTTTCCCCAGATTCAGGCACAGAGAACCGGGAGCGTGAAACGCGATGCCGCGAGCTAGATCTCCCAGAAACCCCAGATAGGCTAGTGCTTCCAGGCATTGCTAAAGAAGCCACTGCAGCTTCCACATTCTGAGTAGACAGATAAGATGCTAATGAGGAAGGGCCAATATACTGCGCTGAAAGTTCATGACCACCACTATTAAGAGGAAGTGTCGATGGAACACCAGCTTGGCTCTGACCCATTAACCATCCTTGCAAAAAGGGTGGGAGCTCCCACCTCGTGGAGTCTCTGGAGGGTAGAAACTGCTGAAGTTGCCCAAAATCAGTGGACTGCTGCCTAACTGAAGTATGTGCAGGTACTCCATCTGTTGCACTATTACCAACACCAAAGGTCTCTAAATTAACAGAGTTTCCTTGTGGGTTCCCCCCTACAGACTGCATTTCATCGGTCTCCATGGCATCTTCTCTGCTGTTAGAAACACCATTTCCCATTCCAGAAGGGAAAGCATTACTTACTATACCTTCTGCACTGGTATATGAACTAGAAGGGACTGCAGGAAATGTCTCCATGGGAGATACCAAGGGATCATATCTATCTGCTGCATTCGTATCCATTTGAGGCTGGGTTGAAGTAGAGGACTCCACTAGCATTGTACATGAATTGACATGTCTATTAACATCTACTCTACTATCATCTATGGAAAATGAAGGCACGAACAGCAAAGGAAAGGACACAAGAGGTAGTTCAGAAGCCAAGCTAACACGATCATTGGACTGACCATTTGCGACAAAAACAGCAGGAGGAGGATATCTCGGGTAACCGGGAGATGTTGCCCGTGTCATTGAGGAATCTGAAGAGTCAAGATCATTGACCTGCATATCAGTCCAAAAATGTAACCTGCGCGATAGAATGAGTAAATAATCAAATAAGTGACCTTTGAGTTATTCACCTCAGCAGTCAAGAGAAATGGAGCCCCGTGCGGGTGAAAATGCACTGCTCGAAGAGAACGCCTAGTCCTCAATACAATGGTTGGTGAAGACGCCTCCCCTCTCTTATTGTAGTGCCATATGTACAACTGACAAATGAGATTGAATGTCAAAATGCATGTTAAACTACAAATTCAACACAACACGATCCTCTAACATAGAGAGGAAAAAAAATCAAACACACTGAATTATAGTAAATGTAATATTAAATACCTTGTGACCTGATGCAACAGCCAGTAATTCTCCTTCTGCAT
The DNA here is from genome assembly GCA_033617975.1 of Populus alba x Populus glandulosa. Taxonomy (NCBI): domain Eukaryota; kingdom Viridiplantae; phylum Streptophyta; class Magnoliopsida; order Malpighiales; family Salicaceae; genus Populus; species Populus alba x Populus glandulosa. Next base: position 26,537,397 of record CM066144.1, on the reverse strand, counting down.
GGAAAGCAATGGAAGCAATAGGACGATCTGTGAGGGGAAACAAATTCACCTTGTCATACAAGCTCAACAACTATAGAAGAAGAAAAGCACTTTAAAATAATAGAAGCATAAAATTGAACTTACAGAAATCACGAGATCCTATACACTCTGATGTGTTTGCATCCCATAAGCGAACTTCATAATCCAAGCTTCCACTTGCAAGAATTTCCGGATGCAGTGGGTGGAACCTGACCTATAAAATTAAGACCTTTAATATGGAGAAGATAACTTAAAAAGTTTTTCATTGACAAGGCATTTGATTTGAGATAAAAAGAAAAGAAGAAGAAATAATACCTTTAAATGGGGAGAAAAGGAAAAAGAACGGAGATCAACAACAAAACTATGATTGTATATGAAAGATAATGGGAATTGGTTGCGCAACAAAAAGGAAAGGGGAACAATAACCCTTAAGAATATGCAGTTCTTGTAATTGATAAATTGTCTAGCTACCATAGCACTAATTGAATATACTGCTGAAAGATAGTTATAGAGCCCTGACCAAAAAAATCAGCATGTTCACTGAATATATTTTATTCCTGGTACTTTTTAGCAAAAGATCTCAATGGAGCAGGGGGGGACTTCACATTTGAGCCTATGCCAAACAATTGCAATGAGGCGTGCAATTTACCAATTATTCATTCATGAGTAACTGGTCAGAATTACAAAAAATCAAAGAAAAAGAGCAACCATTTATGTAAATCCTAGCAAGAATTCCAAATTCAAACTTACCACCCATGGCGTCCTCCGGTGACCCATCAACACCTTTAAGCAATTTCCAGTTTGACAATCGATTATCTTCACCGTGTGATCACCACTGCGATTAAAAGGAAAGAGAATTAAGTACAACTTCCAGTTGCGCATGACCAGAAAAAAAATCAGAGTGGGAAAAAAAACTCTACTGCGTAGAAGCAAGTGTTTTTCCATCAGGACTAAATGCTGCTGCTATGGTCGACCTTGGAGGAGGCACCAACGGGCAATACTTGGCCGATAAATGCCGCAACGACTCCGCCTCAACCCTAAATCACAAAACAAACTCAAAATGTGAAACAACCAACACTCTTAAAAAAGATTAAAAAAAAAAACAGCACATCCGTTACCACGAAATAAGACCGCGTTTTGCATCTCTAGCTTGCTCAGTTTTAGGTGAGGACGACGAATTCGAATTCCAATGAGAATCTTCTCCCCACCGCCTTTTCGGTGTGTGCTTCGTTCTCGGACAAATCTCTCTCTGCACTAACAAACAGAAGGCATTTCTACCACTGAAAACATCAAAACAAATCACACACGCCAAATCAGCACCAAAATTCAATCAAATTCACCTCCCTACCAATTTCAACTTCAATTTAATCTAAATTCTAGCTCTTGTCAACCATCACTACAATCAGATGCGAAAAAAATTCAAAATTCTTCAGAAATCTGACCTTTGAAGAGGATTAGTGGAGGCAGGAGAATCGAGCGGATTTCGATCCAACGGAAAGGACAGTCCGGTCATTTCCTTGGTAGCACAATTCAGATTCATATGGAGAAAGGAAACTGAATCTAATCTTCTGCAATAATATCGAAGATCGTAAAAAATTAGAGAGATAGGAACCCTAATTCATTGATAGATTTGGATCGAGAGGCTCGTCGATGTATAAGAGAGGGGGAGCGAGAGGGGTACGCGTGTTGGATTTTGGATTTGAAATGGCGAGAAAACCTAGTAAAGGAAAGAGAGGAAGAGGAGCTGATGAGCTATGAGCCAATTGGAGGAGAAGGGGGAGAAAAGAAAAGAAGAGGAGAGTTGTAGAGAAAACGAGGTTAAAAATGTTGATTTACTGTAGTAAAAAGACGTGGTTAATATTGCTATTTTTGTTACTGTATTTAATATTATCTTATCTTGGTGAGATTGCAAATTGGACCTACTTTGTTTTGTAGTTTTAAAATCTAGATGAGATCTAGATTGGTTTGAATTAATATATATATATATAAGATACATTAATTTTTTAAAAAAAAAATTATCTTGATCTAACACTATGTTAACGGTGTAATTATCCTACACTGAGTTTAAAAATTATATTTTGTTTAATTATTAATTTGTTATTGTAGAGAGTGAATACTATATGTGTTTTTTTTTATTAGATGGAGGGCTATAATGTTAATATTCGTTAGGATTTAAATGTTAATAATAAAAGTTTTAAGTGGATACATCAAATTAGTCATGGTGGATCTAGGATTGATTTGTGACTATTTCATAGTGTGATTATGGTTGTTTTTTAAAATATTTTTTATGTTAAAATGTATTAAAATAATATTATTTTTGAGATCAGCACAACAAAAAAATCCAAAACATATAAAAATTATTTTTTTATAAAACGCGGTTTGCATTGCATTTCTAAACGGTGCCTCAAAAAAAAAAAGCAAAGGGAGGTAATTATACATGAGTTTGGTTTTGTTTTGTACATGCCTAAAACTAAAATTATTATTTAAATCTGGTTTTTTAATAACCAAACATGACTCGATTGGGTTTCGAGTGTCCATAACCCGACCTGGATACAAATGCTATAGCTTACAACTATTTAATATATAATTTAATTAGTATATATATAATTTCTTTTAATTTTATGATTATTTATTTATTTTGGATTAGGTTTAAGTATATCAATATCCAGGCTTAAAACATATTTGAAAGTGTGGTTACGATTGCTTTTCAAAGTGCTTTTTATACTAAAATATATCAAAATGATTTTTTTATTTTTTAAAAATTATTTTTTAGATCAACGTATTAAAACAATCCAAAACATATCAAAAAAATTAATTTTTAGCAAAAAAAAATTAATCTTTTATGGAACATGATTTGCACCGCGTTCCCAAACATAGCCTATAAAACCTAACATTTTGTATTTGGGTTTTATTGAACTCAATCAAGTGTAAATTTTTTTACTTATTTAAGTCAGTTTGGAAAAGTATCCTTCGAATTCATATCAAATTATTAAACAATACTCTAAAAGACACGGAGAAAATATTGTAGCTTTCCCCACGCCTTTTATTTTTGTTGTGCTTATATATTATAATGCTTTAGTTCTTTTTTTATGAGCTGTCTTTTTTTGTTTTTATTTTTTAGTTGTTTTTGTCTTTATTCATTTTTTATGCTTCTGGTTTTTTTATTTTTTTGCCTTTTGCTTTGTTTCTTTTAATAATTTTTTTATTTAATTTAGTTTGTTAATGTAATTTTTTTTTATTTAGTTATCAAACTTTCATGACATGAATCCCGGATTTAACATGTTAACCTGATTTGACGAGTTAACCTGAATTTTTTTTTTCTTTTTTTCTTTTTAATTAATTTTTTCCGTTTACTTTAGTTTGTTAATGTTAAATTTCTTTCTATTTAATTATCAGAATTTCATGACACGTATCTCAGGTTTGACAACTTAATCTGGTTTCACGGGTGAACCCAGTTAATTCTGGGTTGACTCGTAAATTTTTTTTTCTTTTTTTTCTTTTAATAATTTTTATTTATTTAATTTAGTTTCCTGATATTAAATTTCTTTCTATTTAGTTATCAGACTTTCATGACACGGATCTCAGGTTTGACAGGTTAGCCCAATTAATTTAGATTTTTTTTTCTTTTTCTTTATTAATTTTTTACTTCCTATACCTTTTTTTTCTGTGTTTTTTTACTTTTAATTATTTTTTTTGTTTAATTTAGTTCATTGATATTAAATTTTTTTCTATTTAGTTATCGCACTCTTATGACACAAATCTCAAGTTTGATGGGTTAACCTGATTTGACGGGTTAACCCACTTGATTCAGATTTTTTCCTTTTTCTTCATTAGTGTTTTCTCATTCAATTTTATTTTTTAATATTATAAGTATAACCAAAAGAGATCAACTTTCATTGTGGATTGCACTATGCAAATCCACACTGAAAGGTAGATACCTTTTGGTTATAGGTTTTTTTTTTGTTGCTTTTTTCTTTGATTTTTTTAATTATTTTTTTTTAAATTGAATTTGTTAATAATATTTTTTTTCTATTTAGTTATCACACTCTCATGACATAGATCCTAAGTTTAATGGATTAACCTGGTTTGGCAGGTTAAACTAGTTGATTCAATTTTGTAGTACACAGTGAAAAAGCCAATACCTTTAGTTTCTTTTTTTATTTTTTTTATTTTATTTTCTTAATATTTATTTTTTTTATTTAACTATCAAACTTTTATGACATGGATTTCAGGTTTGACGGGTTAATCTGGTTTGACGAGTTAACATAGTTGATTCAGATTTTTTTTTCTTCATTAGTTTTTTTTTCCTGTAGGTTTTTTTTTATCTTTTATTTTTTATTTTTAATTAATCTATTTTTTAATTTAGTTCATTAATATTAAATCTTTTTTCTATTTAGTTATCACACTTTCATGACACAAATCCCAGGTTTGACGCGTTAACCTGATTTGGCGGGTTAACCTAGTTGATTCAGATTTTTTTTCTTTTTTCTCATTAGTTTTTTTCTTTTAATTTCATCTTTTAATATTATATGCATTCTACAATGAAAAGGTTGATGCCTTTAGTTTTGTTTTTTTTTTCTTTTTATGCCTTTCACTGTGGACTGCGCAGTTCAATCCACAGTGATACCTTCTTTTTTTATTATTATTTAGTGTGCTAATATTAAACTTTTTTCTATTTAGTTATCAGACTTTCATAATACGAATATCAGGTTTGACGGGTTAACCCAATTAATTTAGTTTTTTTTTTCGTCATTAGTTTTTTTTTCTTTCTAATTAATTTTTTTATTTAGTTTAGTTCATTAATATTTAATTTTTTTCTATTTAGTTATCAGCTAATGCCTTTAGTTTTTTTTTTTATGCATTTGACTGTGGATTACACAATGAAAAGGCCGAAGCCTTTTGATTGTTTTTTTTCCTTTTTAATTAATTTCTTTCGTTTAATTTAGTTTGTCAATGTTAATTTTTTTTTCTATTTAATTATCAAACTTTCATGACATAGATCCCGGGTTTGGCGGTTTAACCTGGTTTGACAGGTTAGCCCAGTTAATTCTAGGTTGACCCGTCAATTTGTTTTTCCTATTTAGTTATCAAACTTTCACGACACAAATCCAAGGTTTGACGGGTTAACCTGGTTTGAAGGGTTAACCCAATTAAATCAGATTTTTCTTTCTTTTTAATTAATCTATTTAATTATCACACTTTTATGACACGACTTTGCAACCAGACCCATATCCAAGGCTATTGGGTCTGGTATTGCAGTCAGATCCATTTAAACTTGGATTATGCAAGTTTAATGTTATTATTAATATTATAAATATTACTTTTGGGTCAGGCGTTGCAGCCAAACCCAAGATTTTTTGGTATAACTTTTTAAAAAAACTTAACATTTTTAAATCATCATGCCGGGTCATATATATATATATATATATATATATATATATATATATATATATATAAAATTTAATCCGCAACATCATGCCGGGTCATATAAGTAGTGATTTCTAATTGAAGAATGGATGAATAAGGAAGAAGAGAGGAGATAGGTTTACTTTGTTTATTATTTTTCTAGTGCCTAATCAATTCACGTGTACGTCAAAGCAAGTAAACAATCAAATTTTATATTCTACAAGACAGTAAACTTACAAATAATACATGGCTGTCAATTGAAAAATGAATTATAAGATTAATATTAAACAATTCCCCGTTGTCTTGGAATTATTAAGGAACTTTGGATAATAAGGTTTTGTAGAAATTAAAATAATATTTTTTTTGTTTACATACATTTATTTTTAATTTATTTTGCATGCAAAACTCATTTTATAGCAGTTTTAATAAATAAATAAATTTATTTTTTTAAGTCCAGCTAAAATTATTTTATACAATCATAATTATAAAAGCTATCATAATGCTAGACACACACTTGATATATGTAACTAACCTCCTGAAAAAATTGAAACTAAAAATACACAATGAACACTTATCATTACAAAAAAGTTATTTTATATATATTTGAAAATGAAAAATTTCTTTATTGTTCCGTAGCTAACTATGCACAAAGTCACGAGTCAAAAAATTTACAAGTTCATTATTTATTTTTCTAGTTATTTTTATTTCTATCTGGTTGAGAAGTATATTTTTCTTAAGGGATTTTATTTTCTTTCAACTTGATATGGGAAGTCAAATATTGTTCCTTTTATTTTTTTTCATTTTAGTTTAGAAATCCTTATAATAGTTCTATAATCATTTATTAAAAGAAAAATCATGTTCAGGATAGACTTATGACTAGTATAATCAAGGCTCTTTAGTTTGTATTTCAACAAACCACCTAAAAAAATATTTATTGATGAAATTTTGAATTAAGGTTTATACATTGAGACTCTTTCCAATAGTATTATGTATTTCCTTATTCTTGTTGTCTTTTCATTTGCGTCGCTTAATAAAAAAACCTAATGATTCTTTGTGGTTAGTTGTTATGTCTCGTTGAATAACCAATATTGGAAGAGGCCAAAGAACAAGACATGCTCATGTAATAAGGAATGAAGAGGTTTTTTCTAATGAAAAAAACGTTTAAGACTCGATGATAGAAGACATTCAAATATAGATTGTATAATTGACTTGCTAGTTGTAAGAGGTAAGAACATCTAGGGATTATGAGGAGACTGATTGTGGATTTATGAATAGCTCTGAAAACCCGTTTTAAGGGCGAGAGTAGATAAGGCAACCTTTTGGTCAGGATGAGTATTGTGGAAATTTTAGTGATCTTATTTATAACGAGATGAATGTTGATAATGATAGTATAAACAATAACACGAATCACAATGATAATGTCATTGGTAGTATCCTTGTTGATAAGTAATCAACTAGGTCTTCGGTCATTTGAAGCCAGAGACATTTAAATCATTTCATTAATTTTATATACAAATTAAGGCCAAGATCATAGGAAAATACTAAAAAAAAACACCTCAATCTCAAAAAGACAAAGTATAGGGAGGTCAAACTTAAAATTAAGAACATAAAGGTTTAACTAATTTAATAATCAATTGAAGTGGATATTTTTCATCCTAGTCGAGTGTTGCTAAGATCATTTTTCAAATGTGTAAAATAGATGGTATGTGTATTAGAAATGTGGAATCACGTAACTAAGCTCTTTTCATAAAAACAATCTAGGGTATTTTAACTTAAAAGAATGTTGTATGGGTGTAATTTATGTGAGGTAAACATTTTTCATCTAATCATGTGTACTAGGTTCCAAAGCAAAATGATATGATTTGTGTGTGTTTGGTATTGTGGTAGCTTTTGTGGCTGTGGTTTAAAAAACATTATTTTATAAAAAATACTTTCAGTTGAGGTTGGTTTTGTATTTATATATGTTTGGTTAAAATTGTGGTTGAATTTGAGGTTGACCAAAAATTAGTTTAATGTGTTTGGTTAAAAAATTATTTTTCGAATTGATGTTATAATATATATATATATATATATTACTATTAATGGTTTTTAATTTAAATATTATAGATTTAACTATTGCTATTACATCATGAAATAAATAATACTTATATAAAATATTTTTTATTGTTCAATTAAATTATCTACAATTTCATCACGTATGAAACTTGACACGACCAAAAGATTGATGTCTTCTCCCAAGTGTAGGAGTGTCGAAGTAATAAATAACCCGGCAAGATCGGGGTCGAACCACAGAGAGGTTAATTGTATAAATTATAAATAACAAGACAACAACAACAATAATAATAACAAAAATAACAACAACAACAACAACAACAATAATAATAATAGTAATAGTAGTACTGGTAATAATAATAATAATAATAATAATACTCAATACGTGGCGTTGTTATACCTGAGAATGATCTAAAAGATCGGGTCACAGGTTTCCAGCCTATATACTGAGTTTATGAAAAGATCAAAGAGATATATTATATAATATAAACAGATTTCTGATGCGAATGAACAAGGCAAGATCAACAATATCAGGATCCTTGATCAAACACAGAGCATACTTAACGTACATAAAATATAACAAGAATGTAAATAATAATAATAATAATAATAATAATAATAATAATAATACTAATAATAATAATAATAATAGTAATAATAATAATAATAATAATAATAACAATAAAAAGACGAGGAGGAGGAAGAGACAATAATAACAACAACAACAATAATAATAATAACAACAATAATAACAATAACAACAATAATAATAACAAAAATAAGAAAAGCAAGAAGAAATTAATGAGAACTTTGAGATGGAAGATTAATGTAAGGATTAAACAATAATAAAGACAAATGTCAAGGTTAGAGGATCCACCAATGGTATTTCAAACAAGTATAGTATAAACTCTTATTACTCAATTTGGAAACCACACACGAAGGAGGTTCCAGTCGGATGATTTGTCATTAATAGCTCATTATAAATTATTAACATGATCATATTAATTATCTTATTTACATAACACCAAACTTTTAAATATTGTCAGGAACTCATGATGTTAACTGATGTTATCAACAAATCAAGTACCTTTCATAGCCCCAGGTGTAGGTAATACCATACGGTTGGGTTATGAGAGTGCCAAGCATTTGTTGTACCAAGTATTATACAACACAAATTTAGATTAACCATTTAACAAGCAAGGTATTAAGAATTAGTAAGATAAAAAGATAAGACATGTTAATATTAAACATTAAGGTCCATATTGAGTTTATACCATACTTGTTCTTACACCATTAGTGTAACCTTTTCACCTTGACATAATAAACTTAGCTTAACATAACGAAGAAGAAAAACATAAATAAATAAAACAAGAACATAAATAAAATACAAGTTAACTAAGGAAAGGAAAGGAAATGAAAAGCATAAACAAGAAATTAATAAAAGCAAAGCTTAAGAATTACAAAAAATATAAAGAGAGAAATAAAGAGCATGAACTTGATCTGAACAACCAAGCCCCTAAATACATGGCAAATGCCTCCTTTTATAGGCCAAAATTCGGAATTATTGATTTGATGACTAATTGTTGAGTGGGTGGCCACCTTTTGACTTGGTGAAAATCCTTATCTTCTTGTCTTAATAAAAAAAAACATTCTAGCATTAGAACTGGGTCCAGATATCCAAATGAAAGTTCTGCGAAATTCTCTTATCTTTCCAGCAAAAAAAAGATGAGGTCATTTGGACTTCTAGAACTCAAGATATGAGCTGAACACTGAATAGTATTTGGGCTGCAGGACAGATTCGGACTTCTCCGTTGTTGCTATAATTTGGACTTGAAAACAACCTTCTTAGATCTTGATATCCAAATGAAAGTTGTAGGCCTATGTCTTATCAAATCTCTGTAAAAATTTAAGATCATTTGGATATCTAGAACTCGAGATATGGGCTAGACACTGAACAGTGTTGGGCTGCAAGACAAATTCGGACTTCTCCTTTCTAAGCTTCACCCTTCTTTATCTTCAAAATTTCAGTAGTTGAATTCATCAATCAATCCTTTGATTTATGTGATATGCCTGCATTTAAGATGAACATTTACCATATATTAGGGTATTTTATAGTATTAGACTTGTTATTATAAAACATGCTTTAGTTAAGGAGTTATTGATACTTTAAGTGCAAAATGATGATATAAACCATTGATAAACATGCATTTTTAAGTACTAATCACACCCCCCAACCAGCTTATTACTAGTCCCTAGTAATCAAAGTGTTAAAATAGAAAAACAATTTGCAAATTCCATAAAGCAAGGCATTCATCATTAAACTTCCATTAATCTATCCAGATAAACAAACTCTCATTTCTGCTTCATATTTCTTAAACAAGATATTAATAAACCTTCTTTTTATGTGCTCAATGTATGAAAACATATATGATGGGGCTATTGTTGGAAGAAAACAATATTATGTTCTAATGTTTAAGGTTAACTTCCTTGGGTTGGGATTTTTTTTTTTTTTTTATTTACACATACAACTTAAAACACAATGCATCTTTAACTCATGTAACGAGCTTTAGGCTAATGACTCCCAGACCAGTTGATCTTAGGGCATTAGGTGTTGAGACACTTTTACGAGCTTAGCAACTCGGGTTGCAGATACTGATACATAGATAGTGCAATGTTTGATTCCCTTAAGCTTTTCTCCTTAACCCATGTAACAAGCTTTGGGCCAATAGTTCCCAAGTCAGTTGACTTTAGGGTATTAAGTGTTAAAACACCCCTTCGGGCTTAATTGCTTAGGTTAAGGAGGCTACGAAACCAAACTTATCTACGTTTTTATTCATCATTATTATAAAAAAAAAATTTTGTTTTTTTTTTTGTTTTTTTTGTTTTTGTTTTTTTTTTGTTTTTTTTTATGCAAATTATGTACTATCCCTTTCCCTTAGTTGTTACCTTTAACAAAAGAACATAAATAATGTAATAATCCAATTGTGCAACCCACAATCATATGTTAAAGTGTGTGTGTGAAAATGAAGATTCAAGAATACTTGTTAAATGAGCATATAAGCAGAATCAAGTGTTAACAATATGAGAGTTTGTAGACTTAGATATTTCAAGAAGTATTATGATAGACCTTGTTAAGAATGTTTACTAAGATGCGTCTCAAGAGTCACTTTAACAAAATAACTCCTTTTACTCTGCCATCCTAGTAACAATAGTTTTGCAAATAGTTTATGAAATAGAAAATACAATTTTTTTTTAAACTACTACCCTTTCCCCCCAACCAAAATGAGACATTGTCCTCAATGTCTTAAGGTAGAAAGATAGAGTATAGAAGACATCACCTGAAATAACGAACACTGACAAACCTGAAACACACTTACACAAATATAAGAAACAACAAAACATAATAATAAAACCAAAAGACACAAAGTTTTTACAAACTAAGGCTCAAATCCAATCTAAGCTTTTTACGGCTTTCCTTAGTTGACCAATTTATGCTACTCATGGAGGGATTAATTACAGGGATGAAAGATTGTAGTTGGTCAATCAATTGTTCAACAGTAGCAGCAGAGATTATGATTTGTCGTGCTGATGATGTTAGAAATTCCTGTTCCACAGCATGATCAAGAAAAGACAACAACTTATCATAAAAACCATTAACATTTAACAAACCTATGGGTTTATGGTGAATGTGCAGTTGGGCCCAAGAAGAAATATGAAAGATCTCTTCCAATGTGCCAAGACCACCTGGTAAGGCAATGAAGGCATCAACATGGTTAAACATGGTATTTAGTCGATCAGACATTGTGGGGACTTGTAACTCCTCTCCAATTGTTTTTCCAATGATGTCCACTTGTGCTAAAGCTTTGGGGACAACCCCCAAAACTTGACTACCTCCTAAAGATGCAGCTATTGACACTCCCCCCATTAACCCAAGGCTGCCTCCTCCATACACTAAATGAATCTTTCGCTCAGCTAGTACCTGACCAAGATGATTTGCTGATTCTAAAAACTCTTTTTCTTTCCCGGGACTGGATCCACCAAAAACACAAATTTTGTTTATGTGATTACTTGAGGAACCTGCCATTTCTACACACGTTTGTATTTGATGAATGTATGGGTTGAGTAGAAATGAAGGGAAGGAAGAGAAGAATTTATAGATGAGAAATTGAAAATGCAATCATACCACCTATATGTAGGCCAGCTGTAGTCTCATACACACACACACGCACACACACACACACACACACTCTCTCTCTCTCTCTCTCTCTCTCTCTCTCTCTCTCTTTATTAATTATTTATTTTGAAAAAGCATATGTATGTACAGGTAGTTGTGATTATGGCTCACATCTTCCCTTGGTTTTACGTCCAAGAACGGCTTAAACGCCCTTTATGGGTCGGGGATAGGCTTCCCATCCAGTTTTCTTAAAAACTGGCAAACAGGGTCTTTTTTAGTCAGATTCCCAAGACTAAGTCGAGCATGTTCTTTATGGAATTGGGGCCATAAATCATAAATTGCACGATGCATATCTCCACTAGGGTGCGTCTCAAGAGTCAATAGAAAATTATCTAAAGACCCCTTACTCAGGCCATCCTTAATGAATTGTATTTTATCTTCACGGTTTACAGATACCATTCCTAAAAAACGACATGTCGCATTACAAGTCCATCTAGCACATTGGTGACAGACTTTCAGTCGTTTTGCACGACGTTTCTTCGCAAAAGTGCTTTTACCTGTTCCAGGCATGTATGAAATGAAAGAATTGGAGGACTCACCTGATAATCGGACCTTTGCTTCAATCAGCCAACGAATATCTTCAGGAATTCCATGGTTCATTAACAACCTCAATCTTGCACATCTAGCACGGTAAATTTTTGTAATCGCATTCTGAGGCAGAGCGGGAAAATACTTTTTCAATTTTTCAAGAGTGGTGTCCATTTTCAACTGAGAATTGGGGGAGAGATTCAAAGAAAGGAGAAAGAGCAAAGAATTGCACAAATATATACACAGATATCAGTTATCATGGGAAACTGAAAGAACCGACTTAAAAGTCACGGAGTACCGTTATCCGCCATTTGACCGGGGTGAGAGACTAGCAAAACAAAAGTCACACAAAAACAATGTGAGAAAAAGAATCAATCTTTATATACAGGATCACCTAATTCAATAGAGTCATTTTCAATTGAAAAATTATCAAAATAAACTTTCAAACGATGGCCATTTACCTTGAAAACATTACCATTCTTTGGATTTTTGATATCACAGGCCCTATATGGATACACATGTTTCACAATAAAAGGACCACTCCATCTTGATCTTAGTTTTCCAGGAAATAAATGGAGTCGAGAATTATAAAGCAAGACTTTTTGACCAACATTGAATGTTTTTCTCAGTATTTTCTTGTCATGAAACTCTTTGATTCTTGCTTTATGAATTCTTGAATTGTCATATACATCATTTCTTATTTCCTCAAGCTCATTTATTTGCAATTTTCGCAGCTGACTAGCATCATCAATGTTTGAATTGAAAGCTTTAATAGCCCAATAAGCTTTATGTTTAATTTCCACAGGCAAGTGACAAGGTTTTCCATAGACTAGTCTATAAGGTGACATACCTAATGATGTTTTATATGCAGTTCGATAAGCCCAAAGTGCATCATTAAGTCTTAAAGACCAGTCTTTCCGATTAGGGTTTACTTTTTTCTCCAAGATTTGTTTGATCTCCCTATTAGCAAGTTCTACCTGTCCACTAGTCTGAGGGTGATAAGGGGTGGCAACTTTGTGTGTGATTCCGTATTTCTTCATTAAAGATTCAAATGGCTTGTTGCAGAAATGTGTTCCACCATCACTTATCATGGCTCGAGGGATTCCGAATCGACTTAAAATGTTTTCTTTCAAAAATTTTATCACTATTTTGTGATCATTGGTTCTACTTGGAATTGCCTCTATCCATTTTGAAACATAATCTACCGCGACCAATATATACAAGAAACCAAATGATGGAGGAAATGGACCCATAAAATCTATACCCCAACAATCAAAGATCTCAATGACAAGAATAGGATTTAAAGGCATCATGTGATGTTTTGAAATAGATCCCAACTTTTGACAATTTTTACAAGTCTTACAGAACGCATGTGAGTCTTTGAACATGGTGGGCCAGTAAAATCCACTTTGTAAGATTTTTGCAGTTGTCTTTCTTGATGAGAAATGACCCCCACATGCCTCAGAATGACAAAATTTAATGACACTACTTACCTCATTGTCAGGAATGCATCTTCGAAATATTTGATCAGGACAATATTTGAATAAATAAGGGTCATCCCAATAAAAGTTCTTCACTTCGTTCAAGAACTTTCTTTTGTCTTGGGTACTCCAATGAGTTGGCAATTGTCCTGAAACAAGAAAATTAACAATATTAGCAAACCAAGGCATCATAGAGACAGGAAATAAAGATTCATCAGGAAAGTAGTCATCGATTGGTGTGATGTCAGATCTCGAATCGGTTGTCAATCTTGACAAATGATCTGCGACAACATTTTCGGTGCCTTTCTTGTCTTTGATTGTGATATCAAATTCTTGAAGTAACAAAATCCACCGCACCAATCTAGCCTTAGAATCTTTCTTAGAGAGAAGACATTTCAATGCTGCATGATCACTAAAAACAACAACAGGTGAGCCAACAAGATAAGATCTGAACTTGTCACATGCAAATACTACTGCAAGTAATTCTTTTTCAGTGGTAGTGTAATTCATTTGAGCACTATTTAAAGTTTTACTTGCATAGGAAATCACATAAGGTTTCTTATCTTTTCTTTGTCCCAAGACAGCACCCACGGCATAATCACTAGCGTCACACATTATTTCAAAAGGTAATGACCAATCAGGAGGTTGAATGACAGGAGCAGAAGTAAGCAAGCTTTTAAGTTTAACAAAGGCTTTTTCACATTGTTCAGTCCATTCAAAAACAGTTTCCTTTGATAGAAGGTTACACAATGGTTTAGATATTACACTAAAATCTTTGATGAACCTTCTGTAAAAACCAGCATGTCCTAAGAATGATCTAACATCTTTAACAGATTTTGGTGTTGGTAAGTTGGCAATTAACTCGATTTTAGATTTGTCAACCTCAATTCCTGTCGATGAAACAATGTGACCAAGTACAATGCCGTTTGTTACCATAAAGTGACATTTTTCCCAATTCAGTACAAGAGTCTTCTCTTCACACCTATTCAAAACCTTTTCCAAGTTAGTTAAACAATCATCAAATGAATCACCAAAAACAGAAAAATCATCCATAAAAATCTCAAGAAAACGTTCAACCATATCACTGAATATGCTAAGCATGCATCTTTAAAACGTAGCTGGTGCATTACATAACCCAAAAGGCATTCTTCGATATGCAAAAGTACCAAATGGACATGTGAAAGTAGTCTTCTCTAGATCTTCCAATGCAATTTCAATTTGATTGTAACCTGAATAGCCATCTAGGAAACAATAAAATTCATGACCTGCAACTCTTTCGAGGATTTGATCCATGAAAGGTAAAGGAAAATGATCTTTTCTAGTCATTGAATTAAGTTTCCTGTAGTCAATGCACATGCGCCAACCAGTAATAGTCCGAGTTGGAATTAACTCATTTTTCTCATTTGTTATCACAGTGACTCCAGACTTTTTGGGTACAACTTGGGTAGGACTTACCCATTTGCTGTCAGAAATAGAATAAATGATTCCATTATCTAGAAGCTTAATGACTTCATTTTTCACTACTTCTTTCATATTAGGATCAAGTCTTCGTTGCATTTCTCTAGATGGTTTAGCATTTTCCTCCAAATAAATCCTGTGTGTGCAAATCAAAGGACTAATTCCTTTTATGTCAGCTATGGTCCATCCTAATGCATTTTTGTGCATTTTCAGAGTTTGTAATAACTTACCTTCTTGATGTGTATTAAGTTTGGAAGAGATTATTACCGGAAAAGTTTCATTTTCTCCCAAAAATGAGTATTTGAGATTGACTGGTAACGACTTCAAATCAAGTTTTGGTGGTTGAACACTTGAAGGTATAGACTCAATTGATCGTGATGGCAATTCTTTAATTTGTGGTCTCCAATTACATGCCTTTGCTTCTTCCTGAAAATAAACCATTTGCAACTCGTCAGGTTCATCAATCTCAGTTTCACTAGAAGTGGTTTGAAATTGATCATGAACTAATTTTTCAATAAAGTCCACTTCCTGTAAATCATTATCATCTCCAGGTTGCTTGAAAATGTTGAAAATATTCATCTCCAATGTCATGTTTCCAAATGATAGTTTCATCAATCCATTCCTACAATTAATCAATGCATTAGAAGTTGCAAGAAATGGACATCCTAAAATAACAGGAATTGAATTACATGCTTCAACAGGTTGTGTATCCAAGACAATAAAATCTACAGGGTAAATGAATTTATCAACTTGTACTAACACATCCTCAACTATTCCTTTAGGCACTTTTACATATCTATCAGCAAGTAAAAGAGTTACAGAAGTTGGTTTTATCTCACCTAGATTGAGACTTTGAAAAACCGAATATGGAAGTAAATTCACACTAGCTCCAAGATCAAGTAAAGCTCTTTCAATTTTATGCTCTCCAATAAAGCAAGAAATGGTAGGACAACCAGGGTCTTTATATTTCAAAGCATTATTATTCTGAAGAATAGCACTTACTTGTTCGACTAAAAAGGCTTTCTTTTTTACATTCAGTTTTCTCTTCACATTGCATAGATCTTTCAAAAATTTAGCATAGGAAGGTACCTGTTTAATAGCATCCAACAAAGGTATATTGATCCTTACCTGTTTGAAAATTTCAAGGATTTCAGAATTGTGATTGACTTTCCTTTGTTTGGTCATGGCATGAGGAAATGGAAGTGCTGGCGGAGAATCAGTCTTTTCTTCACAATGTTCAAATTCAACCCCTTCCTTACCCTCAGAGATTGACTCATCATCTTTCTCACAAGGTTCAAGAGTGGGTTTTTCAATAACCTTACCACTACGAAGAGTGATGACTGATTTGACTTGATCCATGTGTTGGCTTTCAGAACTACTTGCATTTGCATTGTATTGCCCCTTTGTATTTTGCTGTGGTTGAGATGGAAACTTACCTTTCTCTTGAAAACTGAGAGCAGATGTGAATTTTGCAAGAGCGTCTTTAAAATTTGTCATGCTTTGAGTAAGTTGACTGTTGATTGTCTCTTGCTTTTCAATGAATGCATGCAATGTTTCCTCAAGATTTCTTCTAGGAGGTGGAGCATAAGGAGGTGCATATCTATGAGAATTTTGGAAATTATGGTGTGCTTAAAACGGTGGTTGTGAAGTTTGTACATTATTGTTATCACTCTTCCAACTGAAATTTGGGTGATTTCTCCAACCAGGATTGTATGTTTGCGAGTATGGGTTATGATTGGGCCTTTGGAAACTGTTTAAGGCGTGGGCTTGTTCATGGAGACATTCCTTGAAAGAAGGCAAAGTTGGACAGTTATTGGTTGCATGTTCATTTGTTTCACAGATTTGACACACAATGTCTTGAACAGATTTGAATTGACCACTCTTTTTCAATTCTAGTGCCTCGACTTTTCTAGCTAAAGATGTAAACTTGGCTTAGAGGTCATGATATTCCCTAAGGTTATACATACCTCCACCAGATGTATGAGGTTGGGTTTTACTTGGTGCCTCATAAGTGCCCTTAATGTCCCAATTTTGCGCATTTTCAGCTAGCAAGTCTAGGTACTACATTGCTTCATTAGGGTCTTTATCTTCAAAAGTTCCATTGCACATCAATTCAACCATTTGCCTATCTTTAGGTGTTAATCCTTCATAAAATTGTGAAACCAATCTCCATGTCTCAAAACCATGATGAGGGCAAGTATTAAGCAAGTCTCGATACCTATCCCAACATTGGTAAAATGTTTCACTTGGTTTTTGAGTGAAAGTAGTGATTTGTCTTTTGAAAGAGTTGGTTCTATGAGATGGAAAAAACTTCTTTAAAAACTGTTGTTGCATTTCATCCCAAGCACGAATGGATCCTGACCTAAGATTTTGTAGCCATGTTTTAGCTTTATCTTTTAATGAAAAAGGAAAAAGCTTTAATCTAATGGTATTCATGCTATAATTTAAGTCATTATAGGTGTTACAAACTTCTTCAAATTCACTCAAATGCAAGTATGGATTTTCTAGATCTAAGCCATGAAAAGAAGGTAAAAGTTGAATAATGCCTGGCTTAAAATTAAAATGAGATGCATCAGGAGGGAAAACTATGCATGAGGGTGCACTTGTTCTTGTGGGATTCATGTGGTCTCTAAGTGTCCTAACACGGTTATTCTCTTTATTCTCATTATGAAGTAATTGGTTATCTTCTTCAACCATATTTTCTGAAAATAATGAGGATACCCTAGAAAGTCTACCACTTAGTGTACGTGACCAAACACTCATGCACGTGTAGAAAGAGAATAAAAGGAAGAAGAAAACAAAAGAAAAATAAACAACACAAAAGAAACAAAGTTAGATACAAGAAAAGTGAAAAGAAAAAAAAATACTAAAATTTGTACAAGAATTTACCTCCCCGGCAACGGCGCCAAAAACTTGACACGACCAAAAGATTGATGTCTTCTCCCAAGTGTAGGAGTGTCGAAGTAATAAATAACCCGGCAAGATCGGGGTCGAACCACAGAGAGGTTAATTGTATAAATTATAAATAACAAGACAACAACAACAATAATAATAACAAAAATAACAACAACAACAACAACAACAATAATAATAATAATAGTAATAGTAGTACTAGTAATAATAATAATAATAATAATAATAATATTAATAATAATAATAATAATAATAATACTCAATACGTGGCGTTGTTATACCTGAGAATGATCTAAAAGATCGGGTCACAGGTTTCCAGCCTATATACTGAGTTTATGAAAAGATCAAAGAGATATATTATATAATATAAACAGATTTCTGATGCGAATGAACAAGGCAAGATCAACAATATCAGGATCCTTGATCAAACACAGAGCATACTTAACGTACATAAAATATAACAAGAATGTAAATAATAATAATAATAATACTACTAATAATAATAATAATAATACTAATAATAATAATAATAATAATAATAATAATAATAATAATAATAACAATAAAAAGACGAGGAGGAGGAAGAGACAATAATAACAACAACAATAATAATAATAATAACAACAATAATAACAATAACAACAATAATAATAATAAAAATAAGAAAAGCAAGAAGAAATTAATGAGAACTTTGAGATGGAAGATTAATGTAAGGATTAAACAATAATAAAGACAAATGTCAAGGTTAGAGGATCCACCAATGGTATTTCAAACAAGTATAGTATAAACTCTTATTACTCAATTTGGAAACCACACACGAAGGAGGTTCCAGTCGGATGATTTGTCATTAATAGCTCATTATAAATTATTAACATGATCATATTAATTATCTTATTTACATAACACCAAACTTTTAAATATTGTCAGGAACTCATGATGTTAACTGATGTTATCAACAAATCAAGTACCTTTCATAGCCCCAGGTGTAGGTAATACCATACGGTTGGGTTATGAGAGTGCCAAGCATTTGTTGTACCAAGTATTATACAACACAAATTTAGATTAACCATTTAACAAGCAAGGTATTAAGAATTAGTAAGATAAAAAGATAAGACATGTTAATATTAAACATTAAGGTCCATATTGAGTTTATACCATACTTGTTCTTACACCATTAGTGTAACCTTTTCACCTTGACATAATAAACTTAGCTTAACATAACGAAGAAGAAAAACATAAATAAATAAAACAAGAACATAAATAAAATACAAGTTAACTAAGGAAAGGAAAGGAAATGAAAAGCATAAACAAGAAATTAATAAAAGCAAAGCTTAAGAATTACAAAAAATATAAAGAGAGAAATAAAGAGCATGAACTTGATCTGAACAACCAAGCCCCTAAATACATGGCAAATGCCTCCTTTTATAGGCCAAAATTCGGAATTATTGATTTGATGACTAATTGTTGAGTGGGTGGCCACCTTTTGACTTGGTGAAAATCCTTATCTTCTTGTCTTAATAAAAAAAAACATTCTAGCATCAGAACTGGGTCCAGATATCCAAATGAAAGTTCTGCGAAATTCTCTTATCTTTCCAGCAAAAAAAAAGATGAGGTCATTTGGACTTCTAGAACTCAAGATATGAGCTGAACACTAAATAGTATTTGGGCTGCAGGATAGATTCGGACTTCTCCGTTGTTGCTATAATTTGGACTTGAAAACGGCCTTCTTAGATCTTGATATCCAAATGAAAGTTGTAGGCCTATGTCTTATCAAATCTCTGTAAAAATTTAAGATCATTTGGATATCTAGAACTCGAGATATGGGCTGGACACTGAACAGTGTTGGGCTGCAAGACAAATTCGGACTTCTCCTTTCTAAGCTTCACCCTTCTTTATCTTCAAAATTTCAGTAGTTGAATTCATCAATCAATCCTTTGATTTATGTGATATGCCTGCATTTAAGATGAACATTTACCATATATTAGGGTATTTTATAGTATTAGACTTGTTATTATAAAACATGCTTTAGTTAAGGAGTTATTGATACTTTAAGTGCAAAATGATGATATAAACCATTGATAAACATGTACTTTTAAGTACTAATCAAAATACATCCGACAAGGACTACAGTTTCCTTGGTTTCTTAAGCGCGCAACAACATCAGGTAAAATATAATCAAGAACAAAATTGGGATTATGATCGAATTCGGCAAATGCTACATCATCAATAAAACACAATTAAAAATTAAAAATAAAATTTAAATTTTTTATTGGGTCAGACCTGATTGAATGCATTTAGCTTTGGACCAGACCTGGTCTAGCCAGAATCATGCACCACTATTCACATGAACAATGGTGTATGTCTCCACTGTTCACTTTTAAGTGCATAATGGAGCTCTCCACATTGAAAGCAGCATTGTGCTGCTTTCAGTGAGCCTGTGTTTTTAACTTGGGAATTGTTGGGGCCCATGCATGTGAATTAAGTTTGCAGCCATTACCAAAATTTTGTTTTCCGTAGATGGCTTCAAACACAGAAGCAACCACATAAACAAACGGTATCTTAATACTTTCATTTACGGCTAAATGTTTATAGGTTATAAAAGTTAGTTTCAAACAAATCCTTCTAGGTTATGAGTGATGGTAAAATTATGAAGGTTTGTTCGATTAACATGGTAGATTTTAGTCCTTTTATAGCCCATGAAAAAAGGTGAGCTTTCAAGAGTTTCCAATGGTGTTAATGTATGTGAGTTTGTTAATTATATGGGGCATGAAATTAGGGTAAACTCTGACAATGATCATCTTCTTACTGTATTGATGATACATTTCTTATCTATGTTTCTCATATTAAAAATGACAATGATCTCATTTTTCTAGAGAGAGGGGGTGATGAGTTTTTAGTTGTTTTAATAAATATACATTTGAATAAAGAGAAATGAGACTTTTCAAATAACATGTTAGAAAGTAGCGTGGAAGTGAAAATGGTTATACTGAATCATAAACATGAAAAAAAACCCTCATAGAATAGTAAAGGTTCAAAAGACACCTAACATCATGAAAATAATTGTTCGTGTATTTTGCAATCTAGTTATGGTAAAAGTCTATATTGATTGACGTAATGGATTTAAAGTGATGGGATTCCTTTATAGGTTATCTTAATCTATTTGGTCTACTAAGAATGTGTTAATGGTGTGTTCTAGTAAATTTATAAAGGAGTAGATCATTGTATTTTCCATTGCTATTTGGTATTTCTAATATTGGTGTGATAAAAAGAATTTGACAATATTCTATCGTGTTTAATAATAACTTTTTTTGGTGATATTCAGGGTGAAACATCCACCTAAATTAAATGAAAAAAAGTAGATCCAATCATGTCATAATACAAGATAGAATAAAGCTCGAAAGGTGGCTTTTCTAAAATATCAAAGTTGCTATCTAAAGTATCCCTAGTTAACCCATAATTAGCCAACCAATCAATCATTGCGTTTGCTTCCTTGTAAACATGTGTAGTTTGCACCTCTCAATCTCTATCCAACAACCTCCTAATTTGCATGATAAAATTATAATTCCCATCCATGGTAGCATTATTTCTAGTTATAAGATTAATCACAACAACAAAATTTGACTCCAACATAACTTTTCTAAACCTTTTTGTCATGCCAGCTCTAACCCAATATAAACTGCCTACAACTAAGGCTCCGTTTGTTTGCTGGAAAGTAGTTTTCTTTTGGAAAGTGAATTCCGGGGAAAGTGAATTTCGGGAAAGTGAATTCCGAGAAAGTATTTTCCGATGTTTGGTAGTGTAATGGAAAATGAGTTGGAAAACACTTTCCAGTGTTTGGTTATGTCATGGAAAATGAGCTGGAAAGTAACTTATTAATATTTTATTTTTCTCAAGTTTATTAAAATAATGAGGAACAAATCTTACAAATTAAAAAGTTGAAAGAGAATGAAATTGAAAAAAAATATATAATTTCATAAATTATCTTAAATAAAATAAATAATAATCAAAATAATAGAGATCAAATCTAAAAAATTAAAAAAAAATGAATGATGAAGAAATTAAAATAATAATAATCAACATTTCATAAATTATTTCAAATAAAATAAGTAACAATCAAAAGAATGATGACCAAATTTGATAGATAAAAAATTTCAATAAAAATATGATAAGGAAAAAACAAATAGCAATTATAAAAATAAGGACCAAAGTTAATATAAAAATAAAATTTTAAGAGATGAAATTGAAAAATAAATATTCAAAACAAAATATATATATATATATATATCAATCAAAAATTTGAGGATTAAATTTGATATAATCAGCAAATAATGACATTTCTAATTTTTTTTCACAACTTTCGAGAAGTGTTTTCCCCCCGAATTTTTCAGGAAAACACTTTCCTTAAAACCAAGCCAAATTTTCCTTTTACTGGAAAGTGTTTTCCATTGACCAACTTTCCTACTGGCAAACAAACACAAGAAAGTTTGGAAAGTGATTTCCCGGAAACTACTTTCCGGAAAACAAACACAGCTAAAGGGAAAACACTTTCCTGAAAACCAAGTCAAATTTTTCTTTGACTGAAATTGACTGGAAAGTGTTTTTCGTTGACCAACTTCCCTAATGACAAACAAACACAGGAAATTTTGGAAAATGGTTTCCTGGAAACTACTTTCCGGAAAACAAACATGGCCTAAGTAATTACCGAAGAGCAAACCCCATTATTCCTAGCAAAACCCACCAACTAGGTCCTCATACCATCTCGAATAGCTCCTCCTGCATCTGCCACCCCTGGGTTACATTTACTGCGACCATCCATACTGAGCTTGACCCCATATCCTATAGGATAAATTCAACTAATCTACCTGAACTCTCTATTAATGGTATTCTTCCTATTTTCATGTGTTTAAATCATTTTAACATCCACCACCATTCTTTTTATAGCTAAAAAACAATATTGTACCAATTAACTTGCTCCACATAAAAAACCCTTTGACATCTATCCTTTCTAAATAAACCACGATGCAATGCCAAACTTTAAAGGCCAATATGCATTATGAGAATCTCTGTTTCTCAAAACAAGATTAGAAATCAGCCAAGCATACCAATTTATGATTATAAAAATACCCTATCTCCTCAATTTTGATAAGAGATTCCCAAACCTTCTGTGTTTTAGGAAAATCACACAAAGCATGAAGCAAAGTCTCCACTTCTGTTAAACAATGACTGCAACATGGATTTAACGTAAATTTTTTTTCTCTACCTCACTTTATTGGTCATCATAACATAATAACCACAGTTCAAATAAATGCTTTAACATATTCAATTCCTTTCCACTTCCGGATACTCTACAATAAAGGATCTTGATCCATCATAACATTAAACATCGAACCTTTTTTCGCAATTTAAATTTAACGAGTAAAGACTTTGTGAGATCTACCTCCACACATAATCTAACAAAATGTCCCCTCATACTTATTGATGTATTCCTATCAACCTATAAAGTTTTCCTAGTTTTATTGCCTATAGTCCACATCACTGAGGTGTCATAATATTCTAATGCCAAATCTGGAAATCTAACCTAAACAATTACCTTATCTATTGTAGCATTTTGGGGATCAAAGTTGGGACGCCGTGTACGAACTGTAATAAAATGATCAACCACCATCTAAGGACCTCTAAATAATATATGATATTTGTCCTCGATATTAAATAACTTCATAAAAAAGAATTCATTACCCAAATTCGTTAGCTGGAAATCACCTTGTAATTTCCATATTGATTTAAGACGTTTGATCATATACATATAATCCACTCTTCTTCCCATAATTTTTATAATTAAGACTTGTTTTCATGGTGCATGAATTCTCCTTTTTTTTCTCTATTGAAAGCTTGATAATCATTCTCATCATCTTTGGATATATATATTCCTCGATAGGACTGGCATTCTCAGAATGTTGCACCATAAAAGATTCTCTCATAAAAGAATCCTTATAACCATTCCCATCTTTTGTCATTTTTTGAAGGTCATGCCTAGAATCATTATCAACAAACTTATTATTTTCTCTAATCTTGACTTTCTTACTTGAACGTTCTAATAAATTGGACCCTTCCATGGCTTTCTTTGTAGGTTCAGGAGAGAGCATAGTGTTTAGTTGGAAAAATAACTTAACAATGCTTAAAAATAGTTAGTTTCTGTTATGTTAAGATCAAACAAGCTTGGAAAAGCTACTTTTCTTCAGTTTCCCACCACCTATACGTGGACAAATTAATGGAGCAATTAAATATATTATCCTAATGGTTGGACAATATAGAATACAAATGAGGCAAGCTAGGTAAGGTCAGATTTGGTCAATAATCTTGTGATGCTTTCGGTAAATTTCAAGTGGTTTTGCATATGGAGTAAGTGTCTGCAATGCCTTTGATGCTAAGCTAGAAGTGGTGAAGATCGTATTAAAATTGATTCGAAACACTAAACTAAAACAACTTCAACTCGAATAATTCCTAGGTGGTGTGAGAGCTTATAAGTAGTCAAGTTTTTATACCATAACATCAAATGACAATGATGTTGTTACGACTAGTTTTAAGTCAGGAATAACTAAATAATCTCTAGAAACCATGATTTTTATTTGGGGTATATGAGCACAATTAATTAGAGGGGAGAGAAAAAAGAACTAGAGAGAGGGTTTTCTTTTTTCAATTTAGCATGTAGATCATTTATTTAAGCATGATTTGTTTTTATGTTTGGATGCGTTTTAAAAGTGTATTTGGTTTGAAAAAACATCAAATTAATATTTTTAACTGTTTTTTTATGGTTTTAATGTGTTGATGTAAAAAATAAAAAAATCTAAAAAAAATCATTTTTAAACAAAAAATACTATGCACCACAATGTCAAACATACACTTATAACAACGCATCATCTTCCATGCAAACTCTAACATAAAATAATTATTGATTATACAAGCATTAATCCATGTAATGGATTGATTTTATGATAAATAATATATCAAGACACATATGTGATCAACCTCGTCAACTTTTTCACAAAACATTATGAGAAATTTTATCATCCTATACTATTTTTCCCTTCAAAGAACACAAACCATTTCCAAATTGGACCATCCATCGGCAATAAGCAAGTCAAATCGACAAACCTATTAATAAGAAAGCCCTCCCTGATAAATATAACAAGCTTCACCTTTATCGTTGGTGTTCTCTGAACAAGTAAAAAAAGTTTATTTTCAAATAACGACAATGATGAAATGCCATTGTTTAAATCTCATGTCCAAACCATGCTTCTAAATCCAGACATGATCGTGTTTGTATATGTGGCTAGACCGTGCTTTTTATTTTTTTTAACCTTTTAAAAACTTTTTTGTTGTTTTTTTAATTTTTTGGATATATTGATATAAAAAATATATTATTTTAATACATCTCAAAATAAAACACACTTTAGAAATCAATCTCGATCATATTTTCAAACACGTTAATCATCATTTTTAGAAAAGCTAGTGTAATTTTTTAGCTAGGTTAATAAGCTTAAAAGTACATCTATTTTTGTAATTATCTTAATATGATCCCTTATAAATTATTTTTATCAATATGGCACTTCTATCCTCCGGTACGTATACAAGTTCTTGCATTCAAATCCACAAGTTAATTTTTGATTTGGTCTAATAAGTAGAACCCATTGCTCACTTTTTGTTTTTTAATCCCTGGTTAAGGATGGAATTACATTTTGAAAGGTGTTTCAAAAAATATTTTTTATACTTTTTTATTATTTTTATTTGTTGATGTTAAAAATATTTTTTAATAAATAAAAAATATTATTTTTATATATTTTAAAAACAAAATACTTTAAAAAATAATTATTATTATATTCCCAAACATTTTCGATTTGGATTGTTTGCTCACACTAGAATCTAATAATACATATCAATATGATAATTTTAATAATAAATTAATATTGTATAGTTGAGATATAGCATGAATAGACCACTCAAACCAGCCCAATCATTAATTAGAAAAGAAAAGATGAGCAATGGATCTCACTTGCCGGGCCAATTCAGCATTTAACACATATATTTGGAGCTAATGTTTATTTTCTCTCTCCTATTCCATAATTAACTTGGTTCGAGTTGTCTATTCACATTATAGATTAATTATAAAATTATGATAAATATTGCTATTGTATTTGTGATGATTAATTGATACAGCTTTATCACTATTGTATAATTTAGCTTTAATACTGAAAATAAATTTAAGTGTTTAGAAAGTTTGGTCAAACCGCGTTCTATTAATTTTTTTATTTTACTAAAAATTAATTTTTTTATATATTTTTTGAATCGTTTTGATGCACTGATTTCAGTTTTTTTTAATATTATTTTTATATATTTTAGCACAAAAAACAATTTAAAAAGCAATAAAAACTACACTTTCAAATAAACTATTAATCCTAAAATAAAAGAGAATATAAATAAACAAGTTTGTCCACATGTTTATTTGCTTTTCAAGCAGAAAAAAAATCATTTTTTAAAGTATTTATCTTGAATGGAATTGAATTTTGTTTTTTTAAATTATCATTTTTGTGTTTTTAAATTATTTTAATGTATTTATATTAAAAATAAATTTTAAAAAACAATTAAAATATTATTTTAACTTTAAAGTAACCATCGCGATAATGCCACTCAGGCTCGTACAAAGCAGACCTTTATAAGTCCAAATAAGATCTATTTATTGTTATGTTTCAAAAGTATTTTTGAAAAAAAAATTAAAATTTTTTATTTTTTTTCTTTATTTCAAATTAATATTTTTTTGGTGTTTTTAAATCATCTTGATGTGCTGATGTTAAAAATAATTTAAAAAAAAATAAAAAAAATATTATTTTAATATATTTTTAAATAAAAAATACTTTTAAAAAAAAACCATAATTACACTTTTAAAAGACAAATGTGGATTTTTCCGTATGGATTTATTTGAGTGCCAAATATAAGTAAAAGGACCACATTAAACAATTAATTGATAGAGGACTACATTAAGAAACTTACAAACAATAAAAGGACTTTTGAGCTTATTGACCCTCCCTTTGAAAGAGCAACACCAACAACAAATAACACTGTACGACACTCTCGCAATTAAAGCACCCTCCTTCTCCACTCTCTCTGTTTCAACAAACTCTCTCTCTCTCTTTCACACACACACACACACACACTCTCTCCCCTCCCCCTTTCTAATTCTCTGTACTCCTAATCCCTCCATTATTCCTTCTCCAACACAAGCCGCTATACTCTCTCCACCATAAATTTATACGTATGCGAGAGTATCTTTCAAATCTACTTGTTTTTCTAGATCTTTACCGCATTTTATGGATCTGCAACCCCACACCACACTCACGCTGTCTAGATTTTTCTCTTTCCTAGGGTTTTGATTTTGACTGAACGTTTACTCTCTCACTGACCAATGCTTGACACTGAACGCGACTGTGAGCTCAGCCGGAGCTCCTCGAGCATCCGTTGGATCTCCGGCAAGCTTCAAGGTCGTCGGTTTTGACAATGCTTTTGCTCGGATTCTGGATTTTGGTTTGAGTCAAGATGCATACCTTGGCGACATCGCTGCTTGTTCTTTGCTTGTCTAGCTTTGTTTTTACTTGTTTAGGTAACCGTTTCTTGCTCGTGCTTCTTAATTTAACGCCTTCTTTATATTTTTATAGCTATTTCAGCTTGATTGAGCTAGAGACCGCTGGATTTTCTGGTCAATTTTGCTTGCATTTTTACGAGAGCAAGCGAAGAGTCTCCTTTTCCTTGCCTGTTTAGTTTTGACGCTTCTAAGAGTTTAATGTGGTGTTAATTGTGGTGAATTGCTGTTTAGCACAAACTTTAGCATTGCTAATGTGCTTGTTTTTTTTTCCTAATTAACGATCAGTAGTTTCAAGACATTAAATTACGTGATTTTTCTGCGGCTAATTGGAGCGGTTGTCTTTTATTTCTTATGAATTTGAAGTGTCATGGTTGTGCATTCATGTTTCTGCCTCTTTAGGTAGAAACGATCTCACGGATTTGATTTCTGTACCTTCTGTCTTGAGATTCAGGACATTTTTTATCGAGTTGACAGAATTTTGGAAGCACATGGAGAGGAATTGCAGAATTCGAACATTTATCCACGCCATGTCCTTGAATGGGATTGGATTTTGATATGCGGGGATAAAATTGACAATGATTCTAAAAATCTCAGGAAATAGACACAATGTGTGATGTTTATTTGCTAAAATTGAAAGAAAGCATACATGGCAATTGTTTTTACAAATTGATAAACTAAGTCTTGTGATGTCAGATAGATGAGATATGGCCTTCATTATAAGCTCAATGATGCTAATAAATAAAGTATAATATCAAGGTCCTAAAAGGTATCGCTCCTCATGATGCACATTGCTCATGGTCTTGCATATCTTACTTCCCTTGTTTCTTTCTTTTTGTTTTTTGTGAGGGTAAACAGTCTGATATAGTAGGATGTATGCTGTAAATTTGATATGTCTATTTGTTTGAAGTTTCTTGTCTTAATTACAAAATATGAATCCCCAATTTTTTTTCTTCTTAAGTCTCAATTTTAACACCAAAATTTCAAATTTTTATTTTATGTATAAATGAGATGTATAATGATGAGGAACTACTCTAGACAAAGTGACTGAGATTCATGTCGTCAAAGGAAATCATCTCATTTTTTTAAGGAACTCTTTAGAAATTCAAATCTCATTCCTAATGCTTTTGCTAAAAGTACATTAACATCAGTTTTACATTTTGGCAATGTGAAGAAATTATTCACTTTTTATGATTCTTTATTGGATTCTCCTTGGTTTTTTCTGATCCTCTAAATCATGATGTCTATGCCCGCTGCCTATGAACGTTAACTTTATCCAAGAACTAGGGAGAAGGAAAATTCTAGGTTGGCATCTATTCATTGACTGTACTTTTTATGAAATCAAGCAATTACTTTAACTTTTAGCCTGTTTTTTTTTAGGCTTTAGGAAAGCAATTAGTTTTGGGTTGTTAATCTGGATATTTTCTGTTTAGTAGGTTAAAATGATCTTGCCAGTTTTTTGATAGCGTGGTTGCCAAGTTTACTGTATGTATTAAGAGATTAGCATGATCTCACTGGTTTCTATACCTTCTTTCTGGAGAACTAAGAATTTTTTTTTTAAAGAGGGCAGATAGAATTTGGAAATGCAATTTCTGTCAAGTATAATGTACATTCATTGTGTGCTGAAGGATAGCTTAAATTTTAACACACGCCCATAGAAATTGAGAATGATGCAATAAACCTGAGGAAATAGGCATGGTGGGACATGTTTATTTGCTAAAAATTGAAAGAAATCACACATGGAAATCTTTTTATGCTGAAAAGGCATTCACTTGCTTAAGAAATTGATTACCTAAGTCTTGGGATTGGATTAGATATGTTGTTTGTAAATTTGACAATGCTGATTCATCAAGTAATTGTTTTAGGCACTATCACTTTTACAAATTCTCCTAGCCACTGGTTTTCTTTTCACATGAAAGGAACCATCTTATTTACAAATATATATCCACTATGTTTACAGTTGGATTTACACTCTAAGCATGACGTGTCTCCTTGTTTTAAGGTTCTAGTCTTAATTATGAATTGTCAAATTCTTAAAATCTTGAATTTATTATGATAATCTCAATGCATTTTAACATATAAAGGAGATGCATGATGATGAGATGATGACGAGGAACTACTCCATATTGAGAACACATTAAGTGGCCAAGTTTCTTTGCATAAATAAAATCATCTTATTTTGTTTCACTGATGGAATTCAGTAGACTTCAGAAGCTTTATTTAAATCACCCTAACAAAATCAGTTTCAATTTGGTCAACGTGAACAAAACAATTTCCATTGTTTATACGTTTTTGAAATTCTTTTTTCTGACCTGCTTAATAGGGATGCCCATGCCTAGTTTTGTGAGATACATTCACTTTATCATCGAGTTCGTTTTTCTTTTGCTTGACTTTTCTATTATTCATTAATTATTTTCTTGTCCATTCCATTCATCCCTGCACAGTTATGACATGTTAGATATCAAGTATTTGCATATGGTTATTTTTGGTTAGATTCCTTGTATTATTTATCACTAAAGGTCTTGCAACATTGCTTCATTCAAGAAAACCGACTTATCTGCTCTCTATCTTTTTCAGGACATCCATTACTTCATATGTATTTGTCTCCTTCTTTGCAACCAAGCTGGCCATTATCTGTGAAAGACATTTTTGTGAGACATGGTAAGCTGCAAAGTCCAATGTCATGCTGTAATGGAAAAATTCAATGATAATAAATCAAGGCACTGTAGTCTGCTGGTCATCTTTTTTTATTTCTTATATACTAATCTTTAACTGTATGTGATTAGCTGTGCATTATTGCTGACTATGGATAACATGCAACCTACTGGTTACAGGAATGAAAGTTGCAATGAAAGTGTCATTTGCTCGACCGCGGCCATCTCGAAATCATGTGGTTAAGCCTGCTTTGGGCCCTATCCTCTCACCTGCAACTTCTTTGGTGCATCAAGGTACCATTTGTTCTCAATTTCTCACCAACTTGCCTTGGCACTGCTTTTAGATTTTCACTAATACTGCCTTTTCTTTTTTCAGCTCCCCCCCCTGTTCCTAGCAGTGCACCCTTACCAAGACGTCATGGTGGTCATCATCATCGCCATGTGAAACCTGTAGTGACTGCTCCAATCCCTTCAGAAGAGCAAAGTAAAATTTGGCAACTAAAGTTTTTAGTTCTTTTTGAGATGCTTTTGCTTTTATGTTGACAAAAGATTTTCTGGCAGGCTGTGATCAAATATGCACAGAGCCACTCACTGCATCTCTCTCTGGCTCACCTTGTGGCTGTGTTTATCCTATGAAAGTTAGACTTCTCCTAGATGTGGCTCCGTATGCTGTTTTTCCTGTAATGAGAGAGCTAGAGAGTGAAGTTGCAGCAGGCACGTATCTGGAACAGAGTCAAGTGATAATAATGGGTGCAAGTGCCGACAGTCAGAATCAGGGGAAAACTGTCGTGGATATCAACTTGGTTCCACTTGGAGAGAAGTTTGATAATACTACTGCAATACTTATATATGATAGATTTTGGAAAAACAAAATGCCTTTAAATATAACTCTTTTTGGTAATTATGTAGTAATATACATTAGTTATCCAGGTAGTAATCTCGATTCTCTTGTAAATCTTTGTGGCTTTACATATATTATTGTAATGGTTATGACCTAACTCCTAAGAGTCTACCAGGGATTCCTTCTTCACCACCATATCCAAACTACACGGGGAGTGGTCCAAGTGGAAGTGCAGGAGATCTCCCCATTACTGCTAATTTTGCGAGCAAGACCCAGAGGATGAATCTTAGAACGATCACCACCATTGCTCTGTCAGCGTTTGTGGTTTTAGTGGTTTGCATTGGGGCAATTGCTGTTGTCGTGAAATGGAGGAAGTCTGGAAGACCATCAAGTGCTGTTGGTCCGGCATTTACATCCTCTATAAATAAAAGATCTGGTATGTCCCTTTATATTCATTCTGTAACAAATCTATTTGGTCAAAGTGTCATGTAATATTTATGCTTTTATATCTCCACTTTTGAATGTCAATCCTGTTATTTTGCAGCTTCTACTATAGTTTCTAACGGAGAATACAAGTGGGAAAGTTTACAGAAATGCATGCTATCAAAATCTTTTAACATCATTTTGCAATTCTCTTTTGGAATAGAGCATGCAGTTTTAGTAGCTGTGTTTTATTGTACTTATTTTGTATCATCTCTAAATTATTATTATTAAATAAGATTAGTCCATGCCTTAGTTAATTATTACTGGATTGCTACATGTAATGCAGGCATTGGGTCTTTCTTGTCAAGCAGCATTGCAAGCTCAACATCAATGTCCCTCATGTCCAACATGGCTACTTGTATGCTCTCTGTCAAAACATTTTCATTCGCTGAGCTTGAGAAGGCAACAGACAAGTTCAGTTCAAAGAGGATTTTAGGTGAAGGAGGATTTGGACGAGTTTACCGCGGGAGTATGGAAGATGGAACTGAAGTTGCTTTTAAGGTGCTTACAAGGGACAATCAGAATGGAGACCGTGAATTTGTCGCTGAAGTTGAAATGTTAAGTCGATTGCATCATCGAAACCTTGTGAAACTTATTGGCATATGTATTGAAGGGCGCACACGGTGCTTGGTGTATGAACTTATTCGGAATGGCAGTGTGGAATCGCACTTGCATGGTATTTTCCTTGTTGTCTTATTTTTTTCTGTTTTAAGTTGCGCCATGTGCATTCTGTATTTTGTCCTGGATACCTCCTGATGATAAAGAGCCTCTCATTTGGTAATATTCATTCAATTGTCTTGCAAGTGATTTTATTCTCCCTGAAATGAGAAGGTAAAATGAAGTTTCTTGTTCAATGCCCCATTTATTGATGTTTTAGGTGTTGACAAGAATAAGGGGCCTCTTGACTGGGATGCACGGTTGAAGATTGCCCTTGGAGCAGCTAGGGGATTGGCCTATCTTCATGAAGATTCTAACCCTCGTGTAATTCATCGAGATTTTAAGGCTAGTAATGTTTTACTAGAAGACGACTTCACCCCCAAGGTCTCTGATTTTGGCTTGGCGAGGGAAGCAACAGAAGGAAGTCATCATATATCTACTAGGGTCATGGGAACTTTTGGGTAATTATGCTTGCCTCGCCAGTTTTTAGCACTCCATACTTAACAGATTTATTTGTCATCGCCAGTCATGTTGAACTGTATTTATTGTACTATTTCTTATCGGGGTTGGTGAATTCTTAATTATCCATGAAAGTGTGTATGGGTTATGTTGGCTGATGTTTCTTTTATTTTGTTCTTTACATTATACTGACACTGTTATTCAGTCCCTTGTTAACTCTCCTAAATTTTTGGTTTGTAGGTATGTTGCCCCTGAATATGCAATGACAGGACATTTACTTGTAAAGAGTGATGTCTACAGTTATGGGGTTGTGCTGCTTGAGCTTCTGTCTGGAAGAAAACCTGTGGACATGTCCCAACCTCCGGGACAGGAAAATTTAGTGACTTGGGCACGCCCGCTGCTAACTACTAGAGAAGGATTGGAGCAGTTGGTGGATCCTTCCTTGGCAGGAAGCTATGACTTTGATGACATTGCTAAAGTGGCAGCCATTGCTGCCATGTGTGTTCACTCAGAGGTGACTAACAGGCCATTCATGGGTGAAGTTGTCCAGGCTCTGAAACTGATATACAATGACACAGATGAGACTTGTGGAGACTACTGCAGTCAAAAGGAGTCCTCCATTCTGGGATCTGACTTCAAATGTGATCTTGTTCCTTCGGACAGTAGCTGGTGGAATGCTGGTGGGACACCCCCTCGGTTAACTTACGGGCAGGCCTCATCCTTCATTACGATGGATTACAGTTCCGGTCCACTCGAAGAGATGGAAAGCAGACCGTTTTCAGCTTCAAGTTTAGCCGGGGATCACCTGTCTCTGCCAATTAGACACATGAACCGTTCCGGCCCCTTGAGAACTGTAAGAAGTAAACCTGCCTTCTATAGATTAAGGGGCAGCATGAGCGAACACTGGGGGCTCCTGTCAAGGCGTTTTCGGAATGACGGATATTGGGCTTGAGGTTTTCTTTTAAGACTTTTCAAAGTGTACAGTTCAGGAGGACCAGTAGATTTCAGTTTAACGGTCGAATGCTGTAGTTTAGGTGTTTGGTATTCTGGGGGTTTCCCTTTCTTCTGATTTTGAAAATCCTGATTCATACTACACAAAAGTTGGAGATGTAAGATGAATACTCCTTGTATTGTATATCCATTTAATTGTTTATTACGGTCCGATGCTGTACCAGTTGCCGAATGACTTGGCTCTGCTCCAATGACAAAATTCTCAAATAACCCGCTGCCGTGTAACCATGGTTATAAGACCTATTCAAGGTTTTATCCGCCTCTCGTTGATGGGTTGATAAGGTAAATTTATTAATTTTTAATTTAAATAATATTATTCTGACAATAATACATTTTTTTTATTATTATTTTAACCGGACTTGATTTTGATGGTGGGTATTATTAATTCTATTTTGAATGCAATTTCAAACCTTTCAAATAAGTTTAAATTTAAATTTAAAAACTAGATAATAATCTATTAAATCATCCTTCTACTTTCATAATCCTTCTAATGTGGTCCTCATCGGTTAGATCTTTTAATATAGCCCTCCTACTAACCTTTATTCTTTAAATAAGTTGCATGAACAAATTAATATTCATAGCAGTTTTATAATTGAGATAAAATATGGACAGACATCCTAGAGTGACTTAAGCTGATTAGAAAAAGATAGAGGAGCACTGGATCCCGCTTGTTAAACCAACTTAGCATTTAAGGTCTAATTTTGACAGAAGGATTTATTTAAATAAATAAATAAAAAGTATGAGAGCCATATTAAGAAACTTAATTGATTGAGTGTCAAATTGAAAGAATTACAGAAGTAAAGGGACCTCTAAAAGCTTATTAACCAATCAACAGTATAGGCAAGCCATGGCCGGCTGAGAGTATTGGCTCTCGTAGGCCACAGAAATACTCTCTCCCTCTCAAATCTCAACAGATGGCCTGCCTCGTTAGATTCGCGTCACTCATCAGTCAGTCGTGAAGAAGTCTCATCCGTGTCATCTAATAAAAGAAAAGATGCACTTGCTGTCAAATTATCCTCCTTCTATCACCTCTCCAGCCCGCTTCTCTTATTTACGCCACCCTTCCTCCTCCTCCTCCTCTCGTATCCTCTCTCCACCACCACCAACAACCACCGTCACGGCCACAAGGTCAGCTCCACTCTAACACATTGCTGTAATAATAATATTTTTTAAAACTAAATTGTGTTTAATTAAAAGTCGAAAGGATTGGATTTCTCACGTTTCAGAGTGAAAATTACGTCATCGGAGATGGACTCGCTTCCTGAACACCGCATCGTCGTCAGTTCCTCTCTCTCTACTGTCAATATTTTCTAATAATTGATTGTGCATTTATTTAAATGTAAGTGATTATTTTTGGCAGTTAGGATGCGGAGCGGCAGGGGTGGATTTCCTGGCGGCCGTCGCTTCTTTTCCTAAACCTGATGACAAGATCCGAAGCACTAGCTTGAAGGTCTCCCTGTTTCCCTCTCTCACTTTGTTTTTTATTTTTATGATTTATTATAATAAATAATAATACAATTGGTTTGCCTGTCAGGTGCAAGGAGGTGGAAATGCGGCGAATGCGTTAACATGTGCTGCTCGTTTGGGTTTGAATCCCAGGCTCATTTCCAAGGTACAGCCTTTAACTTTTTCCCTATCAATGTCCCCCTTTTTTCAAAGCAATTAAGGATTTGTTTTAAGGCTAAATGACCCAAAATTACCCTGAATTTTGGGTCAAAATGAACTTAACCCCTAAATTTTAATTTTTTTTATTTTAGTTCTTGAACTATTTTTTGGTAGAGAATAGACTCGTCAGTTAATTTAATCTCAGGTGATAGTCTAGAAACACACCCAAAAAAAAAATTTTAATTTTTTTTTTTTTTTAAATAATAAATAAATTTTTAAAAAATATATATAAAATTAAAAAAAATTAAAAAATTAAAAAACAATAAAAAAAATTAAAAATTTAATGGAGGAATAGAAACCGGGATGGAGGGGTTATTTTTTAAACTTTTTTGTTCTCCTTTTCTCAAGGCAATTCTGGATTTGTTTTACTTTTAAGAAAAATAATTTTGTGCATTTTGAAATTGACTAGGTTGCTGATGATATTCAAGGCAGGGGAGTTTTGGAGGAGCTAGAATCCGATGGTGTTGATACTTCTTTTTTCGTGGTGAGACTATACAAGATATAGGATATCTCAAGCATTCATTCATTTTGATGCGTTGCTAAACTGCATTCTATGTGTGGTATTAGATTGCTATGTCTTATGGTTAAGCTCTTCTTAATTTCCTTTTTGGCATTCGGCTATGAACATCTTCTGTTATATGTTGACTCAATTGGTCTTGTTTTAGGTTTCCAAGGAGGGAAATTCACCATCTACGTATATTATTGTTGACAATGAAACGTAAGGGCTTTGCTTGAATACTCCATTCTCTGCTATCACACTTGATTCATTGTGTAAATAGTGTGTTTACTAATGGACAGGGTGTTTTGTTTATAAGGTTTGAGGATTGTGTTTGTGTAGCTTTCTCGTTTGTTCATAATCCTTACGACTTTAAAAGGGATAGAAAAAAAGTAATCTTTGGGATTCATATTGTGATCATGGCTCAAGACATGATTGGAGTTGAAAAAAAGTTGTGTGCTCTTCCAAAGGAAAAAATGAAAGAAAGAACCACACGGAAGTTTTAGTGGGCTGTATTTGTGTTAATTGCATGTATAATTCTGTCACAACATTATTCAACAGAAAAAAGAAATATGTCACGACATTACATCTATTTTCATTCTCCTTGGAAAGTTATCCATGTAGATCTTTGGAGATACATAGACTGTTTCTTTTCTCTCACAAATAATCCCAGTATCACAGCAGCATTAGGAATCTTGGCTAAACAGATTGTCTTCTTTGCCAGTGCTTTGACATCGGTGTGTTATGATTGGATCAGCACTATGGTTTAATTAGCTAATTTTGTTAATTCACTTGAGTATTATGTTTGACCAGGAACGAATAGTTGAAAACTTGGTTTCAAAATTTTTATAGCTCCAGGTAATTTTTCTATGTGATATTCAGGAAAACCCGTACCTGTATTCATACTCCAGGATATCCTCCCATGATACCAGATGAACTTTCCCGGTCAAGCCTTTTATCTGCATTGGATGGAGCAAGACTTGTTTATTTTGATGGAAGGTTACATGAAGCTGCCTTAGTCATTGCACAAGAGGTAAAAGTTATCGTTTGTTACCTCTAGTTGTTTTAGTGCTTACTGCTTGTGCTTGACCTTATATTAGGGTCATCTCATTAACAACTAACAAGTTAGAAATTAAAAATAGAATGTGGTTCATATGTTTATTTCTTTTATATTGATTATGAAAAAAGGTTGCCAATCATCTTCATCACCTGGTCAATATTTGTCTTCTAAATGTTTTAATAGCATATCTTGCCTTTCCTTTTTAATCATGTAAAATCTACGCAACGGTGTCAAACAAATTCAGTAGTGCACCTTCCTGTTCTCCCTCTTCTCCCTGTTCCATGATAGTTATAATCCATTGGGTTGCCAAAGGCTTATCATGACAAATCTGTTTGCACTTGCCATGTTCTTTTGAAATGTTATGCTGTGATTAAAGCATGAATGGCCAAATTAGTCTAGGTGATGTTATCATCAGAAGCCACTATAAAGTATAAACTATTCTCACAACTCCTTTTGTTGGATCTAACATACTTGTGCCTTTTCCATTTGTGCACTCAGGGGAGGTCGTTCCCCTTTGTTGCTTTGTTGCTTGTGTTATTGACCACTTCAAAATGCGAACTTTCATTTTCTTAATATGCATCCCTTTGTTTTTTTCTTTTTAAACATTCAAGGAAGTGGATCATCTGACCTAGCTGTAGGACTGTATATGAGCTGAGCTGAGCTTTGATGTGTTCGAGCACCACTTATCTAATGTTAGCTAGGTTCAAGCTTGGCTCATTTAAAATTTGTTAGGCTCAGGCTTAGTTTAGGCTTGTCTCAAACTTGATTCGTTTAAGCTGCTTAATGAGCCTATAAACAGGCTAGAATTAAACTTTGGAATATGAAAATATCATACAATTGTGATATCATAAAAAGTCATATATTTATATTTTTTTAACTCCATGTAACGCACACGTATATAATTGCTAAGTTTCTTATTAAATTTTGTTCATAAAAAGAACATTTTTGGTTAAGTGTTAAATTAGTTTATTTTATGGAATCTTATACAAGTTCTTTATTCTTTCAAATTTTCTCAATCTTATAAATGAACTCATTTGCAAGCTTTTAAACAAGTTTGCTGATAAGCCTAATTCATGAACCTAAGTGAGTTGACTCACGAACCTTAATTAGCCGAACTTTGCTAAGCTCAAGTCTGGTTCATTTATATAGTGAGCTTTAACATATAAACTCATCATGGATTGACAAACAAGTTCGAGCCGAGCCCTTAGCGAGCCAAGCTTTGAGTGACTCATGGTGGCTTGGCTCATTTGTTGCCAAACCTAGTCGGAAAAGCAATCTAGTATAATCCTATAACTTTTTCCTTGTATACAGGTTATAAGGCTGCCCTGTAGCACCATATTATGCTGATATTCTCACTCACCCAATTTGTTTCATGCGAATGTGTTCTTTCATATACAGCTGTACCTGCACATATCCCTCCTTTGTTTTGTTACCCTTGCTTTTTATCAAGGAAAAAATAATCATCTAACAGCAACTACTGGGAGGTCAACATCATGTATTTGGTTCTTCCAGTGCAGACAGCTCGCAAAAATATACCCATTTTGATTGATGTGGAAAGAAAGAGAGAAGGGCTGGATGATCTTCTGCCGATGGCTAGTTATGCTGTATGCTCGTCAAAATTTCCACTGGTAAGTTGAATATTCTTTGATTGAATAACAATTGATTCGCACAATGACAGATTATAGACATATTCCGGATATACTGTCACTAATGCATCTCCACTCTTCCTCCTCCTTCAGAAAGGGGCTTATGATGTTTTAGCATTTTACCAGGTGGTGAACATTTAAGAAAAAACTCTCATTAGCTTGGAAACATGTAGGTTGTAGAAAGTTGATTTGAATTTGCAGTACTCTCATGACTTCTTTTATTCATCTTTTGCATGTTGAGTTTTATCTTGTTTTTATAAAGCCCTATGATATGTACCAATCGACAATACATATATGCTTTTTGCAGAGAAAGCTTCTCAGGTAATCTATTTTGAACACCTGAATTGGTCTTATGGCAGGCATGGACAGAGGCGCCATCTATTTCAAGTGCACTTGTTTCCATGCTTCTGAGATTGCCGAAAATCAAATTTGTGATTGTGACCTTGGGTGAAGATGGATGTATAATGCTTGAGAGAAGCACAGAAGGTGAGTGTACACTTAGTTTCACAATGTAAAAGACAGTGCAGTGACAGCAACACTCTTTTAGAACTAAACGTTACTTATTTGCTTTGTGAATTTGCCTTTTGTTTTCTTTTTTAGAGGCTCCTGCATCAGAAGAAAAGGATGTAGATAGCTTGTTGGAGTCACTGAAGCAGAGAAAGGATGATAACGTAGCCATCCCAACATGTTATGCATCAGTAATTTATATCTTACTGAACTCAAAATTGACTATCTTTCCATATTACTGAGCTTGATCAGTCTGCAGCAACAATCTCAAGTGAAGGGCTACATGAACTGCCTTTTCTCTTAAAGTATGAAATCATTAATTAAGAAAAAAGAAGCCCACATCAGGCACATTCAGTGCATCTTTCTGGCATTTAATTTAGAGCAATAGGAGAGATTGTAACTTTCCTTTTTGATTCACCATGGTGGTTCTAAAGTGCCACTGTTACTGGGAAATAATATGTTTAATAAAAATGTCTTTGAGATTGTCATGTACTAGAAAGGCCTGGCTACTTTCAAGGACGTCTTTTAGGTTTACTCTATCACAGGGAATGAAAGCGTTTTTATGCTAGTTGTCATTCATTCAATAAAAGCATGCTCAGATTAATCGTTATTTTCAAGAATGGAATGGAATACCCTTTATCCCATATAGGTATCCTGTATATGTTTGTTGAAGATGATGCCCTCTTGGCATCTGCCAACGTGATTTCTATTTGGAGCAATTTTCTGCCCAGTTTGCCCTTTTTATTCATGAAGTTTCAAATTTGTGCTCTTTGGATGGTCAACATGAATGAATGTTTGAAGGTTATACTGCATGTTTCTGAGCCTTTGTTGAACAGCTTAATATTATTTGGAGCTTTTAGGAGGATGCTACAGTGGTTATATTTGTGATTTGCTTACTTGATCACCGAATGAAATTATAATTTCATTTTGATGTACCTGTTTAATTTCAGATTAAAGTTACTATGATGTTAACACAATGAATTCTCAATGGACTAATCACTTCACATCTTTTCCTTCCAGCCACTGACAAAGATAAGAGCAAACGGTATAGGGACAGTGAATGGGAGGTTGTTTGTGGGAACAGCTGAGAAGATACCACCACCAGAACTTATCGATACGACTGGTGCTGGAGATGCTTTTATTGGTGCTGTTCTTTATGGTAGGTGTAACTGGTGAATGTGATTGCGTGTGCTTTGAGGTTGTTGTGTTTTAATGTTGGTCTTCCACAGATCATTGTCTTATATAATATCCCTGCTGTGGATTATATGCTTGTATTAGATTCTAGGTGAACCACAAGCAGTTTTACCAATATTAGATTATGAAATTCACCTTACACCAGGGATTGAGAACAACATTGTTTTCAAAGGAACAACATTGTTAGCATGGATTGTGTTCAATCCAGTTCAACTGCCAAGTTGTTCATCCCCTAGACATTATCCCAATCAGTCTGGGATTGACCCAACCTTGCCGGGATCTAGTCTATTACATTTATCGATCCGGTGTATTACAAGGATCTTAAGACCTAATGGAAGTGTCATGTTATCCATCATTTATACTATTACCATATTCTGTCTGTTGATACACTTAGATTGCTGTCGTCGTCGAAGAGCTTGGAACTCATCTATGTTCATTTGTTTTTCTCCTAGCTATCTGCGCCAACATGCCTCCGGAGAAGATGTTACCATTTGCTTCTCAAGTGGTACGCTCACATGTTTTTTTAACCTAACATCTCCCTCTCCCCCACAAGCCCTTTTGTGTGTGGTTGGAGCTCATTCAACAGGTTATTTTAACGTGGAGTTGATTGCAGGCAGCTGCTGGCTGTAGGGCCTTGGGAGCTCGAACTGGTCTCCCGCACCGCACTGATCCACGGTTGGCAGCCTTCTTACATTAGAGCTCGCATATTGTGTACACCATTTGTCATTATCCTTTATATTAACTTGTAATCAACCTGAATCATGGCAACGTTCCATGTCGAAGCTTTCAGTCCTTGACACAAGGACTGGAATTAATGCTCAAAGACCTGCTGATCTAGTAAAGTTCATATTGATTGTCAAAGTGACCCAGTTGACCCAGTAACTCATTGGTAACTCGGTGATCCGATAGTTATGGTAGAAAAGGAGAAGTGTAAACAAATGGCCACCTAAATGAACAAGCAGATAAACGCCTCCAAAATAGGCAGGCGTTTGAGGTTCCACACATTACAGCACGATGACTAGACAAAAACAAATAGGATATCACAACCAAAACCTAAGCCCTTCTACTATGTTCAAATGTCTATCCCAGCGAATCAGCTAAACCCTACACATAAAGACATGAACTCCTTGCAGCCTACAACAAACTATCAGCCTTTGTCGGCAACCTTCTGAAGAAACTCAAAGCCCTCGGAGGCAACTTGTTCCTGAATTTGGGCGGCCTCATCACATACAGCCCCCACAGAGCCACCACAACCCTGACTGGCACAGCATAGAACCCAACAGCCGCGAACAGGCACATAACCACGAACAAGAAGGTGGCTCTCGGGTCTCTCCAACCTAGCAATGCCTGGAAACGTTCACCTTGAGAAGCCATATCACCAACCACAGTTTGAATCCTCCCTGCCACGCTCCTCAGCCTGTCATACCTCATCCTGACTGTCTCGGCACTTCGGCTTGTCGGAAAAGAGTCAAATTCTTCATCCAGTTCATCGGAGTAAACACTTACAACATGAGAAAGTTTAGTATCCATGTGGGGTGGGTGGCGTGGTCGTGTCCTGTATCGCCAGAGTCCCACAAATGCCATGTAGAGCAACAGTGAAGGGATAATGAGCTCAGGCATTGCAACCCACAAGAGGAACGCTAAAACAAACAAGGTTGAGTAGACTGGCTTGTGCCAATTGCGCATCGACTCCACCCACCGAGCCATGGCAACAAGAACAGAGAGTACACTTATTAGTCTAGCGAAGTTAGCCTTGCTTCTTCTCATGCTCCACATATGAGAATCGTGATCGAGCATGTACTCCACCACTTCTCGCCCCAGCGGTGGCTCTGCTCGACTGAGCCGTGACGCCACCACATTCATTGCTTGATACCTCATGGCATCCAGTTGGTTCACACTCAATGGTTGCACATAATGCATCTGTGGCAGCAGTGGCAGTGTGTACATGTGCAACATATTAGCCATGTTCGCACAAGAAAACCTTACAGCTAAATGAAGCTCACCCATCTTCTTGACACCAGTGGTGTGAAGCATAAGGAGAGGATAAGAATGCGTGTAGACCCTGTCTGATTCGAGGGTTGATAACCGAACTCTAACTTTCCCAATACGAGAATCACGAGCACCGGCATTGTTAAACACGTTCTTGTCTGTTCGACAGTTATCAAAAACCCCAACAGTGATGACTGTGCAAGGATCAAACACTTCCCAAGTGTACTGCTCGTTCCATTTGGGTGAGAAACTATCAACAACCGTGCGTGTTCTCACCCATTTCTGACCATACTTGGCAACACAGTAAGCATCTATGGACTCCCTTTTCCCTTCCTTGAGTTTTGTTGGCATCAGCCCTGTTGCACCCAAAATTCCCATCTCAAGAACACCAATGTGAGGCTTCCATAGCTGTTTTGCAGTTGGCCTTACATCGCTGCTATACATTGTGCTCTCATCTAGCACATGGTAGCCCCCGTCCAGAGACAGCCTGAGGTGAATTTTAGACCCAAATCTCGTCACAAGTTTTGACTCAACTGCACTGCCAAATTGATTATCAAGATTGAACCACCTAGAAACGACTTGTTTATCATCATGACGCCTTTCAATCGCAGCCACTGGAAGCATAACTCTGCCTACAGCCTCCTCTCGCCCCGGTCCAACACGATCCTCGACAGAAAGGAACAGGAAATCCTCAAATGGCTCTGCGACAACAAACATCAATTCCTCACTCCAGTAAGGATTGATCATACTCCTGTTAGGGTTAGGCCCTGCTATTTTAGTCCTCAGAATCTGGCTGCCCACCTGGACTTTCACAAAAAGTTCCGGGAACCTCATCATTCCCAGACCCTTTTCCCCGGGAACAATATCTTGTGCTTCAATAACAGCCACCCGTAGATACCACAGCTTAGGTGATAGATAAACCTTGGATTTGATCGAGCAAAGCCCCTCAAAATGCACATTTGCTGCCTTTGAATGCCAAGCCTCGGAGAAGGCCTCGTCAGCTTGAGTCCCAAACCAAATAGACACCATAAGCTCGCCACCTTTTGACTTGTCCCCTTTCTTGTCCTCCATTCTGTACCATTGTGGTGCTAATTGACTGTCAGGGGGTACCCTTCTAGGAACTTCATTCAAATCAAACCAAACACGGCCCAAGTAATCATCTTTGTTGCCTTGTTTGACAAATACCTCCACCATTGATGACTGTATGCAATCTTTAGAGAAAGCAAAAACTTGGTCCCATTCCACATTAGTTGAGCTGATTACCTTCTTTGTAACCCCCCTATAGTTCCCTAACTTCACCTCCGCCACTACTTCACCACCACCAAACAACATATTACATTTAGCCTTAACAACTCTAACATAAAGATACTGCATTAACTCAACAAGATCATAAGTTGAACTAGTTTTATCTTTGTTTAAACGACCCCCACCAAGGTGTGGACTTGTCTCTTTCAGAGAGAACTCACTAGACCCGTTAATCCCAGCAAGACCAGCACCTCCAGCAGGGCCTACAATGCTCCCTCCAGAACTAGAAACAAGAGAACCAGGACCATGAGAAGTAGTGGTGACAACAGGTTGAATCCCACCTGGGTTCGTCTCAATAGGCTTTGCATTAATATTGTTCTGGCCTTGCTCTTGTGCTTGCTTGTTACTGCTGATGACCTCTTGAGACAACTGTTGCGGTTGCTGCAATATAACTGGATTCTGCTGCTGTATCTTCTTGTTCTTCTTTGAAGAATGAGAAGATCCAGGAGTACTAGAAGCCACCTCTCCATTACCAACACCCCCAACTTCCTTAACCTCCTCTCTTGTAGAAACATAAAGCTTTAAACTTATCTCTCCTCTTATATGAGAAAACAAGCTTCTTTTATCGAGAGTGTGCAACTGCACCACCTCCTCACCTTGTTTAGCGACACTTGAACCAGAAACTCTAACTTTACCAAGAAAGTTTCTGCTGTTGCTTGACCTCCTCTCATTGAAAACATTAACCTCTATAGCTCTGTAAGAAAGATCTGCAACATCTTTGATGTGA
Organism: Populus alba x Populus glandulosa; assembly: GCA_033617975.1. Lineage (NCBI taxonomy): Eukaryota > Viridiplantae > Streptophyta > Magnoliopsida > Malpighiales > Salicaceae > Populus > Populus alba x Populus glandulosa. The sequence goes on along the minus strand of CM066144.1, from coordinate 26,492,982 downwards.
AACACAAGCTTCTGATTCCATATAGGGTTCAAGTCTTTGTACTTGACTTGAGTTCTTAGTCTTTGGTTCTCAAACTCCACCTCCACAAAAGGTGATGACGAGCCTTCTCCATCTTTTGGCATCAAGTTGTGAGCTGCTACCACCTCCACCACCAGCTTTTCTTTGCTGGTCATGGCTATGCTGCTGCTGCTGGTTCTTTTTTTGACTTTGCAAACAGAAAGATACAAACGAAGAATCTACAGAGAGAGGACAATGGAGACAAACACGAGGGCTGGAGGGAAAGCTAAAAGGAGGAGAGGATGCAGAAGGGCAGGCAACAAATATGCTCTTGTTCAAGGTAGTGGACAGTTTTGTGAGAGAAAGAATACTGCTGAGTCTGGGTGCTGAGTTGGTGAAGGAAGGAAAATGTTTTGAGTTGTGCTACGTTTTCACTACTGTAGATAGTTTGATATACGAACTAATCATGGACTAATCAAAGCCAACAATGGCTGTGACAGAGTGGATATAATGGAACCTGCAAGTGCTAGCATTCCTAGTGCTTGTTCGAAGTGTAAACCTCCCTTCTCAAGTCAATCCCCATGTTTTACGTACGTCCTTTGTTTCCATTCTAGTTAAGCACTATACAAATTTTTGGCCGGTTTTAAAAATAAATCTAAATCGTAATTTGACTAATTTAACATGGTTGACCTTAATATATTGATTTCTTTTAAATATTTTTTTAAAATAATTTTATTTTAATTCGTACGGGTTAACTTATTACACAGTTCTTAACCGAGTTAGGTTTAATTACTTGATTGTTGCTATTACATTATACAACAACAAGAACAAAGTGAGAAGAAAAAAATCTTCTTCTTTTCTTAATTTCTTTACGTACTCAAATTCAAAACAAATTTTAACTAAGAACACCAGTATTATGCCTTGCACATTTTTTAAGAACAGTGGGTCGAAAGCCTTTTCACGTAATTAATATGACATAAAATTTGTTTATTAGAACTCATGCGTGCCTATTTGAAAAAGCATATGCAAATTGATATTATAAAACAAACATTTGATGGTGATAACTGATAAGAGTTATTTTTTAGGGGCCTGCTGCGTGGAAACAGTAGCTTTTTCAAGCGTTTCGAGTAAAGTCTGCCTTGGAAGGAAGGAAGTTCAGCAAGGAGTGACAGAATCCTTACGGGGAATCCAGTATTTTCTTAAAATACTTTGGGAGAGAGAGGGGGGGAGCATAGGGTAACACAACTTTTGCTGCCCTGAATCTCGAAGTCCGAGGTTTTGAGTAAGCATTGTCTCTTCCAGACATTTTCTTAGGGTTCTTGTGTTTTTCTTCTCTGCTTTTTGACAACGTCTGGTCCCTTTGCTGTTTCTTACACGCAGGTAACATGGTCCCATGTAATAAGCAATGGCGCTTCTCCTCTCTTATCTGCCTGGAATTTGAAAGCCATAGCTCCTTCTTCTTGTTCACCTTGTTTGCAGCACCTATAGGGTCCCCACTCATTCCATGAAGCCATGTAGACCCACCGCTACTGGTTTGTTTTTAACCAGGATGGGAAGCTTTTGAATTACATTGCATAAACACCAAGTACATGCTAGTAACAAGTAAAGAGAGAGGATTGGTGCTGCCACTGCTGATGACACAGGGCTAGGGCTAGGGCTAGGGCTAGGGCTAGGGCTAGGGCTAGGGCTAGGGCTAGGGCTAGGGCTAGGGCTAGGGCTAGGGCTAGGGCTAGGGCTAGGGCAAGAGAGATTGAATTAACTCTGGTTCGAATGCAGACCGATTCACTAAACAAATTGCATCCAAGCATTGAGGAGCGACGTTTTGTTTTCCTGCATGCTCCATGAGGAAAATTCCAGACCATTGCACCAACCCTAGCAAAACATTTGTTCGGTTAGCTAGTGTCTATAAATTATAGTTTCTTTATAATTAAGGTTTTAAAAGTGAGTTTTTAATGTTAAAATAAAAAATATTTTAAACTGCATTTGTTATTGCAATCCCAAATATATTATTAACTATCTAACAAACCTATAGACTATCTAACAAACCTACTATTAGCTTTTAAAAAAAAGAAAAAAATTTGTACAAAATATCTTTGTTCAATGATTTGAATCGTCATCTTGCAATCGTATGTTTGTACCCTTAATTAATTTTATGCATGCATTATTTAAGTAGATAATTCAGTTGTGAATATGAATATTATAATTGTACAGTATAGTTATAAAACTTGGTAGCAATTTAATGGTCAACGATAGCAATTGTGATGTTTTGTATTAAAGGGATAGGAAAAGCCTAGAAAGCCCTTGAAGGCTTAGATGTAGGAATAAATTAAATAAGAGTATAATAGTAATTGGATAAATAGTTGATAAATATAAATAGGAAGTAAAAAAAAAAATGTGATCTGAAATTAGAGAGCAGAACCGTGAGAGAGAAGAGAGAAAGAAGAAGAAGAGAAAAGAAGGGAAAATAAGGGAAAAAGGAAGAGATTTGGAGGAAATAAGTGAAAAAGGTAAGATTTAGGTTGTTTAATGTGTATAATATGTTAATTAAACTTTAATTTCAGTTTTGATGAATGTTAGGGTTTTGAGAATTTGTGTTTTGGGTTTAATTGATGAATTTAATTGAAGGTTAGGGGTTGATTGTTGTGTTTAATTGATGATTTAGTTGATTATGGAAGATTATGATGATTTTGAGTTATAGAATTGTGTAAATGGTGAAATTTGAGTTAGAAATCAGGGGAGAACAGTGGGGTTTCTGTTAAAATCTGGACTGGAGGTTGAAGATGACGAAAATTCAATTTGGTCCCTCAATTTCCGAAAATTACAGTTTAGTCCCCGAACTTTGGAAAATTACAAATTGGTCCCTGGAGCATATTCCGAGATTCTGAACAGAATAGCATATGAATTATGGACATAATTACTGTATAGATAAGATAATTTAACACTTTCAATTTAGTCCTCCAATTTGACAAAAAGTACGATTTGACCCTAAAAATTTAGTAAAATTCCAGAATGATCCCTGAAGCATAATGATACATCCTGGACAGAATTGAGGATTAATTAAGGTCAGAATTTCAGTATATTCATGGATTTATGACAAATTTCAGTTTGGTCCTCCATTTGACAAAAGTTACAATTTGGCCCTAAAAATATGAAAGAAAATCCAGATTAGTCCCTAGCTGTAATATTAGCTTTTGCAGATTAGTTTGATGAATAATTAAGGGTTATTTAGTGAATTATTACCAATTTTATTAGTTGTTTTTATTATGGATTAGATTTCGGGAAAACCGTTAGATTTTGGGTTTTTAAGAAAATTGGCTAGTTAGTTCAAAAAATATATAGGGTTACGGAAGACACCCTTAGTTAAGTGTATTAAATAGGTTAAATGTTCTTTCGAGTCGTTTTTGAATATGTCTCCTTTGTATTCAGATAATCCTGATATTCTACCGGCAGGACGTCAGTAGAATTTCCTTCGGTTTCAGCTTGTGTGTGCTGTTTGCTTTTGAGTCAGGTGAGTGGATAATTTTCCATATGCATGAGAAATATTATAAATATTTGATTTGTTAATACGAATTGGATCATGCTTCTTGATAATATATATGCTGATTATTATCCTTGATATGATAAAGCATGATCAATTATTGAATCTAATTTCTTGATATGAACCAATATGATTTGACTTCTGAATTGATAGCTCCTCATTTGATGGATGTCATGAGTAAAGCTTTGAGATATGAATATGTTTGTTTGATTATGATTATGAACCTATGGTATGTCAGTCAGAATACCCATGCTAACAGGGTAGTGTTAGTCTTTGTGCACATCGTATCTGAACCCTAGTTGGTCGGGGGAGTCACCAACCTGTGTGGACTGATCATCCTACAGTACGGAGCCTCATGCTCATTGCATTTTGATTTTCTGACGAGTTTTACCATATGATATTCTTGTTATGGCCTATTTGATAAACCTTCGTATAAGAACTAAAGCCATACTTGTATATATATTTCTCATTGTTATATTACCTCGTGTGTGTATATTGAACGTTATCTACTCACTGAGTTGTTGAACTCACCCTCTCATTATTTATTCTTTTCAGGCTTATAGCTTGATAGCAGGTTACTTTTGTTGAACCTTCCGAACCTGCCTTTTGGTTGTAATTTGTACCTTCTTTTTGTGTCAAGTTAGTGCTCCAAAACTATGAAATGATATTAAATCTTGTATTAAGACAATTACATTATCTTATGAAGTTTGTTTGTTGTTAATTCTGCGTTAAACTCTGATTGAGTTGTGTAAAGGATTGTATGTAAGTTTGGGTTCGCATAGGTTTGGAACCTTGGAGGGGAACCTTGCCTATGTGCCGGTCATGGATCCGGGATTCGGGTCGTGACAAACTTGGTATCAGAGCTTTAGGTTAAAGAAATAATAATATAATTAATTTCATAATAAGTGGAGCATTAGGATCCGTATCGTCTTGTTTGTTGTTTTTGAAATTTTAAATTCTCATCAAGTATGTCTTCTTCCGTGTGATAGATATGCTTTCTTATAATTCTGAGATAATTATCATGCTATTGTTCTAGCATGACTTAAGTGATCTCTCTTTTATTTTAGGAAATGCCGAGGAATAGACGAAAAACTGATACTATTAGGGTACATGATAATAAAGATGATGTGCTTATTGTGTAGTTTAGAAATGCAAGGTATAGGATATAGGGCAGTACATCTGTACCTCGTAGTTCATTTGTTTCATCTGGGGATAGTTCTTTGTGTCAGCACTGTGGAGGAGGTCATAACAGTGCAGAGTGCTACAGAAGGACTGGGGCTTGTTTTAGTTGTGGCCAGATAGGTCATAAGATTAGAGAGTGCCCGCGGAGACAGTTGTCCACTTCGGGGTTATCTGCTTCAGTCCAGCATCCTATTCAGGCACCATTGACAAGCCAGTCTGTGGCTCATGGGGGTAGAGGTTTTGGTGGCCGTGGTCAGAGAGGTCGGGGTGCAGGTGATAGAGGTCAGATACAGCAGGGTCAGGGGCATGCCAGAGTTTTTGCCTTGACTCAGCAGGATGCTCAGGCATCCAACACAGTTGTTTCAGGTATTCTTCCTGTTTGCTCTTTTGAAGCAAAAGTTTTGTTTGATACGGGTGCAACTCATTCGTTTGTGTCCCCATATTTTGCCATGAGGTTAGATAAACAACCAACCTTGTTAAAATCCCCTATTTCAGTCTCCACTCCCTTAGATGAGTTAATATTAGTAAAGTATGTGTATCTGGATTGTGAAATAGAGATTGGAGATAAGATCTTTATGGGAGACTTAAATGTATTAGATATGGTTGATTTTGATGTGATTTTGGGAATGGATTGGTTGGCTAAGCATAGGGCTTCGGTAAATTGTTGGGGTAAGAAAATAATGTTTGATCTAGATCAAGAAGTTGGGTTGGTATTTCAAGGAGATACGATTGGGTCTCCATCAATTATGTTGTCGGCTATCTCGAGGAAAATGGCCCGAAAAGGGGTACAGTGCTACCTAGCATATATAGTGGATGTAGAGAAAGAAGTTCCCTAGTTAGAGGAAGTCCCTATAGTAAGAGAGTTTATCGATGTATTTCCCGATGACTTACCTGGATTGCCTCCGTATAGGGAGATTGAGTTTTGTATTGATTTGGTTCCGGGCACTGAACCAATATCAATGGCACCATATAGAATGGCGCCAGCAGAATTGAGAGAGTTAAAGGAGCAGCTGCAGGATTTATTGGATAAAAAGTTCATCCGACCAAGTGTGTCCCCTTGGGGAGCTCCAGTGTTGTTTGTGAAGAAGAAAGATGGGTCATTGAGGTTGTGTATAGATTATAGGCAATTGAATCGGGTGACAGTTCGAAATAGATACCCACTCCCGCGTATAGATGATTTATTTGATCAGTTACAGGGAGCTCAATTCTTTTCTAAGATCGATCTTCGATCTGGGTATCATCAGTTGAGGATTAGGGAGGAGGACATTTCAAAGACAGCTTTTAGAACTCGGTATGGTCATTATGAGTTTTTAGTGATGTCTTTCGGGTTGACGAATGCACCAGCAGCTTTTATGGACTTGATGAATAGAGTGTTTGGCCAATTTATTGATCGATTTGTGATAGTTTTTATTGATGATATTTTGGTGTATTCGAGGTCTAGAGAGGAGCATGAGCAGCATTTGAGAATGGTGCTTCAAACTCTGCGAGATCATCAGTTGTATGGAAAGTTCTCAAAGAGTGAGTTTTGGTTGGAGAGTGTAGCATTTCTTGGGCATGTAGTGTCAAGGAATGGGATTGAGGTTGATCCTCAAAAGATTGAGGCAGTTAAGCAGTGGCTTAGGCCTACTTCGGCGACAGAGATTAGAAGTTTCTTAGGTTTGGCCGGTTACTATCGGTGGTTTGTGGAGAACTTTTCTCGAATTTCTGCACCATTGACTAAGTTAACGCAGAAAAATGTTAAGTTTCAGTGGTCTGAAGCTTGTGAGAAAAGTTTCTTAGAGTTGAAGGAGAGATTGACTACAGCGCCTATTCTAGTAGTACCATCAGGTTCTGGTGGTTACACAGTGTATTGTGATGCTTCGAGAGTGGGGTTAGGATGTGTTCTAATGCAACATGGCAAGGTTATTGCCTATGCTTCACGGCAGTTGAAGAAGCATGAACAGAACTATCCTACACATGATTTAGAGATGGCGGCTGTAATTTTTGCTTTGAAGATTTGGAGGCACTACTTGTATGGTGAAACTTGTGAGATCTTTACAGATCATAAGAGTTTGAAATACATCTTTCAGCAAAGGGATCTAAACCTGAGACAGAGGAGATGGATGGAACTACTGAAGGATTATGATTGTACCATACAGTACCACCCGGGTAAGGCAAATGTAGTTGCCGATGCTTTGAGTAGAAAATCATCAGGGAGCTTAGCTCATATTCAGGAGGTACGAAGACCTCTGATTAGGGAGCTGCATGAGTTAGTGGATGAAGGAGTCAGATTTGATCTTAGTGAAGCTGGAGCAATGATTGCTCATTTTCAGGTTAAGTCAGATTTGTTTGATAAGATAAAAGCAGCTCAGAAGAAAGATGATTCACTACTCAGGATTAGAAATGAGGTTGAGCAGGGTAAGGCTGCAAGTTTTGTGATTGGTGATGATGATGTGCTGAGATATAGGGATAGGCTTTGTGTACCTGATGTTGATGATCTGAGGAGAGAATTGATGATAGAGGCACATCAGACAGTTTACACAATGCATCCAGGTTCCACCAAGATGTATAAAGACCTTAAGGTGTGTTATTGGTGGAATAGGATGAAGGCTGATGTAGCAGATTTTGTTTCTAGGTGTTTGACCTGTCAGAGGGTAAAGGGTGAACACCAGAAACCTCTTGGATTGTTACAACCATTGTTGATTCCAGAATGGAAGTGGGAAAGGATCACAATGGACTTTGTGACAGGATTGCCTAGGAGTCAGGAGGGTTATGATTCGATATGGGTGATTGTTGACAGGTTGACCAAATCAGCCCATTTTCTGCCAGTTAAGATTACTTATGGATATGCAAAGTTGGCGGAATTGTTTATTAGTGAGATTGTACGGTTGCATGGAGTGCCAATCTCGATAGTGTCTGATAGAGGTCCACAGTTTACATCGCGGTTTTGGGTGAAATTTCAAGAAGCTATGGGTACTAAGGTGCAGTTGAGTACAACAACAGTCGGAGTTTGCTTACAACAACAGTTATCAGGCTAGCATAGAGATGGCACCTTATGAGGCTTTGTATGGTCGGAAGTGTAGATCACCAGTTTGTTGGTTTGAGGTTGGTGAGAAGAGGCTAATGGGACCAGAGTTGATTCAGATTACCTTAGAGAAGATAGAGGTAATTAGAAAGAAGCTTCAAACAGCTCAGAGTAGACATAAAAGTTACGCAGATAGAAGAAGGCGTGACTTGGAGTTTTCAGTGGGTGATTGTGTGTTCTTAAAAGTATCACCTACAAAAGGAGTATTCAGATTTGGGAAGAAAGGCAAGTTGAGTCCTCGATTCATTGGACCGTATGAGATTCTGGAGAGAGTTGGGGCAGTTGCTTATCGGTTAGCATTACCACCAAACTTGTCTGTTATTCATCCGGTATTTCATGTTTCCATGTTAAAGAAATATATGTCAGATCCATCGCATGTGTTAGAGGTTCATCCTATTGACTTGAGGGATGATATGGTTTATGAGGTGCAACCGGAAGCTATAGTCGACCGACAAGTGAGGAAGCTTAGGTCGAAGGACATAGCTTCAGTGAAAGTGCAATGGAAAGGTCATTCACGTGAGGAAGCGACATGGGAGCTCGAGGATAAGATGCGTGAGGAGTATCCTCATCTTTTCGATAATCTCGGTAAGTACTCAATCTTTTCTATTAAGTTTCGAGGACGAAACTTTTATAAGGTGGGGAGATTGTGATGTTTTGTATTAAAGGGATAGGAAAAGCCTAGAAAGCCCTTGAAGGCTTAGATGTAGGAATAAATTAAATAAGGGTATAATAGTAATTGGATAAATAGTTGATAAATATAAATAGGAAGTAAAAAAAAAAATGTGATCTGAAATTAGAGAGCAGAACCGTGAGAGAGAAGAGAGAAAGAAGAAGAAGAGAAAAGAAGGGAAAATAAGGGAAAAAGGAAGAGATTTGGAGGAAATAAGTGAAAAAAGTAAGATTTAGGTTGTTTAATGTGTATAATATGTTAATTAAACTTTAATTTCAGTTTTGATGAATGTTAGGGTTTTGAGAATTTGTGTTTTGGGTTTAATTGATGAATTTAATTGAAGGTTAGGGGTTGATTGTTGTGTTTAATTGATGATTTAGTTGATTATGGAAGATTATGATGATTTTGAGTTATAGAATTGTGTAAATGGTGAAATTTGAGTTAGAAATCAGGGGAGAACAGTGGGGTTTCTGTTAAAATCTGGACTGGAGGTTGAAGATGACGAAAATTCAATTTGGTCCCTCAATTTCCGAAAATTACAGTTTAGTCCCCGAACTTTGGAAAATTACAAATTGGTCCCTGGAGCATATTCCGAGATTCTGAACAGAATAGCATATGAATTATGGACATAATTACTGTATAGATAAGATAATTTAACACTTTCAATTTAGTCCTCCAATTTGACAAAAAGTACGATTTGACCCTAAAAATTTAGTAAAATTCCAGAATGATCCCTGAAGCATAATGATACATCCTGGACAGAATTGAGGATTAATTAAGGTCAGAATTTCAGTATATTCATGGATTTATGACAAATTTCAGTTTGGTCCTCCATTTGACAAAAGTTACAATTTGGCCCTAAAAATATGGAAGAAAATCCAGATTAGTCCCTAGCTGTAATATTAGCTTTTGCAGATTAGTTTGATGAATAATTAAGGGTTATTTAGTGAATTATTACCAATTTTATTAGTTGTTTTTATTATGGATTAGATTTCGGGAAAACCGTTAGATTTTGGGTTTTTAAGAAAATTGGCTAGTTAGTTCAAAAAATATATAGGGTTACGGAAGACACCCTTAGTTAAGTGTATTAAATAGGTTAAATGTTCTTTCGAGTCGTTTTTGAATATGTCTCCTTTGTATTCAGATAATCCTGATATTCTACCGGCAGGACGTCAGTAGAATTTCCTTCGGTTTCAGCTTGTGTGTGCTGTTTGCTTTTGAGTCAGGTGAGTGGATAATTTTCCATATGCATGAGAAATATTATAAATATTTGATTTGTTAATACGAATTGGATCATGCTTCTTGATAATATATATGCTGATTATTATCCTTGATATGATAAAGCATTATCAATTATTGAATCTAATTTCTTGATATGAACCAATATGATTTGACTTCTGAATTGATAGCTCCTCATTTGATGGATGTCATGAGTAAAGCTTTGAGATATGAATATGTTTGTTTGATTATGATTATGAACCTATGGTATGTCAGTCAGAATACCCATGCTAACAGGGTAGTGTTAGTCTTTGTGCACATCGTATCTGAACCCTAGTTGGTCGGGGGAGTCACCAACCTGTGTGGACTGATCATCCTACAGTACGGAGCCTCATGCTCATTGCATTTTGATTTTCTGACGAGTTTTACCATATGATATTCTTGTTATGGCCTATTTGATAAACCTTCGTATAAGAACTAAAGCCATACTTGTATATATATTTCTCATTGTTATATTACCTCGTGTGTGTGTATTGAACGTTATCTACTCACTGAGTTGTTGAACTCACCCTCTCATTATTTATTCTTTTCAGGCTTATAGCTTGATAGCAGGTTACTTTTGTTGAACCTTCCAAACCTGCCTTTTGGTTGTAATTTGTACCTTCTTTTTGTGTCAAGTTAGTGCTCCAAAACTATGAAATGATATTAAATCTTGTATTAAGACAATTACATTATCTTATGAAGTTTGTTTGTTGTTAATTCTGCGTTAAACTCTGATTGAGTTGTGTAAAGGATTGTATGTAAGTTTGGGTTCGCATAGGTTTGGAACCTTGGAGGGGAACCTTGCCTATGTGCCGGTCATGGATCCGGGATTCGGGTCGTGACAGCAATTGAATGGGTCAACGATAGCAATTGAACGGGTCAATGGTAGTTGAGCCCTGATTCGGATTGAATTTTACTTCGATTTTTTAAAACAAAATAAAATGACTTTGTTTTTGTAAGAAAAAACTTGGATTTTTTTTTTAAATAATAACTTAAATTTACAATGACCCAAGTCTTCGCTAATGTTATCATCTTATGTAGCTTTGATTAGCACATTAATTGTCTTTGTATCGATAAATTTGGCAATCAACATACAAAATCAAAATGAACAATAAATTTATTTAGCAACAAAAGTTTTTGGTAAAATATTAGATTTTTGAATATTTAGATGGTAAACCGCAACATTTAATTAATATTATGATTTATAATAACAACTTTAATTTTCTGTTGTGATTATAAATTGTAATATCAATTTCATTGATACAAGGAGGTATTTTAATTTCACAACATATTATGTTTTTAAATAATGAAGTTATTGTGCTTGCTGAACATGAAAATAGTATCAATTAGTAAATACTACGTAAGTATGATAATATAAAAATATAATATTTGATTTAATTTTTTGGTTTTTTTTTTAAAAAAATTAAATTATTAAGTTAATATTTTTTTTAAAAAAAATCCCCCCAGTGCAGGTAGGTGTGCCTGCTGTAATCCGGTACAAAAAAGGCTGCCACTGCTCGAAATCTCCTGCCTGTATTACTGTAGATTTCAGACGCCTCACTGTCTGACAAGGATATATAAAGATAAAATAATGTTTATACGAAGCAGCAGCTTCCAACTACTACCGAAGCCAAAGCCAAAGCCAAAGCCAAAGCATGTCTCTCTTCTTTGTCTTGTCCTGTCCTGCTGCAGGAGGAGCCTATCCCATCGAGTGCTGTGTATATTTCTCGAGCAGAATTTTCGAGGCTTGGGCCAGGGAAATTATTTCTCTTAAAAACTATTTAAAAAAAAAAACTCTTTTATACGCTCGTGTCAATAAAAAATATTTAAAAATTATTGTTTGGTGTTTTCTATTAATCATAAAGGAAAAGGTAAGATCAATGAAAAATATTTAAAAATTATTGTTTGGTGTTTTCTATTAATCATAAAGGAAAAGGTAAGAATGATGGGGACATATTTATTTTATGTTTGAAAGTATAATTATAGTTATTTTTTAAAATATTTTTTTATTAAAATAATATTTTAAAATTTTAATATTATTAGAATATTTAAATTTAAATTTAAATTTTAATAAAAAAAATTTTAATTTTTTAAAAATACATTTTCAAATGCTCAATTAGTAGAATAATTTTTTTTTTTTTATTGTTTTAAACTTATTTTTTCTTAGTCTATAAAATATTTTATAATGGTCAGTTTTTTTTTAAAGAAAAAAAAATTAAGGGCGCTGAAAAAAATCATTGACAGCTTCATTTAGAATTTGACCAGTACAGGTCTGTACTCATTGGATTGAAAAAAATAATAATAATAATAATTAAGTCAACCAGACTTCACCCACCATTAATTTATTGATTTATTTTTTATTAAATATACAGGAAAAAATATTTTACATTTGATTATGTTACTGAAAAAAAAAAAACTCCAAGTTTGACAGTTGTACTTGCTGATTTTATTCCTCATCGGTCTGCATTTTCTCTGCATTTGCTCCACCTTTCTGCAACATTGCGCATCTTTTTTGTTTTGAGCTGGCCCAGTTTGCAGCATTTTCTTATTATTCAAGAATAAAGACGCAGGTTTACCTGGGCCGATATCAGGCCCATCAAAGACAATGCTAATCAGCCCAATACCTGAAATGGCCCACTTAACATCCATCATATTTTATTTTCAAAATTGAATCACTTTGAAAAAGAACTAAAGTTAAGGATTTATCAATAGGTAATGTTGCTCCAATACCCAACCAAAGGGCCACTACAGTACCAATCAAAAAAACAGTTATCGCGACCGGACGGCGAAATGGATTTTAAAATTTATTAACATTCTCCAAAAAGGGTACTGTTAATAATCCCGCAGGTACTGAAATCAGTGTTTTTCGTAGTAGTCCAAGGGGTTGGTTTACTTTTGGACATGCTTCGTTTGCCCTGCTCTTCTTCTTCGGACACATTTGGCATGGCTCTCGAACCTTGTTTAGAGATGTTTTTGCTGGTATTGATCCAGATTTAAATGCTCAGGTGGAATTTGGAGCATTCCAAAAACTTGGAGATCCAACTACAAGAAGACAAATAGTTTGATACAACATGAATCTTTGATTTTTTGTCTTTATTTTCTTTTTGTAATTTGTGGGCTTAGTATTTCCGGCAATTGCAATGGCTTCTTTATCTCTTCATGTTCAAAAAAACAAGATTTTTTAGATTTAATAGAGATACCTCACGGCTCAAAACTTGATTTATATTAGGTTATATTTTGAATAATTTTGAATGACCCGAATAGGGTTTAAGTAATCTGACCAAATCAACTCTAATAAATTAAAAAATTAATCGAATTAATATTGTTTTGGATAAAGTGATTGGACCAAGTAATTCATGGATTGACCCAATAATCCAATAATCTTTAATCTAAACCAAGCCATCCTCCGAGCCAAGAAATTTTATAGTGCCATTTAGTTGAAGTGATGGTAAATGAGAGGGCTGGAATAAGCAAATGAGACTCGTTGGATATGTATCTCTAGGTAGGTTTCCCACCCAAATAGCAATATAAAATGTATTATTTTTTAAAATATTTTTTAAATCAAAAATATATTAAATAAAAAAATTTATTTTTGATATCAATACATTAAAATAATTTAAAAACATAAAAAAAATATTAATTTGAACCAAAGAAAAAAATAAAATTTTTTAAATTGTTTTAAAAACACTTTTGAAATACAAAAACAAATAGGCACATGGTCATTAATCTAGGTTTGACACAAAAAAGAGTTCGGATAATTGGATTATCGAGCCAATTCGAATTAATATTTTTTTATTAAAATTATATCATTTTATTTTTATTTTTCTATATTGACTAAGTTTGATTAGATAAATATCTTTTATAGTTTAAATTAAAATTCATCCTAGATCGAGTTCTGAATTGCAAGTTTCTTGCGTCAATCTACTAAGTTGGACCGGGTTTAATAATTATCAACAACAGTGACGATCCAAATCTGCAAGGGAGGTTAGTGCATGGCAAGGTGGTCAAGGATGGGGTCGAGTGGGCAAAGGACTCAATGGACCGAGGCTGGTGGACAAGAAAAGGTAAAAGGTCCTCCATTTGTCAAGCATGGTGGTTTGTGCTTTGTCTTGTTGCCACGTGTCCGATTCCAACAACCAGGGCTCCAGCTTTTGGTCTTTGCTTTCCAATCAGCTGCAGCTCTCTGGTCTCGTGTTTTCTTGTTTGTGTCCAGCAACCATCCCAGTTGCTTTCCTAAAATAGTTAAAAAAACTTGTATTTACCACCGAAGTCAAACTTATAACTTGTTGATTTAGAACATAGTTTAAATCATATTTCATTTTAAATCATATCTATAAAATATGAACAGGGGATGTCGTCTTGACACAGAAAAAAAAACTAAAAAAAAATCAATGTGATGAGAGTTGGGTTTTGATTGCGTCAACCACCGGGTTTTTTTATTTTTCTATTTTTTTCATCCCAAGTTGGTTCAGGTACTAAATTAACCTCTAGTACGGTCCAATCCAGCTTTTTATTTTTTAGTTGCAACCCAGCAAGTATCTGTTCATTTCCCCGTCTTTCCTCGTTCAACCTGATTTGCCAATATTTTTTAAAAACATAAATAAAACAATATTATTTTGATAAAAAAATCAATGAATTAAAAGTTAAATTTTAATCGAATCAACCAAGTTTTTTTATTTTAGATCATTGCTATAAAATTTGAATTGAAATCCACCCCAAACAAGGTTAGGATTATGGATTGAAAGGGTCAACCTTAATCTAGTTTGCCCAATAATTTTTAAAACATATTAAAATAAATTTGTTTTAATTTTTTAAAAAACAATTAATGAATTGTGATTTGGGTTTTAACGGATCAACAAAGTTTTTCTTCTATTATTTCTCAACTCGAGCTGGTTTAGTTCCTGGATTACCCTAATGCGCCGATCTGAATTTTTTTATATATTTTAGTAGCCGAACAGCTATCTGTCCCTTTCCCCTTCTTCCTCTCCCCATTCCTTAATTATTTTCCTTCCGTTCTCAGTTGTCAACATGTGAAAGCAATGATAATAATCATCACCACGGAGTTTGACTCCGTCAGTTAAGGCGGTGACACGGTAACCATCTTCCTACGACACCCCACAAAATTCCACTCTCAAATCCAACGGGTGGTATTGCACCGTAACACCCTCCCTCATCTCAGGCCGACGATTTCGATTCTCACTGGCAAATTTTAGTCCATCCTTTTTTTAAGAAAATAATGGGACCGACGTGGTGTCAAGTACGCTCTACAACGTGCTTTTAGGCAAATCAAATTCCCTGTCTACGCCCACGCGCAAATTAGCTCACGCTCCATTGTGATTTGTTGTTGAAAGGAAGCTCACAAGTTTTAAGGTCAATTCGATGAATCGCTTGCACTCTTGAAATACAATTGATGTATATTTAAAATCATCTTAATTAAATTCAATTCTTGAATTATAATGAAATTTTATATTTTAAATTATTAAAAAAATAAATTTTAAATAAAATATAATCTTTATAAATGTTACTAAAATAAATTAAAAATCAACTCATTTGATTTACAATTCTAAAAATAATAAATTTAATATTAAAACTATTTTTTTTGAAAATACTCGACTAGTTTTTTTAAAAAATATTTTTTAAGAAATAAAATGAAGGTAACAAGAGTACTATTAAAAAACAAAATGAATTAAATTTTATCTTTTCTAGATATTAAAGTTCAACTTATTTATCAATTGAATTAAAATCAAATACTATAATTGAATCCAAATACAACATAAAATTGGTTCTCAATATTTTGTATGTTTTCTCTCCTTTCTCTTTATTAAAGATCAAATTTTAAGCTGAGTAAATTTATATTTATAAAAAATCACTTAATTTATTTTTATAAAAACAACATATTGTGATTTATCATTTTAATTATATCTTTAACTGTTATTATAAAATGGCATAAAAAATATAAAACAAGTCTAATGCTACCACTATGCTATAAATAAACACCATCCCTTTTTATTTTTTAATATATATATATATAATATAATATAAACATGCATATATAATAAAAATATTTTAAGTATAGTTTAAAAAAGTCATTATTCAATTAATATAGTTATTATTTAATAAAACATAATTAAATTGGATTAAATGTAACAATGTTATAAAATTATTTATTTAATTTTCTTTAGATGGGTATGAAAACTCTTGAACATAATATAAAATATTTATTTTATTTTTTAAAAAATGGTATGAAATATCTCGAACAAAAATAAGTGAAGGGAGCACTGTTGACATTTGACATAACCTTGAAAATTTACATCACATCATACAGTTTGCACGAAACATAAGCGCGTGGGGTATCATGATAGAAGCTGGATTACGTGGCTTCTTCCAATTGGTTCGCTCTCTACATTTTTCATGTGGCGATCACAGGACAGGCGTTTTTTTTTTTTTTTTTCCATTAATAAAAGATTTTGTTTCCCTAAATATTTGCTGCCTCGATTTAATCCTTGCCGTCCATTTCTAACATGGAAAGAAATTCCATGGAACTATCTATGTTTACATTTATGCCCCTGTACGTAAGAGATAATTACGGCAAAGTCTCTGGACGGATTTTCTCTGCCATTCGTTAGCCGCTACAAATCTCCAAGCTCAGCTACTAAAAGCTATTTAAAATTTATTTTATAAAAAACAATGCTAAACATCAATGAAATATAATTATAAAAATAAAGATAATTTTTTGGAGTATGATCTCATTATAAAAATAATTTATATCAAATACAATATAAAATATTTAAATACTATATATTTGTGATTCAAAACAAAGAAGAAGAAACTAAAATAAGCTAAAATTCAAAAAAAGAAAAAGAAAAGGAAAGGCATAAAAACCAAGGTTTTTCACCCTTAAAAATTCCTTTATCCCTCCCTTGTCAAGATTAACACTTAACCATAATTTTTAGACCCGACCCGATCCAAGACCCTGTTTCCGGGTTTTGACCGGGTTATTAGATTGTCCTGGTCAATTTTTAAAAAAAAAAAATTAAAAAAACACTGTTTTAGTAAAAAAAATAAAAAATTAATGAGTTGCAACCTGGTTTTTAACTGAGTTTTGTCGGGTCGCTGGGTCACACCGAATTTTTTTTTCAAACCAACCCGGTTCTAGTCTCAAATTGGCTGGATCCCAAGTCAACATATCGGACTGGGTTTCAAAACTACATACTTAACCCATTTTTGGGGTTAAATGTTAACCTATTTTAAAATTTATTTTTCTAAAATAATAAAGGTAATAACTTTTCACCCAACTTTTAAATAAATATTCTACTAGGCTGGATTCGCTCCCAGTCTTATAATATTTTTTAAGTAATTGATATAACAGCTTTTTTGCCCTTTTTATGAACAAGCAACGAATCTTAGTTTTTTGTGTTTTTTATAGTCTAACTATAAAATATAATTACTTTTATATTCTTAAAATGAAGAAGCATTGCAAAAAACTTGTAGCTACTAACTCCAAAAGAAAAAAAAAAATTTTGTTGGATTCATGATAAGAAATAAATTTATAACATTAACAAAATGCAAAAAATATAAAAGAAAATAACTTTAATATTGTACATTAATAAAAGTGTTTGTACACAAAATAAAAATAGTATTTACTCATCATTCTAGTTCTTCTTTTCATTTGCTAGAGTGAAAATATATCTTTGAAAACTTAATATAAATTTAGAAAACTGATTTTTTTCTTTCGATTCTTCGTATAGAAAAATATAGTATTTTAATAATAAATTTCAATCTTTTCTTTTCTAACTTGGATTTTTCTAAAAATTAAAATATTATTTTGCTTCTCAAAACTATGGTAGTTTTTAGTAAGAATCGAGGTAGTGAATATATATATGTGTACATAAAGGGGCAAATTAAGCAATCTCGGTAGGGGAAGGATTCTTTGGCATCTGCTGTCATCAAGTTGTATACCATGGTGGAATAGACGACGGAGAGACCGAGATGATGACACTCGTTAGCCATGCAGATTTCTTCCTCAGACGCAATCTGCTCCAGAGACATGCGGCCGTTCCCGTCCGGCGACCCCTTAACTACCAAGGAATACAACATTTACAGAGGCAGTTAATGCCGAGACATTAATTCCTGTACTACTTTCTTAATTACCTGTCACCCAATTTCACGACCAAAATTCTGTGGGGAAATAGCATGGTTTTAATCCCCGGCTTGATCCAAGGCTAGGGTTCCAGGTCTTGGTCGAGTTGTCAGGTTGGTTGGGTTAATTTTTTTTTTTTTTAATTAAAATAATATCGTTTTAGTAAGAAAAAAAAAATAAAAGTCAATGGATTCGAGACTGAGTCTTAACCGGGTCATGCTGGGTCAACCAGGTCGCCGGGTCACACCGGATTATTTTTTTTGGTTTTTTTTCAACCTGGTCTGGTTTCAGCCCCGTATCGGCTGGGTTCCAAATCGAATCAGGTTTTAAAACTATGAGAAATAGCAACGAAGAAGAAAAATAAAAAAAACTGTGGTGGATCTGTTGCATGTGCAGTCCCTCTTTAAAACTCAAATCCTTGATCCATGGCTAAAGTGCCACAAATTAATAACCACTTTATGTCATGGCAACGTCCCTTTGGTTTCCTTTCAAGGTCCTCGTGGATTCTTTTACTTGATCTGCAAAAACTTTTCATCATTGATTCATGGCTATGCCCGTCAAAACACTCAACTTTAGGGGCATAATCTATAAACTTTTCTTGCAAAAGCAAAGTGATGCATCAAAGTATTTTGAAAAATTAATTTTTAATCTAGTTCCTTATTTAAAAGATATAACAACCCAATAGATATAACAACCCAATAGTAGATTGGTGGAGATTACATTCCCATCTAGTATACCTAAGCTTATTATAATACCGAATCTAATTGTCATGGATCTAGCTCACTTTTAGACCCAACACCTTTAGGTGTGGTTAAGAGAAAAGCCAGGTGGACATGAGTTTGGTGAATTGTCGATCTTAATATTTTTGGGATTAGCTATGCATTAAACCCAAATAAAAATGAATCTAGCGAGCTATCAGACTCCATGTCCTTGAGTTTAGCTACGCATTGCACCTAAATAGACTAGACCCAACATCCATGAGTTCAGTTATGCGCTAAATCTAATTAAACATGGATTTGGTGAACTGTCAAACTCAATATCTTTAGGTTTAGTAATGTGCTAAGCCCGAACAAATTTGAGTCTAGCACACTATTAGACCCATTACCAATGGGTTTGACATTGTTTCAAGCTCAAGTGGGTTTGAGCCATGTTGATGATATTATTTTTTTTACACTCCTATGTGTATAAAATTCTTCTAATGAATTACCATAATTTCCATCATCATTAATATTGTGTGAAGAATATTTATCTCTTATTAATATTGTATAGGAGATATTTGTCTCTTATTAATGTTATATAATAAATGTTTAACCCTCGTTAATGCTATTAAGAGACAATGACTCTTTAACCCCTTCACTCTAGCAAAAACAACAAGATCTAGGGACTATATATCTCATGAACCACACATGTAGAGAGTTCACAATTTCTATTATCTAAGTATTCATACTTTTAACTCTTGTTCTTATAATTTAAAGATCATTCTCTCATTTTATTGCAATTCCTTACTAAAAATCATTGACTTTATCATTTGATTATATCTAAATCCTACAAAAAAAAAAAAATTGTTTTGCAGGTGTTAGTTATTTTACCACCAGTCATCTACTTTGTGAGTTTTGGAGAATGAAGTATTAACATGAACGCATAATTAAATACTATCTAAACATTAAAAAACCTTATTTCTAAGCATATTGAATTTAAAAACACCATCCCATAGCAAATTAACACAAAGTTATTACATTGAACACAACTTATGACTTGGTTCAAGAATTGGGTCACAAGTTGATGGGTCAACTTGGATTAATCCAAAACAATAATATTTTTCTTTTAAAGTCAGACAAAGTTTTAATTAGATTGATTTATTAGATTGACAATCTTATATTAAATTAACCTTCAACTAATTTTATTAGAAACTAAGTTTGGGCTAGAGGTTGAGTTTAATAATCGACAAATAGTGTTTAATGTAAAAAAAAAAATCTATACTTATATATTGATGGCAATTTATGAATGGCAAGTTATTGAGTTACAATTTCTTTTTTTATAACCTATTTAACATGGGTGATGAAATCAAATGCAGACACACAAAATAAAAATATATTTTATTAATTTCAAGACATATTTTCTCGTTATTTTTATTAACTTTATATTTTTCGTTTCAAGACATATTTTCTCTTGTTTGTTTTTTTTTTTTTTAAAGTTTATGAGAGCAACTCTATGATTGCATGCAAAATCTTTGCACTTAAAATTTTCCCTGTTCGAACAGCAGCCTCTTTACAAGCAGAGAGCACTCCCTCATTTAGCGCCTTGACACTTCAATTTTGTAAGATTCAGACAGCAAGACAAACCTTAGTGGACTCGGATCTGACCATGTCGTTAGTTGTCAATAAAAAAGTTAGTAATTTCAGCCCATATTCAAGGGCAACATCGGAATATCGAGTTGTGATTACTCCATTAAACGTTGCCCTTCTCTTAATCAACAAACATTAATTACCTTGCTAATGAAGCTTTTAATAATAATAGTTATTATTATTAAGGAAGAGAAAATCAAGAAAAAACAAGAAGAGAGAAAAAAAAAAACACACAGAGACAGACGTTAAAGAAGGGGAAGAAACGTTAAACAAGAAAAGTTCCTTGCTTTGACAGCAGAGACAGAGAAAGGAGAGAGGAGCTTATTCTCTTCTTCATAAAATTTTGGCCTTGTTGAAGGGTTTAAGCTTCTCTTTTTTATATTTTTTAAAATCAAATTCTTTGTATTGTTATTGGTTTTTTTTGGTGTAAATCCATTGTGGGAGCAATCAGAAGTGGAAACAGAAGTGAAAGATTTTTTTGTTTTGGTTTGGTTTTATCTATAGTAGTAGATCGAGGAGCGAACCCAAGTTTCTGATCTGATCAGTCCCGGTTAAAATGGTACTTGCTGCTTATCTTTATTTGTTTTTTCATTTTGTTTTTTTTTGTTTTTGTTGCAATTTCAAGCTGTGGATGCTTTAATGGATGGCTTTTCTTCTGCTTGCTGGTGCACTGATCTGTGCTTAAATTGAAGTTGAAGATGTTATCTGTTTGGTGATATTAGCATATTCTGCACCCCCATTTTGCTCGAATGTTTTTTTTTTTTTTTTGGTGATGATTTGATCTCATTGAGATATGTGCAACGAATTTTTTTTTTTTTTTCCAAGTGCCCATTTTAGTTCAAGAAGTAATACTAAGGGGTTTTGGACTTTTAGGTTTACCATGTTGACAAAGCTATTTATAAATCGATTAATGTAGTTTAGGTTTTAATTGAATCGATTAGCATAGATGAGATGCACAGTTTGATGCGATAATTGAGTATACTTGGATTGCTGTTGTGGATTAGTGATGATAACTGACTCAAGGTTTGCTATCAAAATAATGAACGAACGAGTCCTTTTTTTTATATAATTTTAGCAACACATTTTGATGTTGTGTTCTCGTTAGATGGTACATGAATTGGAAATGGAGGCTGCATTCCATTTTTGCAATTTGTATTTGTTCATCTTTAGTACCTCACCTCAAGTCAACCCATTTTGAACTCGTGGGCTAGGGATTACAGGGGACTCTGCTCTGGCGTTCTTTTCAATACTTTATGTATGGTTTAGTTGTCCCTGCATGATTAAAGCTTTGTGAAACACCATATTTTAATTAGTTTTTTGTTGCTTGTACCTTGAAATGGAACTGGAGTCCCTTATTTGATGCATTTTTCATCAATGGCTATACTTAATTCAACTCTATTAAGACCTCCTTCCTGCAAAATGTGGCAGGCCACATGAATCATTTCAGTTTATTTCTTTTTGTGGATGTAATGTATCTGTATGAAGAAGACTTGGGGGCATGTAATTGGATTTAATGGCCTCAGTTTCAGTTTTATTATTTGTTAATAACTTCATGCAACCCACAGATGGCCCCTAAGAAAAGAGGCTTTGCAACAATCTCTTGCCCGGTACCCTCCAAGCCCCCTAAGAAAAAAGGTTAAGCAATAAGCACTTGCCTAGTACTCTCCAACATTTGCTTTAATTTTCTATGAGGGCTGTTGTTTCCACTATGGGATTGACATTTTGAGTATCAAGTGGAGCCAATCAAACAAATATATCAATCAACACTGCATTCTCAGCATATAGAATATGGGTGTAAATGATGGAAGGAGATTGTATTTTCTGCATTAGCAACTCAAATGATGAAACAATGACAGCTGAAATGTTCCTTTGTAGTCTGTATCTATTGTTCGGTATATTTAGTATACTTATGGAATTAGATGTAGAAATTATTTCCCAGTCGATTCATGGAGATTGAAAATTCATGGTCACCATTTCGACAATCATCGATGGCTATGTACAATCAAAAGTGCTCATTTACTATAACAATACCATATCTGATGCTTGTATCTTATTTGGGTGGCGTAGTATGACTTGATAAATTTAAGAGGCAAAACATTGACACTTTTGGCTTTGTAGGCCTCTGCTGCCAGTCTGGTGGTTGGATCTCTTGTTTGGCTGGAAGACCCTGATGAAGCTTGGATAGATGGCGAAGTTGTGGAGATAAACAAAGAAGACATTAAGGTCCTCTGCACGTCTGGAAAGACGGTGAGTGCTTTTATTAAGACTCCACAATGCCCATGTTTGATGTGCCCAAACTTTAATTCGGACTTGTTATTTACTTTCGTTCTTTTGCCATGCCTTGTTGGTTTGTTTTTGTCATCAAGCATATATCCCACTGAAGTTCTGTGTTTCATTGCATGAAATTTGATCATATATATAATTTTTAATTATATTACTGAGAATGCATGGCAATGAGAAAGGAGATGTGCTGAATTTGGGTTTCTTTTTTCTGTAATCTTGGAAAACTACAGGTCACTGTCAAGGCTTCCAAAACATACCCTAAGGATGCTGAAGCCCCTCCATGTGGAGTGGATGACATGACAAAACTGGCTTATCTGCATGAACCAGGTGTCCTACAGAATTTGAGATCGAGATATGACATGAACGAAATTTATGTGAGTATTCAAAAGCAAAAGGTTGCATTTTCTTTTCATGAGGGTTGGTGTCGGTTAGCTAAGTTGAACTGGTGCATGCTCTTATCCACTTCCTAATCTATTGACACTGATACTGTAAATGGTGTCCCCAGACTTACGTTGGGAATATATTGATTGCCGTGAACCCTTTTACGAAGCTACCACATCTGTATAATAGTCACATGATGGCCCAATATAAAGGGGCAAGCTTTGGTGAGCTGAGCCCACACCCTTTTGCTGTTGCAGATGCTTCATACAGGTACTAAATTGTTAGTAATTGACAGTTTGTGTACTTATAACTTTTCTTGTTAGACGATGAAAAGGCTATTGCTGCTGATGCAGACTAATGATGAATGAAGGAATAAGTCAGTCAATTTTAGTTAGTGGTGAGAGTGGTGCTGGTAAAACGGAAAGCACAAAATTGCTAATGCGCTACCTCGCTTACATGGGAGGGAGAGCTGCAACTGAGGGGAGGACTGTTGAGCAGCAAGTCCTGGAGGTGATATGGTCTCACATTTTCAGTTTTATTTGGAAGTTTTGAGAAATTTGCTATTTCTGCCATTAGATAATCCATGACATGCTTGCTTTTGTTGTATTTCATCCATTTCGCAGTCTAATCCTGTTCTGGAAGCATTTGGTAATGCAAAGACTGTTAGAAACAATAATTCAAGGTGGGATGACGTATCATAAAACTTAATGTATATGTTGTTAATACTTTGCTATTTTGTCAGCTTGATTAGGCTCTGTTCTTATTTGCATGCTGTAGTCGTTTTGGTAAGTTCGTGGAGATTCAGTTTGATCAGGGGGGACGGATTTCAGGAGCTGCTATCAGAACTTATTTGCTAGAAAGGTCACGTGTTTGCCAGCTTTCTGATCCTGAGAGAAATTACCACTGTTTTTACATGCTTTGCGCTGCACCACCTGAGGTAATTTGTCTAGATTGCTTTACAGATGGTTGCTACTCGCAAAATTTAAGACAATAGATATAGATCCTGCCCCTTCTGTAAGAGTTTTGTTTTCTCTTTCCAACTTGTATTCATTTTTTTGGTACTTTGGTGATAAATTTCATGGAGTGCAAATATCGCTTTCTTTTATCAGCTTAATTTATACTCCTGTAAGATTCAATTTTTTGAAATTTTTACTGTATTTTGTCTCATGAAATCGAACTGTGATATATATAAACCAAAATTGATTTGAAAACTAATGCCTCCAAAGTTATTGTTTAATCAGTATACTAGTATTTGTCTCCTTTCTGCTTGGTGGACTTTAATTATAGCCACAGTTCTAAAAATTACTCATAAACATTCAAATGTTGAATTTCTTACTTTCTAATGTTTAGTGTAAATTCTTTTCCTTATGCTGTAGGATGTTCAAAAGTACAAATTAGGGAATCCAAGAACATTCCATTATCTTAATCAATCAAATTGCTATGAATTGGATGTTGTGGATGATTCCAAGGAATACATTGCCACAAGAAGAGCAATGGAGATTGTTGGAATAAGTGCTGAAGAGCAGGTATATGGAGCTCTTTCTCAAAGACAGTGTCTTTAAAGGATAGAAATCTCATTAAATGTTAATTGTCATCTTTCTGCTATGCTTTCAGGATGCCATATTTCGAGTTGTGGCTGCAGTCCTCCATCTTGGAAACATTGAGTTTGCAAAAGGGAAGGAAATGGACTCATCAGTGCCTAAAGATGAAAAGTCTTGGTTTCATTTAAGAACTGTGGCTGAGCTTTTAATGTAAAGAATCAATTTCATTTACCACATGCATACACTCTAAAAGCCATGCTATTCTAACAACACATACACTTTATATGCCATCATAAGAAGTGCAGCTTCTGAAATCATGATTTTCCTTAGGTGTGATCCAAAAGCATTGGAAGACTCTCTCTGCAAACGTGTAATTGTTACCCGTGATGAAACCATTACAAAGTGGCTGGATCCCGAATCTGCTGCAGTTAGTAGAGATGCGTTGGCAAAAGTTGTGTATTCAAGGCTGTTTGATTGGTAAATTTCATTCTCACTCTTAGAAAGTTATTTCAGGATGTTCCTTGCACATTAATTAATGGTTACAGTGTTCAATTATGCTGACTTCTTCAAAGCATTGACTCCGCTGTTTGGGATCACTCATCTTATCTAATAGTTTCCCTTGTTTTGTCTGCAGGCTTGTTGATAAGATTAATAGTTCAATTGGTCAAGATCCTCACTCAAAGTACTTAATTGGTGTGCTGGATATTTATGGATTTGAGAGTTTCAAGACAAACAGGTGCTTAACTGGTATGCCTTTCTGTTTTATAATTTATTAGTTCTTTAAGAGAACCGGTACAAGTTTTACTTGTGCCTCTCAAGACAAGTCTGGCATCATGTCTTGAGGCAATAGAATCTGTGCTATGTAGGAGTGGATGCTAGGGTGTAGAGTATGATTAGGCTGTGTAGATTAGTTGAGAAAGAAACTAAGATTGTTAGGCCAATCACTGTCTTCCAGCTTTAATGTTTCTGCCTTTGTAATCGCACTGGTTCAAGAAACTCCACCAAGCTTCCTTCACCCATCATTGCTGGAGCACTGTACTTGCCTCATGCGGACATTGAGAGAGGAGCTCATGCCCAGTCAATGTTCTTATCACTTTGGGATGTGCTGGAGTATATGATGGCGTGTGCTGTTCTGGGGATGTTTTCAATATAGAATAGCCACCAGCTCTGCTTTCATAGAGGGCAGAGCAAAGACGTCAATGATAGTGGAACCAATCACCTTGTGATGACCTTTTGTTGATGCCTATTTGATTCTTTCATCTGATGCTTGGTATCATTTGGTTCCTGCAGTTTTGAGCAATTTTGCATCAATTTGACAAATGAGAAGCTTCAGCAGCATTTCAATCAGGTACATTTACGGAAGTTTTCTATTCCATACAAGGAGGCCCTTGTTATTTCTCATTATATTGTATAATTTATGATGCAAATCCTTCTTTTGTGCAGCATGTTTTCAAAATGGAGCAAGAAGAATATACAAAAGAAGAAATCGATTGGAGCTACATTGAGTTCGTTGATAATCAAGATATTCTGGATCTCATTGAAAAGGTTTTTTAACCTCTACATAAGTTTTTGCTGGCATGGTTT
This sequence comes from Populus alba x Populus glandulosa, assembly GCA_033617975.1. Taxonomy (NCBI): domain Eukaryota; kingdom Viridiplantae; phylum Streptophyta; class Magnoliopsida; order Malpighiales; family Salicaceae; genus Populus; species Populus alba x Populus glandulosa. The sequence continues at coordinate 26,466,997 of CM066144.1, read as the reverse complement.
AATCGGCTGTAACACACTTAGTTTTTTTTTCTAATCGTGGTAAATGATATTCGAGTCTGCTGCATGCTATGCAATTAATTTCTTTCATTATTAAGTGGATTTCAAATGGATGGTGTAGCATCCGTGACAGATATTGATGCAGTGATTTTTGTTAACTTTCATCTCACTATCTCGATAAAGAGGGTTTTTTTTTTAAAAAAAAAAGTTTAAAAGAAGATTATATTTAACTGACTGAAAAGAATTATGAAATTGCGATGGAGAATAAGTCGTCTTCCTAATGTGAAAGAAAAACAAAGAAATATCATAGAAGAGCAGTCCAGTCCTGCTGAATATCAGCTAAGTACAGCCCTAGAGCATTTATAACCTTACATCAAAAGAAGAGATGAAAACTATTGAATCCTACAACCTTGTCTATGTACTGGTTCTCAAAGATTCTAGCATCTCTCTCCAAGCAGATATGCCACAAATGTGACACTACTTTTGGTGCCACACTGATTCTTTTCTTACTGTCTTGGAACTTATGTTAGTCTTACTCTTCTGTGTTAACAGTTGCTCACTATTTCTTTTTGAAACTGAAAAGGCAACAATGAAATCTTTAATTTCATTCATGGGTTACCTTTTTGTCAATATTCACTGTTTCCAATGAATTTTCAGAAACCTGGTGGTATAATTGCTCTTCTGGATGAAGCTTGGTAAGTATGCTAGCAAAGTTGCTGTATGCATTCTCTTCTAGCACACAATAAAACCAGTGACTTAAAAGTTCTGGCAAACATTACCTTTTCTCCCTGAATCAGTCTTTGACTTTTTCTTATTGTAGGATAGCTGATTCATGTCTTTTGTACTTTGTAGCATGTTTCCAAGATCAACACATGAAACATTCGCCCAAAAGTTATACCAGACATTTAAAAACCACAAGCGGTTTGCCAAGCCAAAATTAGCCCGAAGTGATTTCACAATTTGCCATTATGCTGGTGATGTAAGTCTCTGTCTGACTGCTTATGGCAAACACTAAATGTTGTAAAACAATAATGAACTTTAAATTTTGAAACACTGGCAAGTAACTTGAGATAATTATCAGGTCACATATCAAACAGAATTATTCCTGGACAAGAACAAAGATTATGTTGTTGCTGAACATCAGGCACTCATGGGCGCTTCCAAATGTTCCTTTGTGTCGGGTTTATTTCCACCTTTAGCAGAAGAATCTTCCAAACAATCAAAGTTCTCTTCTATAGGTTCTCGGTTTAAGGTGTGATGGTCTATTTTTTTTCATTATGATGTGCTTTGTCTGCTTTTTCGGCATGAAGTTCTGATTTGTACTTTCCACAGCAACAACTGCAAGCATTACTTGAAACTCTCAGTGCAACTGAGCCACATTACATTCGTTGTGTAAAGCCCAATAATCTTCTTAAGCCAGCGATCTTTGAGAATAAGAATGCTCTTCAACAACTGCGATGTGGGGTGAGATTGTTACTGTCTATTACTCTCTGTCCGTGAATTTTTTATTGTTGTAATTAGAATTGCCTGAATGTTTACAATCCAATACGGTTTGCGTCTCATCTCAGGGAGTCATGGAGGCAATTAGAATTAGTTGTGCTGGATTTCCTACTAGAAAGACATTTGATGAATTTGTAGATCGATTTGGCCTTCTCGCACCTGAAGTTTTGGATGGGAGGTATATGATTCTTTCTCTTTCATAAGATGTTCTTCCCAAGAATTGAAGATCCTGACTTTTTCATCATATACTTTATGTTAGTTCGGATGAAGTCACTGCTTGCAAGAGGCTCCTTGAGAAGGTTGGGCTCACGGGCTATCAGGTAATTATTTGACAAGTGAGAAACCCTCTTCTCGCAGCATTATTCTTTTCTAGAGTTGTGTGCCCTTCCTCAGCTGCTGTGAATTTTAACTCCTTTTAATGGTTGCTCTAATAATAAAGCTTCTTTTGAAATTGTGCATGCATTATCATGTGGGCTTGCAGTGATCTTCTGAGAAGGTTTTTGAGCTACCATGACATTTCATTTTCTTTTGCAGATTGGGAAAACCAAGGTATTTCTTAGGGCTGGTCAAATGGCAGAATTGGATGCTCGTAGGAGTGAGGTCTTAGGAAGATCAGCTAGCATTATTCAGAGGAAAGTCCGGTCATATTTGTCTCGCAGAAGCTTTATTACACTTCGTCGGTCTGTGATACAGATTCAATCTGCCTGCAGAGGTAACATATGGGGTTAAAAGCTGTATTGGTGCATGTATTCTCATTTCTAATTGTCTTGAGTTTATCTGTACGTGATGCAGGACAAATTGCTCGCCATTTCTATGAGAACATGCGCAGGGAGGCTGCTTCTCTGAGAATCCAAAGAGATTTACGCATGTATATTGCTAGAAAAGCTTATAAAGATTTGTGTTATTCTGCTATATCGATTCAAACAGGCATGCGTGGGATGGCTGCTCGGGATGATTTACGCTTCAGAAGGCAGACTAGAGCAGCGATTATGATCCAGGTAAGATATTCTTGAGAAATCAATCATCAAGTTCAAAAATTTTCTCCAGCAGTTTTTGGTAATAATATTCTGTTCATGTAGCAATGATTTGATTTCCCTTTTCTGCTTTGTGTTCCTGATTTGAATTTGTTCAATTTGTTTCTGTAACCCAGAGTCAATGTCGCAAATACCTGGCCCGATTACATTATAAGAAGTTAAAGAAAGCAGCAATCACAACGCAATGTGCATGGAGAGGAAGAGTTGCTCGTAAAGAACTGCGAAATCTTAAGATGGTCAGTTTCCCTTGTTTTTCTTGTTTTTCCATTGGATCTTATGGTGCATGGTTTGGGCAACAGCTGAGGATGGAAGCTGTATTTTCTTCTCTTTTGTTCCATCAGATCTTGTGCTATGAAAAGACTATTACATGGTTTTCTTCCTGTCAGTGTACTGTGTCCTGCACTGCTAGGAAGGTTGCATGCGACTGTTAGTTTTTGCTTAATCTGTATTTTGTGAAAGAACTAACCACACTCCACTGCATTAGGAAATAAAATATAGAGAATTATTTTTTCGTGTTCCTGGATTTCTTCAAGCTGTCTGGAGTTTGGACTTTGTGCCTGTGTTATTATGTTTTCTAGTTTTGTATTTAAAAATTATTTTGTTCTCTCAAAGCAGGTGCACATGCTGTTCTGTTCTTTTATTTTATGTATATTTAGAGGTTCTTCTACATGAATTCTTCTTCTTCTTCTTCTTCTTTTTCAGGCTGCAAGAGAAACAGGAGCTCTTCAGGCTGCCAAGAATAAGTTGGAAAAGCAAGTTGAAGAATTAACATGGAGACTTCAGCTGGAGAAACGCATGAGGGTATGTATGATAACACACCAATAAACTTATTAAATGAGCTTTATTTGTATCGTCTAAAAATGGGACCAAATTCCATCAATTTTTAATTGTTGTCTCTAGTCATTTTTCTTTTAGTTATGTCCATGCTTTTCAATTGTTTTTTATAGCACTCTAGAATTTGGGCAAAGTGATTGCTGAAACAAGCGTAAGAATAAGTGTGCAGTTATTGTTTTAAAAACTTCCATTTTGTTCCTGTTTTCTGCTCCTTGTTTGTTCTATTGAGACCAAGTACAGGAGACACTTAACTGTTGGACATGTCGCTTCAACAAAAAATAGAACTCCAAAAACGTGCATGGACAAAGCTCCTGTATGCTAATGCTTTTTAATGCTGATGCCTATAACTTCTGCTTAAGCTATCTGCTTCGCTTGTGACTATCCAACATGAATGCTTTTTGTATATCTGATACACTTAACTGCTGAATATACTTTGGCAAAATATAAAACTAAATAAACCTTGAATATCTCCTCCTATAACTTTATGTTTCACGTGTAATATGTAGGCTGACGTGGAAGAGGCCAAAACACAAGAAAATGCAAAGCTACAATCTGCTTTGCAAGAAATGCAACTTCAGTTCAAAGAAACTAAAGAAATGCTAGTAAAGGAACGTGAGGCTGCCATAAAGGTGGCAGAGAAAGTACCTGTTATACAGGAGGTTCCAGTAGTAGACCATGTGGCCCTGGAGAAACTTGCTATAGAAAATGAGAAACTCAAGGTAAGGAGGATTGATAGTCAAGGATCTCTATTTCGCTTGATGATGCCAACATTTATATCACTGCATGAAGTAAAGGCTTCTCAGAAGTTCTCTCCAATATTGGGGTGAATTACTTGTGAATTCGTTTTTGCTAATTAGATTATATTTATGTGATTAATTTCAGGCTCTGGTAACATCACTGGAAAAGAAAATTGATGAAACAGAGAAAAAATTTGAAGAGACAAGCAGAATAAGCGAGGAAAGATTGAAGCAAGCTTTGGAGGCAGAGTCAAAAATAGTTGAATTGAAGACTGCTATGCATAGGTATTTTTCATGGTTAAGCTGTGTTTGTGAGGGGGCAGGGATTCTTATGATCATTGATTAGCACAATGTGGGAATTGGACTATTCTATGTTCATAGCAGTCCCTTGATACTCATGCTCCCTGTTTTCCCTTTTGACTTGTTAGGCTTGAAGAAAAGTTTTCTGACATTGAAACGGAGAACCAAGTTCTTCGGCAGCAAGGGCTGTTACAAACACCTGCAAAGAAGCTGTCAGAGCGTCCTCCAATTCCACCAACTCAGGTGAATGTTTTCTGCAAGCTTGTTTTGGTTTACACTCTCTCTCCTTTCTTCTCTCTCATTTGTTTTTATTTTAATTGCAGAGTTTGGAAAATGGCCACCATCCGAACGACGAGAATAAAGCCAATGTAATGATTTTCTTTTCTTTGACCATCTACTTACTGTAACTGTGCTTGTGTTATTTAATTAACTGTTTGAGTTATTTTTGCAGGAGCCACAGAGTGCAACACCGGTTAAGACGTATGGCACAGAGTCAGACAGCAAGTTTAGGAGATCCCACATTGAGCGTCAACATGTATGTGCTTTCAAAGATTGGGATGTGCTTCATCTGTTGTGTTTGTTCTTATGCAGAGCATCGGCTATGTAATTTCAACATTTTGAGTCTTGTTCTTGCTGCAGGAGAATATTGATGCGCTTATTAACTGTGTAACAAATAACATTGGGTTCAGTCATGGAAAGCCTGTTGCTGCGCTTACCATTTACAGATGTCTTCTCCACTGGAAATCTTTTGAAGCAGAAAGGACTAGTGTGTTTGATCGTCTCATTCAAATGATTGGTTCAGCAATTGAGGTAACTGGGTATATTATGATGGTTGTTCCTTAAAAGGCATTCTTGAATTGGAGGGAAATGATTTAATTAAACAAGGAATATCATGGATGGAGATACATAAGTTGAACTGTTGGAGCTCTTACAACTTCCACTCAACAATGATCAAACAGCACAAGTACCATAACCGTATTCTTGATTGCAGAATGAAGAAAACAATGAACATATGGCTTACTGGTTATCAAATACATCTACTTTATTGTTTTTACTGCAACGAAGTATAAAGGCAGCTGGTGCTAGTGCAACTCCGCAACGGAAACCTCCCTCAGCAACATCCTTGTTTGGGAGGATGACAATGGTATCAGAATTTTCGTTAAGTTTCCTCTTTCGAAAGGTGGATTTCTTTCTCTAAATTGGCTTCTGTGTCAATCCCAGGGTTTTCGCTCATCACCATCTTCTTCCAACCTTGCTGCTGCTGCTGCACTGGCTGTCGTGCGCCAGGTAGAGGCAAAATATCCAGCCTTGCTTTTCAAGCAACAACTTGCAGCATATGTAGAGAAAATTTATGGAATTATTCGAGACAACTTGAAGAAGGAGTTGGCATCTTTGCTTGCCTTATGCATTCAGGTATTCTGTTTGATTCACCACTCTCATATGCAATTGCTTTGGAGCCAATTTCAGTCTCATTTCCCATCATATTTTGAAGCAATATTTTTTTAAGTCAAGTTGTTTTTATGCTGAATTTAGGCACCCAGGACATCCAAGGGAAGTGTACTAAGATCTGGACGGTCCTTTGGGAAAGATTCTCCTTTAAGTCACTGGCAGAGCATTGTTGATAGTCTAAACACTCTCCTGAGTACATTGAAGCAAAATTTTGTACGATCTTTATCGGTTTCTCTGTTAATTTTCTTTTAAAATGCAGATGTTCTTACAGATATTGGTGTTTCAGGTGCCTCCAGTTCTTATCCAGAAGATCTATACTCAAACTTTCTCATATATCAATGTGCAATTGTTTAACAGGTATTCAGTCATTTCGGTCCTTTGATTTTATAATTTTTTTGCTGAAAGGTTTTCTTATATGGGAATCCCTTGTGATATCCAGTCTTCTCCTACGTCGTGAGTGTTGCACATTTAGCAATGGTGAATATGTAAAATCTGGGTTAGCTGAGCTAGAGCTATGGAGTGCCCAAGCAAAAGAAGAGGTAATCTGATATGCCTTTACTTGTCAGTTTACTGTCACTATGCTTATCTTGTGATGATTATTTACTTTTCTGCGATGTAGATTCCTTGCCTGTCATGTGTGTAAATTTCCCTGATTCTCGTGCTTTCACCTCCTTTGATTGCAGTATGCAGGTTCATCTTGGGATGAACTTAAGCACATAAGACAGGCTGTTGGATTTTTGGTATGCTAGAAGAATGCTTCTCTTCTGAGTCTTAAACCACTAAATCTCTTGCCATGTTTTTCACTGAATCTTTTATTAATAATTTTGGTTCACAGGTCATACATCAGAAGTACAGAATATCCTACGATGAAATCACAAATGATCTGTGCCCTGTAAGTCTCTCTGTGCATGTACACATGTATATCTGCTTGCATTGTTCGGTAGAGCAGTTTTGAGAAACTTGATTTGTGCAACCAGCCCTATTTTATTTTTATTCAGGCTGTGTTTTTATTTCTCTGCATACCCCACCCTTCAGTTTTATATTTATGTTTGGGCAATTTGTTTTGTTATTTGTTTCATGCAATTCTCTCACATCAATGCTTTGATTGCTCAGATCTTGAGTGTTCAGCAACTATATAGAATATGTACACTATATTGGGACGACAATTATAATACTCGGAGCGTGTCACCTGGTGTAAGTTCTTATATCTAAATTTTTTAATAATGGTGTTTTTGGATTTATATACCTTATCAACTGGATTTGAATGATCAATGACTTCACCCATGATTTCTCTTCAGGTCATTTCTAGCATGAGGGTACTGATGACAGAAGACTCCAACAGTGCTGTTAGCAATTCCTTTTTGTTGGATGACAATTCTGGGTAAGAGTTTCTTCAATTTCATATACTTGCGATTTAGTACTATACAAAGTAGATTCAGATTTCAGAAGAAGCTGTATTAAAAAAAATCCTCTCTTACATATTTGGATATGCAGAACATTAATGTGAAAAGCTTCTTCCTATCCTGTAGAAGTAGGAAAGTGCATGTTCTTTGAAGATATATATGATTTTTTTTACATCTATAAGATGAAGTACAAAAAAATGATTGCACAGTGCAGGACCATTTAGCGAAGTTTTAGATGTCTGTATTAGGCTCAGGGTTGTAGAATTTGGTGATTTTGGGGTTTATAAATTGGAAACAAATTTGAATTGTAAGAAATGAAATGGAACAAGGTAGAAACTACTAGCCTCCACTAGTAGATTTTAAGGAATCACTCCATGTGTAGAAAATCTAAGCATTACTCCCGGGGGGGTTTCGAGGAGTTGCTCCATAGAGAAAGCACTTGTATGGTTATTAACAAGACTTGTAATTTCGCAGCAGCATGTAATTTGACAGCAACAGTGCTACGATTGCTTTTCTATGAAGTGGTCTTTTCACAACAACTAAAACAAATGTCTTTATGTTCACTCTTTCAATATGATCAAACTGATTATTCTTAATACAGCATTCCCTTCTCTGTGGATGACCTTTCTAATTCACTGCAAGAGAAAGATTTCATGGATGTTCAACCGGCGGAGGAACTACTCGAGAACCCAGCCTTCCAATTCTTACACGAGTAAAGATAAAGAGGCTCAAGCATGCTCTTCTTATTTATTTTGGTGCGAAGTAGGCAAGGAATCTTGCTCTTTGGTCAGTAGTGTTACTTGGTTGTAAATTTACCCCCTTTTTTGGTGGTTTACACGCTTTTTCTGCATCCCTGCTCCTTTGTAGAATATTCCTATTTATTTATTTGTTTCTTTGAGATTCGAAGTTGTAAAATCCTTTTTGGCTATCGAAGGGGCAAGGATATATCTTCTTGTTCAGTGAGTGTGCATTCATTGGTCATTTTTTAGGCAGCAAAAATTCATAGAGAATTCATTAGGGCAAGCAGTGTCTTTGGTTGGTGGTTGAGGCATTGCTCTCTCTCTCCACCCTATTTTTTTTCTGTAAAAAAGAGAGAAACTCAGACATACAAACATTATACCTAGTAATGAGAAGTATATGGAATTGGTTTATGCACTTCTCTGTTTTGTTTTCTTTATGTTATATGCCTTCATATTGAATGAATTTTGTACCTAGCTTCATACCAATTCAACCTCCACAGCCATGCATTGCTGCTAAAAATTGAGCAATAAATCATTATTGCCTGTATGAATGGCTGTTGAGGAATGATCTGCTAGGGTATAATTTACTGACTTGTACTTTCAGAAGTCAAAGAAGGTAGCGAGTACTTTTATGAATTTCTTGTGTTGGCTGAAGAAGATTCTTGTATCATCGAGCAGCCGGTGGATTTTGCAGATTCTGGGAAGTTGCTTAGAAGCATGTCTTAACTTTGGTGAGGTTTCAAGAATTCTATTAAGCATAGTGTTGATGAGCAACAGAAACAAGATTTTGCCATGCGACGGGGGATTCCTTCCTTCAATTTGTGTATGCTTTGGTGCTAGATGTACAAAATTCCACTTCGACGAGGGTTGTGTAGGAGTCCTAGCTTAGAGTTCCCCAGTTTGAAACTGATACCTGTTTATCGTATTAGATACTTCGGAGTAGTGTATTTTTCATGTATTTATCAAACCGGTTTAGTAGGTCGGTCCAGTAACTTGTCATCTTGGATCTTATTTCGCATCGGGTTTGCTTTTGAGCTAAGTCGAGAGTTGACTCCGATCAAATACAGTGACCTAACAGGTTACTTTATGATATGATTGACTTTGTCAAATTCAGATAAAACTTGATCAAGTCATTTTAGAAGAATTTTTTATCAAAAAAAATTATATTTTATTTTCTTGTTTTAAATTAAAAAAGAAGCTTGAAACGATATTTTAAGAGATTAGAAGTAATTTGTAAGTTCGACCTAAGTAAATCAACTTGTAGCTCGATCAATTCATGTTATTATGATAGAGTTCACTTTACATGATTGAGAGTACTGATTCAGGAGTTCCTAACAATTTCTTTTAGCCACGTGTAACATTTTTCTTTACATATACACATAAAAGCTTGTGATTCAACAGTATTCTTGCAACGCAAGAGAGACAGGGACTCAAAGTTTAAATGCTATATTTGTCAGTCCAAATCCGTTGTTGTTCCCAATTTCTTTTTGAGAGAGAAAGCTCAACTAAGCCTTAAATGTTCTTGAGCTAGATAAGAAAAGGTTCCTAACTCTCTTGAGTAGTGAATGGGATTTGCCTTTAGTATTTGCATATGCCATTGTTTCTGTTGTTGTAGGGTCCGATCACTACAGTTTCTTGCAAAATTAGTCTTTGATTCCAATATTATCATCAGTAAGTATTATGGGAACCCAAGGAGCATATGTCTCATCACTAAGATAGATTGTGTATCTTTTTCCGTTAAATATAAAAGAGATAAAAATATATTTAATCGAACGACAAAGATAACAAAGACAAGACGGGATAGAACCGATAAAAATTAAGAAAATAAAGAAAGAATTAACAACCTGCAAACACAAATATCTAAGATTTGATACAATGGAGTTATCATACTAGATGAAGATTGACAAGCTATATTAATAAATGATAATGTGAAATCAAATGGAGCTTTTGATCATAAAATGGGGACAAAAGTTCTCTCATGGCACCCATGAGGAATGCACATGGAAAACCCACAAAAACTTCACCTAGTACGCTATGGTGTGTGTCTAGTACGACTCCACCATAGCCATCTCCACCACAAGGTTCACTAGAATTTAGGGTGAGGACCATGCATGATTCTTGTTTATAAATGTGGATTTGGACTCAGGACCCCTACTACGTACTTGGACCATTTTTGATCTTCAAAACTATACAACTGTAATACTACATATGTGATTAATTCATTTGGTCCAACACGAATAACATCTCAAGTTATCGGTTATGTGTCAACTGTCAAATCAATGAATCTATCTGATACATTAACTATGCTAATATATATTATCAAAACTAAATATTTTTATATATGTTGATCTTAATAAGTTGAGTTGATTTTGATTGAGAAATTGAACTTCCTCGAATTAGATTGGATTTAAAAATTACATTCAAAATGTATATCGACATATAAAATTTGTTGATTAAATCATATCCATAGTTTAATGCGGTCAAACACGTGGTTTTACCATGATATCAAACAAACAAAACCTTATTCGACTAGGGTTGAGACCGACTTGGCCCCTTTCCTTGATCAGTTTTAGCAATCTGTAATCGGTCCATGGTATAGTTATCATTTAGGTCCCCTCTCCTCCATGTCTCTGTCTTCTTGGTTAGTTCTTGTTGACACTTGGGAGATTTAGAGAGGAAGAGGAGTCATCCCCATCCACATGCATAATCATGCACCCACCTCGCAATCAACTCATCTCTTCCACTTGCAATTCCACGCCTACTGACGATGTTGGGTCCATTTTTCAGGTTGTGAACATGACGAGCCACGCCTTTGAACCCAAACTTAACCATCCAACCCTTTCCCTATCTCAATCTCTTCTCCATTTTCTATGAAACAATTTCTTGTTTCCTAATTTGTAGTCTACTGCCGATGCTGCCATCTACAACACTACCATGCTACTTAATTTAGGCTATTTTCATGCACTGTAAAAGCTTGTTTGATAATACGAATGTGATTATTTTTCAAATAATTTTTCGTATTAAAATATATATCAATGATGTTTTTTTATTTTTAAAAAATTATTTTAACATCAGCACATTAAAATAATTTAAAACATCAAAAACATATTAATTTGAAGTAATTACATGGTAGATTGCATGGCTAAACAAGAAATGCGGAGATCAAGTGAATTTGTTGCCTGATTTTGACTCCACCATTAATATTATGGCCTTGTTTATGTGTCTTTTATTGTTATGCTTTTGAGTTTATTTCTATTCTGTTTTGTAGAGGAATACTTGGTTATGAGTTCATTAGGATGGATATTCTTTGGTTTTCTTTGCTGTTACTTATCTTAGACTGTGTTTTTTTTTTTATGATTTTTTGTCATATTAAGTTATTATGCAGCTTCTGTACTAATCTTGCCAGATTTTGACGTCTAAATAATATAAGTATTTTTTTAAAAAATATATATTAATTTGAAGTTAATAAAAAAATAAAAAATTTTAAATTTTTTTTAAAATATTTTTAAAACATAAAAACAAACAAAATAATATATAACTCGATATCTATTTAATTCAGGACATGTTTTGAGCTAAGATTTCATGAAAGACAAAGGAGGGCTGTCGACTCTTGTAGAACCCGATACATTTATACAGAGAGGATGACTGCCAACTATATCCAACTCATCAATTGGCATGGAAATATAATTTGGAATATTGTGTTGAAATTGAGATCTTTTGTGCAATATTTATTATCTTCCATACACATGATTTTCTTCATCTCTTCGTATTTGACCTTTCTATAGCCGAAAACAACGAAGTTTCTGAGGGGATAACACCGTGGGAGCTATCAGGGACCAGTGCAGAAATCCTTGCAAATTAAATTCAGAGGAATTATGACAGATGGTGACTTCTACCAACAATATAGTTAATTAGCTAATTATTAATTAGTTAATTATAATTTCCAAACCTTATAGTAGAGATCATAATTATCTAATTAATTAAATTAGCCAAGGCATAAAATAGAAACGATTCTCCTCATCTAAAAAGACAGCAAAAGCTCCCAGCATTAATTTGGAAGATCCAACCTAGATATTAAGCATTTTCCAAAAAAAAAAAAAACTAAAACAATAAATAAATTTTTAATGTGCTCTTCCAATTCATTTTTTATTATGATTAGATTAAGTTCATCATAATGTCATATATCACCACCTTATTACAAATCTAATGCTCTTTTTTTTTGTAAAAAAAAAAATAGAAGGGATTTTTTCCTATGTACTCAAATGTTTGAATATATATATATATATAACACTACTTGGATAGCCGACGAAGAACTATTTTTTTTTTTTATAGAAAAGAAGTTGATTTTTTCCATACATCACAATCAATCAAAATTATTTATGAGTTAGTGGCTAGCTAGTACATTCATTCTCTAGATGTCTTATTTGGCTGTGACAGTGACTTGGACCCGGCCAATGGAAGAAATCCAAGTTAGTCACTTTCATATCAACTTGACAATCCCAATTTTTTAATAAATAATATAAAATTATTTTTAATTAACAATTTAATTTTCTAGAACGACACAATTATTTAACGAATACAAAAATTGTGAACTTTTTAAAATTATTCTAGAAAGTAAAGTAGCTAATATTTTGTTCTCTTTCGTTTATTTATGCTTTTCGTTGGTGATCATCTCTACTAAAGAACAAAGAGGGATGGCCCTAACCTTTTTGATGGGGTGGGATACTTGTAAACATCCATAAAAATCATTATCGGAGTTTTGATATGAAATCATCATTGGAAGTTCATCCAATAGATTAAATTTTTCATTGAAATATATAATTATTTTACATTAATGATAAATTAAAATATTTTTGGATTGTTTTGGTATGCTAAGTCAAAAATAAATTTTACAAAATAAAAAATATATATTATTTTGATAGATTTTTAAATAAAATAAAATTTAAAAAACAACGATTACCATAATAACAAACACTACCTTATTCTTAACAGAGACACATATCAACTTTGAAGAAAATCAAGCACCATCCTTGTCAATTTTATAAAAGTGACTAGTGGTCATAGTTATGAAAGGGATATTGAGGTGTGGTTGAAACTGCATTTTATTTCAACCATAATTTTGAAAGTGTTTGGTTAGGGACCATTTGTTTTTGCGGCCTAGCCATGCTTCTCAGAAATTTTGAAATTTCTTTCTTGCTTTAAATTAAATTGTTTTTTATGTTTTTGAATCGTTTTGATTTGCTGATGTTAAAAATAAATTTCAAAAAATATATATAAAAAATTCATGTATTTCCAAGTAAAAAACACTTTGAAAAGTAATCATTATTACAATACCAAATACTTTCTTAATCAACACATACTACATCTTTATACCAGTCTCGCTGAAAACTCTATCTTTAATCTACTTTTTCAAAATGTAATTATAAAAACTATAATAATATTAAACATACAAGGGATTGATGTTAACCAAATTATTATCATAATTATATCACCCTATTCAGACTTGACTCATGTAAATATGAGTAATAGATTAGGTGAATTAACTTAGATTAATTCAACCTCTTTCTCTCTTTTAAAAACTAAGAAGACATTGTTCTTTTTTTTTTTTTTTTAGTAAGTATCGCCATTTTGCTGATTGCGAAATGATGCCAGACTCCTCAATCATAAAGCAAATAGATTTAGTGGTCGATAACTTGATATCCATGGTAAAAAGAGTATTTATGACACCACAACGACAAACAAATTGTCGTTTTGCTGACAAAAATATTTATCAAGAAAACAAATTTTTTTCTCGAGAAGTTCGTTCATAGAAACTCTTTATATTTATTTGGTATATTCCGAGGGATTCAAGTAAATTTCCTTCTTAATTGATGATCCTAAATTTGCACCCAAAAAAAAAAGAGTCATTTTGTGATAAAAAAACACACACACATCAATAATCTCTGTAGATTTTGTGATCTGTGTTGTGTGTATATATATACATACAAACACAGACAACACAGATCACAAAATCTATAGAGATGATTGATGATCACTTAATTTATTTTAATTTTTTTGTATTTCTGCTGGAGCTAGCAGGTGCTGGTTAATTAATTATTTAATCACGAAGAGAATTATTGATGACTAGCGGGCTAGAATAGTTTCACATGTTAATTAACTTGGAAAATCAGATTTATAATAAGAAAATCTAGCTCGACTGATTTCTCACCAAGTCTTAATATTCCAAAATATCACATTAAACGGGCAGTTCCATGTGGTCTCATATGTTTCCACATCCTTAATTATCTCCACCTCGACGTCTCTGGCTAGAATATATTAACTCCTGGTCCTGTGACCAAACCCATCTTACATTACACTTCAAATCTAAAATCAATTCCTGCTTAGTCATGTTCTTGTCTAACTTGGTAAACCCTTGGTCATGTTCTTGAAGATATTGAGATTCCCTGTTCCAATAAAAATATATATTATGTTTATCTAGTTATTATAGTTACAAAGTTAGTTAGACTAATTAACTTCTGATTTAATTTATTTATTTTATTGTTGAAGACGTTTGACTAATATTTAGCATATATAATTAATTTGGAAAGGCTTGGAACCATATGACCCCCTTGAAGGAAATATATATTTATATATAACATAACATGCCCCCTTTTATGATACTAGCTATAGTTTGGAATATCAACATGCATGATCCCTTAAATTTACTGGGGTTTCCATATATATATATAGATATATAGAGTTTGCTTGGTTTTGGGAATTATATACTACCTTCTAGTTTTTTTAAATAGAATAATGAAGTTTTATTGCAAGATATATTAATGGCAATAATAATATTTGTCATGATTATTATTTTCGTTGTTATCCATTTTGGGATCAACATAAACAAAAAAAACCAGAAAAAATAGAAAAGAAAGAGAAAATATAAAAAATTAAAAAACAAATACTAGAAGAAAATCACAAAAATATATTAGTAAGAAGAATATAACAAAACATCTTGGAAAGAACAGAAGACTGGTTGAGAAAGATCAAAATATATAAGATTGAAAATTTTGACAGTATATTTTTGATTGATGAAGACCCTATTGATAGAGAAAAATTTAAAATTGGATGTTCAAGGACTCAATTGGATTTTTTCAAGGTCTAATTGAATTTATTAAGGGCTTAATTGCAATAACAATTAAATTTTAGAGTCAATTTAAGCTTTAATTGAAAAAAATTAAAGTACAGGGGTCGAATTGCATTTTGAGAGTTAATTTTGTCAAATCAGGAGCTTAAATGCATAGATATTAAAATTTGAAGTCAATTTAAGTTTTAATTGGAAAAAATTAAAGTCCAGGTGTTGAATTGTATTTTAAGAATTAATTTGGTCAAATCAGGGGCTTAATTGCATAAATATTAAAGTTTGATGGGCAATTAGAGACTTGATTGAATAAATCCAAAATCAAAGACTAAACTAAAAAGGAACGTGAATGCAGTAGCTGAAATTGACCAAATCACGAGCCAAATTAAAAAAAATTGAAAGCTTGTTAGCCAATTGAGGGTCGAAATGCACAAATTCATAACTAAGAACTAAAATGAAAATAATGGTCAACTTTAGGGCTGACAATTGAATTTGACAAGGATAAAATTGAATGAAATTAAAAGTCTGGATGCAATTACTAGTACAACTAAAAGCAGTCAAAAGAACAAAGATTCAATCAAAATTTGCCAAATTCCAAATTAAGAATCTTAAATGATCATGTCGTTTAGACTTAATAAAGAGAAGGTGAATGACACATCATTCGTCAGCTTGTATTTTTGTTTTGATAGTTTTGGCTGATCGAGTTGACAAATTCAAAAACATGAATATGGAGTTATAAACCTTCAAATTAAGCAAGGTTGGATCCAAATGAAAGGTGTGCACCGCTTCTACCAACTTCAGGTGATCTTAGGCAATGATGACGTCAGAATTGTTCTGACGAGGCCTAAAAAGTGGACAACTTGGTTAGCCTTGATAATTCAACCATCATGCAAAAACTGATTGCTCCTTAATGGGTTTTTATCAAAGGTTTACAACACTTCCTTTAAGATTAAGAGGTTAGAAATGGACTAAAGACCTCTCAAAACCCTAATAAAACCCTCTTCAAATCAAGAAAATAGGGGCTAAAAAAAAAAGAGGAAGAAAGAAAGAAAATATATTAACAAGAAAGTTAAGTGGGAAGTTTTGAGAAGCTAACACAAATGTTTCTCAAGTTTCTTAAGCTTGAAAAGTTTGTGAGAGGCAAAACTTTACTAATTTTGAATCCATGTTGCATGAATATATAAGTTGTTTTAAGTTCATAGTTTTTTTATTTGGTGCCTCATGCTTGATTTTGATACTTTGATGTTTTTTTGTTAGTTTATTGTTTCAAACATGTTTGTGTATGATATTTTGACTTGTTGGGATAAAAAAAAAAACATGTTTTAGAAGCAAAAAATACTCAATTTTGTGTTTAGCAGGGCCTATTTTGGCCGGAGATTTCCTAGGCATATTCTTCATATTCTTTATAAGAACATTACCTTAACCCTCTAGATTTGAACCATGTTTTTTTTTTTTTTTTGCACAAACGCTATTGTTATGCATGATTAGTAGATAATCTAGTGTTTAGTTGCATCAATAACATGTTTTTGCTAGGTTTTAATCTTATAGTTTTGGTTTTGAACCATAACCCATCTTGACAAAAAATCTTGACGTTTTAGTGATAATCGATGCTAGATTATTGATTATTGCATGATTTTCAACATGTATGTTCCTTTTTTTTTATTATTATTATTATCAAATATGGTCTGTTTTAGAACTCATGTTGTTGGGTTGATGTTTGATGTTCTTCATCTTTTTTGTGTGTTTGATTTGTTTTGTTCAAGAATTTTTGAGTTTTCTGTATTTTTTAAGTGTTTAATATGTTTTTTTAGCTTTAGTTTTGTTTTTGGAATTTTTTTGTCAAACTGGATTTTTGGTTCGGGTTATGGTTAAACTAAAAATTTTGGGTCAACCTAGTGGGGTCGGGTAAAAACAAATTGGGTCAAATGGTTTAGTACCTTGTTTGGTTTGCCATTTTTTGGGTTTAAAGGTGTGTTTGACAAACAACCTTTAAGCTTATTTTTTGTGGTTTTATTAGAAAGAAAAAAATAGTTTTTGCTTATCAAAACCTAAAAAAATAATAAAAAATAAAAAGACAGTTTATTTTATTTTTAATGTTGGCATTAAAACGGTTATATTTTTAACTTGATAAGATAAAGATCTATTTAATAAGATAGACTTTTACTAAACCCTAGATGAACTAACTATTAGAAAATACAATATTTTTTTTAGTTTATATCAGATAAATAAACAATATATTTTACCTTAGATAAAATATATTAGGAGTGCTAATACTTTTTCTTTATATAATCAGTTTTCTTATCCAGACTCTAAGACCTATTAGAGTTTCTAATGATCAAAATATTAGGACACGATTCTTTTTTTTTATATACTGATAAAAAACAAAAATTTCTTTTCTTTTCCATCCACATCATTCCTGATGATCCCGATCCGGGAAAATAATCATCGTACCGCCACACACATGCGGAAATGTTTATAAATTTCATCACTTTTATCTTCATGAGAAATGAAATTATTTTGTTTTCTTATTTTTTTATTTAAAAAATTTAAAAAAACTCAAATTTTTTTCAATTTCAAAGTAATTATTTGAAACATAGTATCAAATCAATACAATATCATTTCAACTCTTTATTACTCACTTTTATTCCTCCAAATATATTTCAAATCTTTTATTTTTAATACGTATTTAATATTGTGATAATTTTGTTTAAAAAACAAATTTAAAAACTATAAGTTATAGTTTTTCTCGGGCTCAAGTTTTTATTACATTTTGAGATAGAAGGAGATTTAAGAAATGGAAATAAAAAAGTTTTTCAAATTATGATTAGTCTAAAAATAGCTTTAATCACATGACTGTACTACAATATCAAACATAAAATTAATATTTAAATTAACAATAAGAATGCAAACAATCAAAAGCTTTATATATGATTGTTATTAATTTGTGGGAAATAGTTTGCACTAAACATAGATGCGCACACACTTATTTTCGTTGACTTTAGCCTATGTTGGTTGCTAAACACAACCACTTGAATATTTAATCGATGAAAATGTCAACACCAATTCTTAATTTGGAATTCAAGAAAGGAGTGTAAATGGGTAGTCGAGAATTAAGACATTCAAACCCATTTAATTAAAAAAACTCACATGGTTTCCGGTTTTTCAAAACACAAGCCACTAAACATTTAATCATGGACGGTTAAGATGACTATATATCAAGTCAAGATTATGCTTCATTAATCTCTCCCCCCGTGCCTAAACCGGCCTTAGATGATGCCTCTTCTGTGTGTTTTTCTCTGGTATGGTGCCATGTGCACCAAAAACATATCGTAAACGCGTAGCACAGATTGAAACGACTGCTAAGTAAAGCAAATATTAATTATTTTTCATTGGAGAAAGTAATTCTTGAAACATTTCTTCTGGCTAGCTAGGGTTTCGAGGAAGAAAATAAAAAAAAATAACGTGGAATACATTGTGTCTACGCTACTGCCTGCTGATCTTACCAGGTTTGGAGGGATCAAAGCATGGAAAATGTAGCCCTAGCTTGATGGGTGCCGTGGAATATTTGAGGATGCATGAATCTTCTTATATTTTGTTTCTAAATACAGCACTACCAAGACCATGCGCTTGATCTGCCTCTAGCTTGGAGCCTCGAGATTCTAATTAATTTGGGATTTCCTTAGTGTCCTGAGAATAATTTACGGGAATATATATATATATATAAGGCTTCGTTTGTTTCGTTTCTATGTGCTTCCCGGCCATAAATTTAAAATTATTTGATTAATTAATTATACATACCACATTACTTCTTTTGTATGGATATCACTTGAAAACTCTTTTAAAATCTTGGGTATGAAAAAAAAAAAATATATATATATATATATATATATATATATATATAGTTTTTCTTGAACTTATTTGATTAATCTTTGATTTATCAATGTTTCACTTCTACCCATACTGTTTTAAATTTCCCAATGTTTCCCTTTAGTTTCTCAAGAGTTTCAATTCAACATGAACAATTAAATATACACCCTACTTTGTTTTTTTAATTTTGTTTTTGCCTTGTTTTAAGTTTCTAATTTCTTTTTGTTTGATATTATAACACATATGTGTGGACTAGCAAGGAATAATTGAGTGAAAAATAAGAAACAATTAAATAAAAATCTGAAAAAATAGCTTTTATTACTTATTTAGTAATAAAGAGAGAAAAAAAATGAAACTTCTTAAGAATATTCACAAGGATAATATTGAAAAACTTTAAACTACGGAGCTCAAAAGAAAATATTGATAAATTAAATCAATTAACTATACAAAACTACAAAGCTGCTATCAGTACCATGTGCATATGCTATATATATATATATATATGTTATGATGTAGTCAAACAAGTATATATATATATGGTGCGCCTAATTATTTCATTTCCTAAGACTTATAGTGAGATTTTCCACGACTTTTTAGTCAAATGATCATTAAGTGTATAGTTAAGAAAACAAAAGGTGATTAACAGTGACTTGCCAGAATGTGGGAGGAATATATTAGCACTAATAATTAATTAAAACATAATATTTAAATTAATTTGTGTGATTAACTGTGAGGATTCATGTGCCATGTCTAATATAAAAATGTAGTAGAGCTAGCGAGCACTGTTGGTTTAGATAAACAAGAAAAGCTTGTTCAACCACATCTCATGATTAAGAAGCACCATGCACCTGTTCATCCCCCTAATCATAATTCCATTTTTTTAGTCGAAACTCACCTGACCCTTTGTCTCCTCTCTCCACCACCAACTTGGAAGACTAAATCTATGTGTGGAGTCAGTGTGATGGTGGTGCTGGCTTAGTTATTGGCCATATATATGGAGGAGAAGGGGGGCGGCACCTAGGTTTACGAGAAGGCATTAGAAAATTCACCCTCGATTTCTTCCAACATTTTTCTTCGTATAACTTAATAATAATATAGAAAACAATGCCGCCACATGCAACCCTTTGGTTGCCCCAGGTGCAATGATCCTAACACTGCAACTTGCAATCAAACTGTTTTACCGACCATCAACCGAATATTGCCATCGGGAAATGTTCATTTGTTCTTCATTTTTTAATTTTTTTTTTGTTAGAAATGAGGAGTTATAAATTTTTATACCTAAACTTGACTCCTCGAGCAAGTTTTGGCTACTCATAAAATATTTAGAAAGCTATAATTTATAATTATAGGTTAAACTTTTAGATTTAGATAGTTATTTGTTATTGTAGTAGTACCATAATAATCAAACAATCACGAGTTTAAATATTATTATTTTTATTTATTTAATAAAAATTAAACATAAAATAATATGAATGTATACAAGTTTTAAGTTGAAAGGAATTTTACTCTAGAAAATGTGGTAGAGAATAATATAAATTATAATTTAAAATTTTACATAATAATTTAAATTTTTAGGTTGAGATGATTCTTTAACATTGTATCATAGCCTTGATGACCAAGTGGTCACGAGTTCGAATCTCATCATCCCTATTTATTTAATAAAAATTAAATATAAAATAATGTGGGTCTGTGGAAGTTTCAACCTCAAAGAACTTTAATTTGAGAAGGCGTGTTAGAGAATAATATAAATCATATCTTGAAACTTCACCTAACAACTTAAGTTTTTGGGTTGAATTGGTTTTTTGACAACATCCAACTGAAAACTTAAATGTTTACCTTTGAGTTTTATTCGAACCCAATCGGATCTAAAAACAATTCTACTAATTTAAGTCGGTTCAGTTGATATCCATCGGTTCCAATATAAAAATTACCATTCCTAAGAGAAATGTTACTTGAAACAAAGGAATTGAATGGAGAATGAGGTCAACCCTATTCTCATGCTCGATGATTTTACATCATTCGATCACAACCCCTTATTATTGGAAACTAGGGTTGCTGTTAACTAATAAAATTATACTTCTGATTTCAACAATTTTATTAATATTTTATTTAAGAATTAGTTAGGGCATGTTCTATTCCATGTGATTAACATATTTAAATATTTGTTTCATATTGATATTTCAATTATTTGACGTTTAACATATTCCATATATATAAACCACATCAAGTTTATTATTTCAGTGCCTAGAGTTTTGTAAATTAATTAGATCATGAAGGATTTTAATTTTTCGTTTTTCTTTCAAGTGTGTAATTGTGTTTATAGTTATTTGATTTTGGTCGAAATTGTTATTTTTACTTCGTGTATTCATTAATCCGTTAAAAAATCATTTTATTATCAACTTGATTAATTAAGTATATGTATTTTTTATTTCAATCATTTGAATATAATTATTCAAAATTGATTATTTATTTAAACTAATTAATTACTTTTCTTCACTACTTGATTCATTATTATTATATTAATAATATAATTTTATCTATTCAATATCATATGATATAATTACTCGTGGTATTTGTTTTTTTATTTTATTTTATTTTTGTCAAAGTGCTGGAAGTTTATTTATATATATATATTTTTAAAAAATTATTTTAATATCAATATATTAAAATGATTTAAAAATATAAAAAATTAATTTTAAATAAAAATATTTTTATTTTATTTTTTTAAAAAATACGGTAACTAGCCATCAGAATCATCATTGATTTTGATATCAAGCTCTTACATTGTGAAGGAATAAAAATCAAGGATGGAAGGTGTTCAGCTATAATTTTTATAAGATTGCTTGTGTTTCATGATAGAAGAAATACATAACAAAATTATTTAATTGAAGAAATAAAAATATTAACAAGAACATAAAATAAATTGAAATAGTTTTAAAATAAATTTTATGTATTATCTTCATTTATTTATATCAAATAGGAATCAAACAGTATCTCAAAGAAAAAGAGCTAATCCCATGGAAAAATTTAAGGATGTACCAAAATGCAAATTTTTTTTTCTAAAAATTAAATTATTTGTATATTTTGGATTGTTTTGATGTATCAATTTTAAAAATAATTTTAAAAAAAATAAAAAATATATCATTTTAATGCATTTCAGCATAAAAAACACTTTGAAAAATAATTGCAACCACAATCCCAAACAAACTTACAGTAGTTCTCATAATACATAAATATGGTTTATGACAAGAATATTTCCATATCTATTTTTAAAAACCAATCAATATATTTGGTTCCAATCATAATTACTAAGATTTTATGTTCTCAATCAGAACAAAAATCCAAACATATGCAAGGAAATATTCCAACTAGAATTAATAATTAATTGCTATTGTTATATTATAATTAATTGCTCGAATATAAATGGTGAGATTTAGTGCTTAATTAGTCACATAATGAGATAAAACAAAAGGAGGTCTCGAATACAAAGATCTTTCGAAATCTTTCTAAGCTTCTTGTGTGCCCATTATTCCATTAAAAACACTTTTCTTTTCCCCTTATAGATTTGTTGAGATTTTCTTAGTTGGTATATCTTTAATTTTGCTGAAGCTCTCCCTTCTACGGCACATGTTGTTAAATATTGACTCGCTAAATATGGTACGACTAATTACTCCTTGAGATATAATCTATAGTTGAGAAGTTGTGGTTTTATATATATATATATATATATATATATATATATATATATATATATATATATAATTTTCATGTATTCCATACAATGTTAGGTGTGGATCGGAATCCTCTTAATCCTTTTTTTTTAATGTTTTATTAAGTTCATTACGTCTTATAAATCATTGAATTTGAATGGAATGAACATGATTTTATATATTAAAAAAATGATATCAACTTAATTTCTTTTATCTAATCCAAAACTTTTAAATTTAAAATTAATGGCGCGATTTGAATCATATTTCCGAAAAAAATAACATGAAATGATATAAATAATTCCTCACAATTATTTTATAAGTGCAAGATCTAGGATTGGAACTATTATGAATGTAATTAAGGTAATATTATAAGTCATTAATTAACACTTAATCTCATTTAATAGATTAATTATTAGGTTCAATGCATTAAGTATAAATCGTCAGAAAGGGGGAGGAGAGATTCGTTCTCTTCTAGGCGCTGGTCAAATGATTGGATGGATTACAATTGTGAATTGTTTATATATATATATATATATATATAGCTAATAATGAGAGTATAAACATTTAGTGTTATGCCTGCAATGAGTAGTTATGCTTTTGTTGATAATAATAATAATAATAATATATTTATGCTATTAACTAACATATGAAGGATGAGGAGAAGAACTAAGAGTTTAATCAAGACTATAGACGTATAGAACCTCTTGCAATCTCATGGGGCCCTTCTTAATCATGAAGTGACCTAACCCCTAGATTTTAATACAATATTTTTCACCTAATTTAATAATGTGCTTTCCATATATGACCAAAGATGGTGGACGTAGGCAAAAGAAGAAGACTAGCTACCAAATTTTGTTGAGGAGAAAATGCAAGTGAGAACACACAAGAAGGACACCAACACCAAAATATAAAGGCTAATTATATATAATATGTATCCCACAATTTATTTATAGCCAACTAGTTATCTTTATACTTGCATTACATGTGATTCGTGCTAACCTTTTATGCAAATTGGTAAATATATAACCATGAAAACTTCTTTACAATATAAAACCAATAAGTAATCCTACACCATGGTCAAACTTGGTGGTAACTAAGTTTATGTTATTTCTTTTTTAATCCCTGAGTTAGAGAAGCGAGAAAAGATAGTTGGAAAATGATGAAAAAAAAATATTATTGTTTGTCGTGATACTGACAACAAAAATAATCAAATTTGATGTCAACAAGTTATATTTAATTATGATAATGAGTTTTTTCTATAAACATGCCTAAAAAAAAAAATTGTGTTCCATTTTATTTTCTAAGTTCAATTGATTCTATTTTGTTTTGGTGATTTTGAGGTATTTTGAGGCTAATACGTGGTTTAGAAAAACTTTTATGATATTTATTAGGTTTTTTTTTATGAAAATTGGTTGAAAACAGATCTTCAACCTAAAAGAACTCTACCTCGTGATTTTTCAACAACCACTGTGGTGTTCAAATCTTGAACTATAGTATATGATGCGTTATCTATCCCAACAAGTAACATGTATTTTTTTTATTTAAATATGTTTAATTTTTTTTACATGTTAGAAAATAATATAAATCATATTGTGAGACCTTACCTAACAGTTTAAATTATTGGGTTGAGATGGTTCTTTGATATGGTATCAAAGTTTTAATAACCAAGCAGTCACGAGTTCGAATATCACTACCCTCATTTATTTGATAAAAATTAAATACAAAGTAATGTGAGTTTTGGATTTCACTTGAAAGATATGTTAAAAAATAATATAAATCATATCTTGAGATCTCACCTAACAACTTAAATTATTGAATTGAATTGAATTGGTTCTTTCACATTGTGTTTATATATTCCACGGCCAATTTGCATATCTTGATTTGCGTAAACTTTCTGCTTTATGAAGTTGGCAACCGATCGAGGTTCCAGCATGTCTAAACCCTATAAACTTCTCTAAGAAAGGCATTGAGATATATGATAATATATGATTTAGCCTTTCTCGGACTTTTTTCCTCTCATACGCGTGACTGATCATTGATACTCATTATAGATTTCCTCAAGCTTTTCTGCATAATTTAGTTTGCAAATGCCACTAAAGATATTCTTCCAAGACACTCTTCCTAGCAAGCACCGCCGACCACAGAAAGGTAGACGAAAGCCCTAGGATCTTTCCATAAAAAAAGAGGAATTAATTATATATTTATGAAAGATCATATAATAAAATGAAAAGACGTTATTAATTAAGGTGCACAAATTAAAATACTAGAAAACTTATTCCATCTCATCCTAAAAGTTAAAGAGTTGATCATCGAATGCCACCAAGCTGGCTGTGGAGCATGGCAAGGCTGGTGGGTAGGCTAACGCTCTGTTTATTTTTGCTGTGAGGTGTAATATATATAATTTTTGTTTTTTTTTTAATCACAGCTTTAAAATTAAATTTAAGAGTTTTTGGTTAAATAATATATGCTATAATTTTACATAGATTTCACCGAAATTTCTTTTTTTAAAAAATTAATTATAAAAAACCTATATTTTTTTTTCCACAATTACAAAAACTATTACAATGCCAAACATATTAAAAATAAAAAAACTGATCATATCTCTATTTGATGGATACTCTGCATGGGGTATGACTGTATCTGTGTCTCCCATCATATCTCTTTGTTCTCTTGCATTTGGAGGCTTGTTTTTTTTTTCTTTTCTTTTCTTGGAGCTTGGGGACTAACTAGAGCAGAAGTGGAATGATGATGATACTACTCATTCCGAAGAAAAAAAAATTAATTTTATTATGCAAAAAAAATAAAAAAAAACTTAGCTAGAAACGCCAAAGTAAACTCATCCCTCTAAATCTTTTCATGAAAAGAAGAGACTCTTATGGAATTCAAGGCATCATGCACATGCTTCCCTCTGCTTTCCCATGAAATTTTAACTTAGTAGCAAGTGGGATAGTGGAGCATACACTGAGTTTCCAACTCAGAACTATCATCCACCTAGCTAGCCACGAAGCTTACTTGTACTTTATAGGCCTACAAAACAAAATATAATGCACAAACCCTAACCCTAACCTTCAAAGCTAGCTAGTTTGCAAGCCCTTGTTAATTAATCTCCACCAAAAATTCAAAGTACTCTATATATATTAGTAAAAGCTCAAAACCCACTTTAATTACTTGTTAATCATGATCAGGACGCGTGTCAAAAAGGGTCTTAATATTATATGAACTACCGAAAGGAACATGGGTTGTTAGCCCTCCACGTAGAGCAGAAATCGAAGCCTGCTAAATTAACAAAGGCATAATTACATATATCCATGATTGATAGTCGATGTTCAGAGATCTTCTCCGTTGATTTAAGAATATTTATTTTCTTAAACTCATCGCATGTAGTAACACTAAACAAGTTGATATGTATATGTCCCCTTTCGTTGAATTATCTGCTGATTTCTTTTTAAAATTGTTTGAAAAAAATAGTTTCTGTTAAGATATATTTTATTATAAATCAAAGATAAAAAAAATAAAAAAAAGTTAATTAAATTAAAAAAATAAAGATAAAAATAGAAGAGGTTAATGAAATGTATATCTGGTAATGCAGTTGGAAGTATTTCATCCAAAAAAACACTAAATTTATTTATTTTAAATATTTTTTAATGCTCGAAAATCTTCATATTAAAACCACCTAAATTATTTTAAAAAACACTATAATTTGATTTTTTTTCTAATAAAAAACATTCCAACCACAATTCAAAAAGTTACCTTAATCGACAACTCTACTATGCATTTCAATTTATCAAATGAAAAACCCTAGCACATGGAAGTTGGCACGTGTGAAAATATTAGGGTTTTAGCTACAAGGGCAAAGAGTAGAAGTAGCAAATTAGAGAGTGGAAGGAACAGATTTTAGGAATGTAGAAATCTGTTCAAAGCAGCGTGTGGAAGTCAGCAAGAAAATAATAAATTCAAGAGAAGTGGGGTCAACACGTGGCAGTTGGTCCTAGTGGAGTGTGAAATTCTGGTTGGCAGAATGGGCTTGTGGGCCGGAACAGCCTTACAGGTTGCTATCCTAATGGCTGGAGCCTTCTAGGAGACTAGGACCCTTTTTTTGCAAGTTGGCCGATCCTCTCCACGTGGGCGTCTCGTGCATATCCTAGTCAGCTACTCCTGGCGGATGTTCATTTCTAGAGATTTTTGTTTATTTTATTTCGTAATTACTATGAGCACTCCCATCCTCCTTTAGTGGGTCCAATAGAATCAAGATGAGAACGAGGAGTCACTTTCATTGCTTCCTAATTCTCCTTCTTATTCTTCTTTCTTGACAATGTATACTACACAAGGAAAAACAAACAAAAAACTTGTAAGATTGGATGAATATATTGACTCGAATCATTTAAAATAATATTAAAATTATTAAACACTATTCAACCCGTGAATTGATTTAGAATTTGAATTATAGATTAGATGGATTAATTAAAGTGATTTTATTTTAATTTTTATAATAAAAAATAAATCAAGTTTTGATTAGATTAACTGGGCTAGAAGTCGGGTCAATTTTCATTTAATTTTTTATAAATCAAATTTAAATTAGATATTAAATTCAATTATCAGACTGAAATAAGTTTAATAACACAACTTTAAACACAAAATATTAATTCAAATAATGATATCGTTTCAAAGATTCCCGATTCATTTTGCTATAATGAACTCACAAGTTCCATCAAGTTCACTCCAATTATATGATAGAGGGAGAGACCCACCGGTGGAGCATCATGTATAATTCACATATATGGAATCTCAAACATGCAGCAAAATCTTCGAGCATATGTTAAGTTTTTGGCATTAAAACCATCAAAATTCCATACCTTGGGTCGGTGATGGAAGAGCATGCCAAGCATTACTCGGTATTGTATAAATAAAACAACTACTAATTATAAAAACCCTTCCCATCTTGTGATTGTAAAAAACTTTCCCCGAGGCATATCAAAATATTTCTATTTCTTGTACATTAATTTAGCAAGGAAATATTATTTATATATAGCACACACATAGACCTCTCATGATATATAATATCATTATGTTAGGTTTTAAGGGCAATAAAATAATGACAAGGCAGCCATTAGACTTATGATTTGAGAATGACCGTCAAGAAGCATAACTCTCCCACTCCTCACATGATCATATGACCCCCTCCAAAGCTAGCTCGCTCCCTATTTAAAGCACCCCCTCCCCTTCTCTCCCTCCATACCAAAACACAATTCACTTCAAAACAACAACAAAGACAATTCTCTCTTCTACCTTCAACTCTCTTCGATCCTACAATATCTACTTTGGCTACTAAGACCTTGAGCTAGCTATAAACTTGAAAGCAAATCTCACACAAACACTCACACTTTATATATATATAGTGACGTTTACTATTACATCATGGAGAACATGTTTCGCTTAGCTGATCATGAAGATTTCTTCTCTAGAAGGTGCATTTGGGTTAATGGTCCGGTCATAGTTGGTGCCGGACCATCAGGGTTAGCCACGGCGGCTTGCCTTAGAGATCAAAGCGTGCCCTTTGCTGTTCTTGAAAAGGAAGAATGCATAGCATCCTTGTGGCAAAAACGCACCTACGACAGGCTTAAACTTCACCTCCCTAAGCAATTCTGCCAGCTCCCTAAACTCCCATTTCCCGAGGATTTCCCCGAGTACCCTACAAAGAAACAGTTCGTTGAGTACCTTGAATCATACGCAAAGAACTTTGAGATCAACCCAAAATTCAATGAGTATGTTCAGTCAGCAAGGTACGATGAGACCAGTGGGTTGTGGAGGGTCAAGACAGTTTCCACAAGCGGCTCAAACCGTGCTGAAGTTGAGTACATTTGCCGCTGGCTAGTTGTGGCTACTGGAGAGAATGCAGAGTGTGTAATGCCTGAGATTGAAGGATTGGCTGAGTTCGGCGGCGAGGTCATGCATGCTTGCCACTATAAATCCGGCGAGAAATTCTCCGGGAAGAAAGTACTCGTTGTCGGCTGTGGCAATTCTGGCATGGAAGTTTCTCTCGATCTTTGCAACTACAAAGCGTCTCCATCAATGGTGGTTCGCAGCTCGGTGAGTTTCAATCAAACATTGCACTTGATTTCAACAAGATTCTGGTGACTTTTTAGCTGTCGATCCTAACGGGATTTTTATGCTTCTTTTGGTTTGCTACAGGTTCATGTTTTGCCAAGAGAAATCATGGGCAAATCAACCTTTGAATTGGCTGTTTTGTTGATGAGTTGGCTACCCCTTTGGCTAGTTGACAAGCTGATGCTGGTTATGTCATGGTTGGTGCTAGGAAACACTGAGAAGTATGGTCTAAAGAGGCCATCTATGGGTCCGTTGACACTCAAGAACACCATGGGCAAGACCCCTGTACTGGACATTGGTGCATTGGAGAAAATCAGATCTGGAGACATTAACGTGGTTCCTGGAATCAAGAGGTTTTCACGTGGTCAAGTTGAGCTTGTCAATGGTGAAATTCTTGATATAGACTCGGTTATTTTGGCTACTGGATACCGCAGCAATGTCCCTTATTGGCTTCAGGTGAGAATATGTTCCAATTCCTCTGTTTATATATCTTTCTTTTTTGAAAAAATATTCTGAAAAGTCAATTTCTTTCCTTTGAAAAAACTTCTTATCCATTATCAGAAAATTGTCAGACAAAGTGTTTTGTCCTATCTCTTTACTAGAAGGAAGACTGTTTCAGAAGCTTCTGCTGTGTTTTTTTTTTAGATTATTATTTGGTATTTGGACAAATGAGCTAATCTTGGTTTGTTAAATGATGGATTCAGGAAGGTGAATTCTTCTCCAAAAATGGATTCCCAAAGGCACCATTCCCAAATGGCTGGAAAGGAAATGCCGGTCTCTATGCTGTCGGGTTCACAAGGAAAGGGCTCTCTGGTGCATCCTCTGACGCCATTAAAATTGCACAAGATATTGGCAAGGTTTGGAAAGAGGAAACTAAGCAAACCAAGAGGGCAACAGCTTGCCATAGACGTTGCATCTCACAGTTTTAAAGTCATTTTTATCTGTAAAAAAAGAAAACTACCCTTTGTATGATATAAAAGAAAAAAAAAAGAAAAAAAAATAGGAAAAAGACTGATAGCACACAGATAGAGCCCTCTCCGAAGGCCCAAAGTTTTGAGGTGTTTTGGGCATTTTGTATAACTGAGGACGTAGTGGCTTGTTTTTTCTCCTTTATTTTTCCAGTTTCATACAGTTTTCTTGTATTATAGTCCCAGCGATTTATCTTTAATGAGGAGATTTTCCTCTCTTTCGAATCATTGCCTTTTCCCTACATTGATTTCAAGCTATTCCTTGATGTTATCTGCGCGCTTGACCGCGTTACCAAACAAAACCTAAGCTAATATATTTTTAAAAACATAGAACAAGAATTTCGTAAAAAACAATTGGCCAAGCCAAGCCAAAAAGAAAAAGAATAAGAGAGAGTTCCCTTGTTACCTCGTTGTCACCATGATCTTCATACATTGAACATTAATAATGGATGATGAATTAATTTAGTACTTAAAATATTTAAATTTGTTGCAAGAATCTTGAAATAAAATGTTGTCACACTTAATTATAGAGAGAATTATTGGCCACATTCATCCAATCATTTGACAAGAAAAAAAAAGAAGAAAAATCAACATTAATTAGGTAAGTATCAATTCCATTCTTGACATCACCAGATGATATCAAAAAAGAAATTTCACTAGTTTATTCTCTCTTTTTTTTCTTTTACGGTTATAATGACACTTGAATGTATTTTTAAAAAAATTCTAAAAATATTTATTTTAATCTATTTTAAAATAAAAAATATCGTGTGTCGACATTCCAAAACTTGAATAACATTCTTCCACCCATACCCATCAGAGTATTTTGAAGAAAAGGTCCACTGATTCAGCAGAGTTCAGATTGTCAACTTGCCCATCAACACCGATGATCATCAGATGGGGTAGGGTCCATGGAAGCCAATGGGACTCAGCAGTACCTAGCTCGATCACCACACCCACCACCACAGCTTGTTTTTCTTGGGTTCATGATAGCTAGCTAATTCCAAGAATGGCCACACATCACTGCTCCTTTGAATACTCTCATCTTTTGTTTGACCAATCACTGCACGATAATATTAATAATATTTTGCTTCAAAGTTTCTCTGATGCCTTCCTTGCACATGGATACAGGAAAAGAGCCACAAAACTCCACCAGGAAAATTACAGTTAATTCTTTTCTGTAAAGCACAATCCAAAGCTCCAGCGTGGTTGAGAAAAGCTCACAAAACCTCAAAAGGATGTTATTACGTTAACAAAATGAGCTGTTCAAACGCGTTTAATTAGGTTAAACTTTTCTTTTCTTCCTGACCATGTTAAGGCTGCAGGAGTGCCTTTGCTGCGCAGGCCAAACTGAAACAAATAGCATGTTCCGATATGGAAACAACTGTTGTCAAAAATGGTGGTCTCCCTTCTATAACAAAACAATTTAGATTTCTTTGATTAGTGTTCATCCCTAATGGGGCTTCGAATTTGAACAGATAATTCGAAGTTAGTTTTCCCTTCGAATTGTAAATTCTTTTCCAAACTTTGCTCAAAATATATTCATTTAATATTGTTGTATCCCTTTTTGAATTAAACACGTTCTACTCTAACTAAACTAATCATTAACATGTTAAATTGGGGTGATAATCAACCTCAACCACAGCAAACCACGACGACACCTTTGTGTTCTGACGTCTCCACTTCAACTAATTTTCTGCAGAACAAGCTCGACCTTGTTTTTTCATGGTTGATGACAGGTCTGGGGCTAAACTTCAGCGTACGAAAGCAGTTCCAAGGCTTTCAAGATAAATTAATGACGTAAGTTATGCACACAGAGATTCAATTAATCATGGTCGACATGCTCAGCTGTTCATTGCAGAGTAGCAGTTCTAGGAGAGGGGTAAAGAGAAAAGAACACACACAAAGGCCACAAAAAGGTCGAGGCACAAAGAGTTCGAAAACAGCTCACATGAGTCGATCAACAATGGCCCATATCTATCTATCGATCTCCACCCACAACCTCGAGTCAGTTTCCTCAAAACCTGAGACTGCAAAATGCCGACTCGTCCAACAGCTATAGTTTGTGTCCATTTCTCCTTGGAATCATATATATATACATGATTTGTGTGTGTACTTCGATTTGAATATCTGAACTCCGAGCACTGCTGAAAGCTTAAGTTTAACACATGGGATGGCCAATTGGCCACCATCTCTAGTCGGAACTGCCTATGGACATTATCCTTGAGGGCTGTCCACTTGTACTGATCCGCATTATTGTTAGATTAGACATGAACATGTGACAAAACATGAACTACCTAAGCTGGGATTGAAAGGGAAATTCAAGAGCGGGTAGAGATGAAAAGGGTTTGAGAGAACTCTAAACACCACTGTAAGTCTCATAAAAAGAGAGAAATTCTAATATATGTACACTCATGATTGTTCAAAATAGCCCACGAGTAGGGTTTAAATTTGCTAGGGTTGGCGATTTTACCAAGAGAAGGAAAATCTTGATTATTCAAGAAATAAAAAATAATGTTTAAAACAAGTCATCTCGCAAAATTTAAATAGAAACAAAATCAACACAAAATAAAATCCCAAAAAGCTATAAAAATAGCTAAACGCAGGAATTTAGGATGTGCCGATATGGAAACATGTCATGTACACTAGCTTTCTGAACTGGGGTGGCCTGTCTAATTTTGATATCCAAATTAATAATAATAATAAAAAAAAAAAATGAAGCCAAAATATTGAAGGGTGAGCAGAAACATCCAAAACTCCTGTTTTATGCCATGTTTGCATTGAATTGTCCTGTCAAGATAGTTCAACACTGTCAACACCGTATCTAACAGCTTGACTCTTACAAGATCTCCTGAGCAATCATGTAACAAAACAATCTTTGGTTTGTAGATTTTCCGGCTAACTCATCATGCATATTGTTTTTTTATAGTTCTCTATTATAGATACGTTGAATGTTTCTTGTAGCTCCATTGTTACAACTTTAGAAATGTTTTGATTTAGTTTGTTTTTGTATTTTAAAAGTATTTTTAAAATGTTTTGAAATTTTTTTGTTTCAAATTAATTTTTTTTAATTTTCATGTAGTGATGTTAAAAATTATTTTTAAAAAATAAAAATAAAAATTATTTTGATATATTTCAGAGTGATAAACATTTTAAAAAAACAACTAGTACCACGCTCTCAAATACCTTTATAGTACTTAACATTGCTTCACAATTTTAAAGGTTACTGCTATTTAACCTGCACTGTTGTTGCGGGCTGTAATTATATATATATAAAACCATGGGTATGGAGGATATTTTCTAGAAATATTCGAAGTATAAATAAAAACAATTTATGTAAACGTCTAATCAATTTAACTGATAATTATTTATGTAAATAAATAAATAAAATTGTTAATAATAACCAAAAGACAACTCGGAGAAATTAAAAGATAAATGTAGGCAAAGATATTTGATTATGTAAAATGAGTTATTTATTCATTTATATCTACTGAATTTGCTTATTAAAATCAATAAAAAATAATAGAAACAAAAACAAATATGAAACTAAAAATATTATGCAATAACAAACATATAAGAAATAGTATTTAAGAATACATATTTTTTTATAAAATAAAGTTCGCTTGTATAAAATAAAAAAGAATTATTCAAAAATTAAATATAAAAAATTATTTTTTCAAAAAAATTTATTTAAAAAAAGTATGCAAAACTCGCAACTTATGCCATGAGATCAAGATAAACTGATAAAGAAAATAACCAAAAAAATCTTTTTTAAAAAATAAAAGTAATGTTGAATGTTAAAATAGTAAAAGTAATTGATAAAAAAATATACCAAACCTCATCAATTTATCAAATTTATTATCCATATCAATAGATTAAAAACATCACAAATAAAAAGGCTCCAAAGCCTGTATCCCATCAAATCAAAAGTTAAAGAATTAAACACTAAAAAAAAACACATAAAAATTGTGATTAAAAAAATAAAAATAAATAAATAATATTTTAAATAATAAACTTGTCAAATTTTTACTCATATCAATACATGGAGGCATCACAAATAAAAAGGCTAAGAAGCCTATTACCTATTAAATCAAAAGTTGATGGAAAAAATATGAGAAAAAAAAAACCATGCAAAAATTGTGATTAAAAGATATAAAAAAAAACATAAATTAAAAGATATAAAAAAGATTTTAATTGGAGGGTTGTTCAAAACCCCATGACTTGTACGTGGCAACCATGCTGACAGCTTATAAATGGAGAGGCAAGCGAGCTTTTTTGAAAGGGCCTTCACTTATGAGATTGAGCACGCTTTTAGAGCACGAGGACAGAGTAGGCCACGAGAGTCAGTCAGTTTAGCCTTTTAGAGCACGAGGACAGAGTAGGCCACGAGAGTCAGTCAGTTTAGCCTTTTAGAGCACGAGGACAGAGTATCCTACACCCATATCAAGCTAGCAACGGCAACGGCTAGTTTTGGAGAAACCACTGGAGCGTGTTTGATAGTATGTTAGTGTTTGTTTTTTAAATAATTTTTCGTGTTGAAATACATATTAATGATGTTTTTTTATTTTTTAAAAATCATTTTTGACATCAGCACATCAAAACGATCTAAAAAATACAAACCGCACTCAATTTTAACAAAAAAAATTTTTTGAATTTTATGGGAACGCAGGTTGAACCACGTTCCCAGACAGCCCTGATCATTTTCTATGTCTCTGATAATGCTGCAAGTTGAGGGAAAGAGGAGAGTTGAGAAAAATCCATAACCAATCCTTAAATTGATAGAACAGTTTTGTAGGATGGAAGATATTCAGACACCATGGCTAGGATGAGACAAGGAATACATTGTCGAAGGTCAATGGAGAAGAGGAATATCTCATGCTAATAATTATTTTTTAAAATATATTTTGTTTGAAAATAAATTGAAATAATACTTTTTTTAAAAAAATTATTTTTAATATTATTATATTAAAACATTCTGAAAATAAAAAAATTAATTTTTTTTTAAAAAAATACTATTAAAATACAAAACTAAACAAAATCAAATCAGAACTCAACATCTGGTAATGCTAAACCCGACATGTGGTCAACTAACCCAACCTATGATCTGAGTAGAGAGAGAAGGAGAAAAGAAGAAAAAGTGGGCTGGACAACCCATTGGACTAACCTTAACCCAACAAAAGCTCTAAACCTAGTCCAGCAAAACCTCCAATTTTAAGACCCAAACTAGCTTGCAAAAAGATATATATATATATATATAGCACCAATGCAGTTTCATGCGACCCCCGCAATCTTTCTGTCAAAGAGTCAAAACCACTCAGCAAAACCAAGTAAACCTGAGCCCAATTTTGGTTGGATTGGGTCTAAGAAAATGGAACTGGACCCAGTTCTTCCAAGCCTGCACGATTTGGGTTGAGAAGTCACAAAATAAGCCCACAAACCGCTGAGTAGCAGTCGTTGCTTTACTTTGTTTCAGGTCAACCCTCAACCACCGTGAACTTTCATGGTAACATAGTTCTTATTATTTTTTTGGGACAAAAGAGTAATTCAAGCCATAGATCTCGTAACCGACCCGGGGTCTCTCAAGAAAAGAACCTGGGTTAATAGATTGTTGGGCTAAATTATGAGTCATTAAGTTAATACAGGTAATTATTTTTATCAAACCAACAAAATTATTTTATTTTTTAAAAAACAAATTCTTAACATTAACTTCACTGCATTAACCATGTCACGAATCAATTTTATTAATCAATCGAGTTTGACCGAATCTATTTATTTCACTTCAAATTAAAACACAATATTGAGATACGAGTCATAAATTTTCTAAATTAACTTATAAGTTTGTAATGAATTTAATAACTATAAATCAAACAAGAAATCATTTATCAATAAGCTTGTTACTATGTTTCAAGTGTTAGATTAAAGAAAATGGTCAAGATTATGATAACAAATACAAAACAGTTTTTAAACTAATTATTCTAGATTTTATATACTAATCTTTCCAAACGACGAGTATTAGATTATTGTATTATAGTTCTTCTTCTTCTTCTTTTTCTTCGTATAATTCTAATTATTTAACTAATTTTATCCTTATTGATAAGAAATGACCATTTTCAAAATGTTTTTTGCAAGCTCCCTTTTTTGTTTCTTTTTTTGTGTTTTACTTATTTCTTCTTCATATCCATTATGCAAGAACTTGTACCACCACCTTTTCTTTGGTTTGCCCAGTTTGTTTATGTTCAAGAGAATCCCTTGAACGTTATTTCAAACCCTAGCACGATATATTTCTACTATTATGGTTTGATTCTAGGTTTCAAGTCTACTTGAATTTTCTCTCTACCTTGGAGTAATTCTTTGATGAGAACCAGGCTTGAAGAAGCAAGGCAGCAGCATAAATTTAAACTTGTTTTTTTTTGTGTTTTAAAAGTATTTTAAAAAAAATAAAAAAAATTTATTTTTTATTTACGTTAACTTAATATTTTTTATGTTTTCAAACTATTTTGATGCCACTAATATTAAAAATAAATTTTTTAAAAAATATATTATTTTAATATATTTTAAAATAAAAAATATTCTAAAAAATAAACATAATTACACTTCCAACAACACCCTAAATCAACAACTGGGAGGAGTTTTCTAGCGGATATTGAGCTGGATGATAGAGGAACAATCCTCCAAGGAAGAGGAGAAGAGAAGTCCAGGAATAAAGGCATTCTATATGACAGAATCCCTCCTAAAGTTAGCAACTCAGCCAACCAGACTTGAGTTCTAATTTGATGCAACTAGCTTAGAATTGGATTAGGATTATATATCTTTATTTATTTTTCAGTAATTAGAATCCTTGATATACTAAAATATAAGTCGATATAAATAAGCTAAAGTATATTGAACTTTTCAAAAAATAAGAAATAAAATATAAAAAATCTTTCACAACTTTTTGAACTTATTTTTATTTTTTTTAATATTCATCTAATAATTTAAGTTTTTAGATTAAAATAATTTTTAAATATAGTATCAAAGTGTTACTAACCAAGTAGCAAGAGCTTTAAATCCCACCACTCTTAA
The DNA here is from genome assembly GCA_033617975.1 of Populus alba x Populus glandulosa. Classification (NCBI taxonomy): domain Eukaryota; kingdom Viridiplantae; phylum Streptophyta; class Magnoliopsida; order Malpighiales; family Salicaceae; genus Populus; species Populus alba x Populus glandulosa. Next base: position 26,430,174 of record CM066144.1, on the reverse strand, counting down.
TCTATATAATTAAATTAATAAAATTAAAAATAATATAATATATCAAATTGGATATTTACAAGTTTTAAATAAAAAATATTTTTGTTTGATTTCACTAAATAGTCTAAAAAAAATCCCCTGTTTTTTTATTTCTTCTTTGGATTGACAATTCCTATATTTTATTTATTTTAATTTTAATATATGAACTATGGTTTGCAAGCCTTTTTATTCGGTTTTAGGCCCCGTTTGTATGCTGGAAAATAGTTTCTTTTTGAAAAGTGAATTTCAGGGAAAGTGAATTCCGGGAAAATGAATTCCGAGAAAGTATTTTTGAATGTTTAGTAGTGTAATGGAAAATAAGTTGGATTTCCAGTGTTTGGTTATGTCATGGAAAATAAGCTGGAAAATAACTTATTAATATTTTATTTTTCTCAAGTTTATTAAAATAATGAGGAACAAATCTTACAAATTAAAAAGTTGAATGAAAATGAAATTGAAAAAAAATATATAATTTCATAAATTATCTCAAATAAAATAAATAATAATCAACATAATAGAGATCAAATCTAAAAAATTAAAAACAAATGAAAGATGAAGAAATTAAAATAATAATAATCAATATTTCATAAATTATTTCAAATAAAATAAGTAACAATCAAAAGAATGAGGACCAAATTTGATAGATAAAAAATTTCAATAAAAAAATGATAAGGAAAAAGCAAATAGCAATTATAAAAATAAGGACCAAAGTTAATATAAAAATAAAATTTTAAGAGATGAAATTGAAAAATAAATATTCAAAACGAAATATATATATAGCAATCAAAAGTTTGAGGATCAAATTTGATATAATCAACAAATAATGACATTTCTAAATTTTTCACAACTTCCATAAAGTGTTTCCCCCTTAAATTTTTCAGGAAAACACTTTTCTGAAAACCAAGTCAAATTTTCCTTTTACTGGAAAGTGTTTTCCATTGACTAACTTTCCTAATGGCAAACAAACGCAAAAAAGTTTGGAAAGTGATTTCCCGGAAAACAAACACAGCTAAAGGGAAAACACTTTCCTGAAAACCAAGCCAAATTTTTCTTTGATTGAAATTGACTGGAAAGTGTTTTCCGTTGACTAGTTTTTCTAATGACAAACAAACACAGGAAAGTTTGGAAAATGATTTCCCGGAAACTACTTCTCGAGAAACAAACATGGCCTTAATCAATACTAGCAACAATACCATTATGATTAAAGATTTTATCGATGTGACTTCATTTATAGTAGTTTTAAACTCAATTATCAATAAATTTAACCTTTTTAAGACTTGGAAATTCAAATTATAAAACTAAAAACTCAAATTTTTAGTTTGATTTGAGTTTTAAAATGATTTTCATTGCAAGAAAATTAAAAAAACTCCAACAAAATATCTCATCGACTATATACATCGTTGATAGATTTATCAATGAAAACACATCATCAAAAATGTTTTGTTAAGGATTTGCTATTCGTCGGCATTTCCTAGTATTACAAAAATAAAGAGTGTGATAATGTTAAGCCATATATTCCATCATTTTCTCCTAATTCTGTATTTTTTTTCTTCTTCTAATATGGCTTTCATATCTTCTTCTAATTTAGCTACTCTCTCCTTGACCTGTTCTAGGACCCTCGCTTCAAATTCTAGTGTTGACTGGCTTGGGCTAGATTATTGTGTGTCTAGAGTCGAAGCAGTATGGTCAGACCACATTTCTCTGGTTGATGTCTTAGGCATCCCATAAAAACCGATTCCTATCGGGTTTATTAATTGTTCCAACCTCTAACTGTAACTGAGGATTGTGAAGAGGATGCGTGAAAGCATCTTCTCCATGTTTTTCATATGCTACAACGTTATCGACAAACATAATTAAAAGAATGATAAAAATCACAAGAATTTAGAAAGAAAGAAAAAAAAAACCTTACCTTGTTATCTACAAACTTCCTTAGATGAGTTTCCTCATATAACTCTATTAGAGGATGCTTGCTCCCAAGTTGTTCTTCGTACAAAAATAATAAGTTGTGAAAAATTATAACAAATAAACAATCAATTAAAAATTGAAGAAAAAATAATTTAAAAGTTTTACTAGGAATCTTGTATGGTTGATAAATGGGAGTGGTTAACCGGTGTGCTTGCTCACCAAACCGTGTATTTTTTTGTTTTGGTTTTGCGACCTAGATCGCAATTGACTTTTAAACTCATCTGATGCCACAAGTTCTTGAAACTTCTCCAAATTATCCTTTTGTGATATGACTCAATTTATACTTCTTTCATACCTTTATATAATTAGAATCAGCTCGATGTTTTACATATTTATTGGGATCATACCACAAATCACAGAACCTAGTACAAAAATACTTGTTAAGTATACATGAGATTTATAAATTCAAGATTACAATTTTAATTATAAAATTTGTTAATTGATTGATATTTACATAATTGTGTTGTGATTTTCCCACACTTTTCTGACCACCCCCTCATTTTCCTTCCCTTTCGCAACAAGATTTTGCATGCATTATCAATTCGTACATTATTATTGGAGCATTTCTCATCGTGTATCATTACACTTATAATTCTTTTCATACATAAGTTCTAAAATATGGATGTGAAATTCAAATTAAACGAGTTTATCTAATTTTAATGAAATTTCGGCAAAATTTCTCGTATATAAGGCCTTATCAAGAATTCCATCCCACTAGCTCCCTATAAGTAAACAATACCACGCAACATAATCATCTATCACAACATAGGTAGCCTATGCGTACCACCAATTAATTAAATTTTTATCCATTTAGTGATTACACAACATAGTATTTAAATATTTATAACAAATCCATAACAATATTGTATTTTTTCTAATTAATTTCATAATGACATATAATATATTACAAATGCTAGAAAAAAAAAATATACTAACTCAAAAAATATATATATTATCTTACCTTAAACATTCTCAACTAAGAATTTACCATAGCCATCCATTTAGGATGATCTTGGAGTTGATTTCATTGAAATAATAGTTCTTTGAACGATGATTACGTAACACTTGTAATAAAGCACACAGCTTCAATATTTATAAACCTGAAAAACAAGTTCATACAAGATTATTCATTTTCATTTAATATTAACAACATAATTACCAACACTATTGTTGATTAAACCAACAATAACAATAGCTCTCTTTGAACTTTTTTTCGGCATCTCTAAAATAAAACATAAGTTAGTTACCAAATTCTCCCTGATTATAGCCAATTAAACACTTCAACAACAATAATTAATTAGGTTTCACAACATATCAATTTTAACATATGAATCAATACAATTGTAATCAATTAAACACTTCACCAACAATAGTTAATTAGGCTTCACAACATATCAATTTCAACATATGAATCAACACAATTGTAATCAATTAAACACTTCAACAACAACAATTCATTAGGTTTCATAACACAATAATTTCAACATGTGAATCAACCTAATTGTAGTTAATTTCACATTTATAACCTCCCTAAACTCATCAACAATGAGTTTCACTTTATAATCTAATTTAAGAACAACATATCCAAACCTACAACATCTAAATCATTAAAATGACATACAAAATCAACTCAAACAGCATCATTAACACATCTTATGCTCAAAGTTTAAAACTTCCTAAACAAAACTACTTATAGTCAACCACCTATGGTTCAAAAACTCCATAGTCGGCCTCAAATTCATTCTCTTGTCTACTAATTATACCAATTCAAAACACAAAATGGATAGGATTGCATCAAAACTTATAAGAGATTACAAAACTTACCTTTAATAGATTGAGAGAGAGAGAGAGAGAGAGAAAGGGTATGCAATGATGAGAGAGAAAGGATGGCTGATAGTGAGAGAAATGGTTGGGTAAGGTGAGGAAAGAGGCGTGCTAAGGATGGTGGTTTTGAGAGAAAGAAGGGCATCTATGTTTAATACAACTAAGATGAAAATGGGAGAAAATGAAAGATCAAGTTATAACCTAAATTCACCGATGAAAATCATATTAGTGTTTCTATCAACATATTAACATGTTAACAAACATCTATGGAATTGTTGATAAAATCTTAATTATTTTGTAATATTTTTAATCCCATCAGCAATTTTTTTGCCAATGCTCAAATCTATTGTAATTTGTTGATGAGATTGCATGTCCATCGACATTTTTGTTGTCAATTCTCAAACATACTATAATTTATTGATGAAATTGCTCATCCGTTTGAAATTATATCATTTTTTTATAAATTATTTTGGCTTGTTATAATCCCCTGACCAACATAAATACACAACAACAACAACTTCAAGCATTTTAAAGCCAACAATTGACCACATTAAACCCATAACCATAAGTTTTTATCATCATTCATTAAGGTAAAAACCTTATTATTTTCCATACATTATGGATAAGTTAATTTTTCATGTGTGCTCCAAACTGAAACTATCTCATAAATAGAAAAATTATTTATTGTTCACATTAATGTTGTGTACATCTAAAAATTATGTTTTCTTAATATATTATATGTCAAAGGCCCGATTAATCATAATTGATTTAACTTATCAATCAACAGTTGAAGACAAATATCCACATTCCTACCTGGATTATAAAGACCAAATATGACCATAGACAAGAACATTTGTACACATGAGCAAGTTGTAAATTGTCAGTATTACAAGTTAACAAGAATAAGGTGCAACAAAAAATCCAAATGGATTAAATCCATCTGTATACAAGCCAATATATACATTTCGTGGTTCCATTAAAAACTAAAGATGCACACTATTAAACTATTTTCAAGCTTCACCTTTAGAAGGGTAAACCATGACTCCATCTACTATATCATATGAGTGACGCATGTCATGTGTTTAGTAGGTTTTGGAGACATAAATAACTTTTACAGCCTATGAATGATTGGAAAGTATATTAGTTTTTTATATGCGATAAATGTCCTTTCTCAACCACTCTTAGGTTTATATTGAGCATGGTGATAGGTTTTGTACTTCGTAAAATTTCTATATTCATTGTAATATAATATGCAAAAATTTGGACATATATTGATTTTTGGTATCCTGGGCCAAGAGTATCCATCATGAATTTTGTAGTATAAAAGTTCTCTTTCAGCCTATGTCATTATGGTAATATGTTTTTAGCTAATTCAATTTTGCTATCATAATCAATCTCACTCAACCTATAATCTGACTTGATAGTAAACAATCATGCAATGATCGATAATTTATTGTAAGTCGTACACCCATCCCATAATGATTCATCGGAGTCTTTTAAAAGTTTAAAAAACATAAATATATCTACATTTAGTTATCCATCTAAAAGGATGTTACGTGAACCTTCATTTGAATAACCATGATTCATTTTCATCACATTCATCATCATACTTTTATAATAAGGATTACTATTATCACTTGCAAACCCACGTATATTGCTAGAACTATAATTTTGAGCCGATCATCCTTTATAACATGGTTTCGTGAGGAGCATAGGGTTCTCATACGCATATCAAAATAAGTATTTCTCAATGAACTCTTTTTTAAGTAAATGCATCATCACAACATCTTTATAATGAGACTTTTTATTCTTACACTTCATACATGGATATCTAATTTCATCTGCACTAATATTTTTTGGTTTAGAAAGTACAAAATTAATAAAACCCTCAACCCTTTAAAGATTGTCTTGTGTATACAATTTTTTAGGTGAATTTTGATACATTCAAGAACGATCATCCATTGCTTATGAAACCTATATAGAATAATATTAATTTTATTAATTCCATAAAAAATCATTTTTTTCCTAAATTGCCAATTTCACAATAAAAATTAAAAAAATATGATGGGTACCTATTAAAATAACCTATCATTTCTTCAATTATAACACATTTAAATTACAAAATCAAATTTCATTTCATAAAATGATAACAAAATTCATTTTTTTTTCCAAATCCTAGCATACAAATCATGTATTAATATGATAAATTTTTCTGGAAAAAAGTTGTAAAATACTTAAATATACAAGCAAACTACCAATACTATAAGAAATTTCAATAAATTAACCTGAAACATAAATAAGTTTCAAAAAAATAGACGGGTTTGGTTACTTTATGCATCGAAACTTCACAAAAAAATCAACAATGAATGCTGACACTACTTATATAGATGTAGATTGATGGTGACGAGTTGGAGTGGCTAGATTTGTGAGAATTAAGAGGGCTACTAGTATTTTTTATTTTATTTTTTTTTACAGGAGAAAAAAGAATGGGAAAGGGAATTGTCGATCAATATTATAGTTAGTTTAAAGTCTGAATTGATTTGATTTTTTTTTTAATTTAAAAAATAAAGAAATTAACTTTCTTAAATTTGATGAAAACTCAAATTAACTTGTAACTTGATTAATCATGGTATAAATTAATAAATAATTGATTGAATTTTTTTTAATTTTTTAATTAAAATATATCAATTTAATTTTTTAATAAAAATTAGAATTAACTCACCCAGCCATTGTGTCGAATTCGACTCCAAGTTAAGGTTTTAAAACTATACTTTAAGACTATTTATGGAATTAGATGTTGGGAGTACGTTTTCCGTCTTAGGTTTAGATCGTAGAAAGCAAACAATAAAGACAAACACATGAAGAGAAAGGCCCAGAGGAGAAATGCAATCCAAGTAAAGCAAACATCAGCTAACGTATTGATACATAAGAAAAAGCTCACGCTAAGCCATCCATCTTGCAAGAAAAAAAACAATGGCAGACACACTCACAAATCTCACACCTGCTCTTCCTCTCAAATCTTCTCGCACTCTCTCTTCCCTTCGTGGCCTCCCCATTTGCTCAACTCCATTAAGCAACAATAGCAGCGGCCTTAAGACAACTAGTACCTGCAGCAGGATCCTTAGCATCAATGGCCCAAAAAGATACAGACCCATGGCGGTTCGAGCTACGGACTCCTCCTCACCTTCTTCTTCCTTTGGGTCCAGGCTCGAAGACGCCGTGAAGAAGACTGTAGCTGAGAACCCAGTTGTAGTTTACTCCAAAACTTGGTGTTCGTGAGTTCTATATCTCTTGCTAAATTTTTATTTTTTTTCCAGTTGTTTTTTTTTTTTTTTAAAGCTTGAGTTTGTAATGGTTTCTTCATTTGGGTATAATTCAAGGTATTCTTCTGAGGTGAAGTCTTTGTTCAAGAGGCTAAATGTGGATCCATTAGTCGTTGAATTGGACGAATTGGGTATGTTTGGTTCATTTCTCTTTTACTTTATATTTTTTTTCTTTGATTTCTTGTTTATTACTTGCTGCTGGTTCTTGGATAGGATCACTCATGATTTAGGCTATTTTTAGATTCTTCCAAATAATTTGAGTTGTTACAAATTTTAACAGTACAAAGGAAACATTTTTTTCCCTTTATGCGTTGGATCTTTTTCTGGGAAATTTGATATATGGTTATTAGGTTTTGAACTGGTGAGAATTGTTTTTTTGTGTAATTTTTGAATTTTGTACAGGCGCTCAAGGACCCCAGATACAGAAAGTGTTAGAGAGGCTCACAGGCCAACACACTGTTCCAAATGTGTTTATTGGTTGGTGGTGCTTTACTCCTTATTCTTTAACTGAGTAGCAGGAGGAAGACTATTTCGTTTATTTGTAGCTTTCAGTGATTATGCAGATTTCAGGAAACTAGCATGGTGTTTGTCTTTGTACTTCTTTGTTAGGATTAATGGAGTGAAAGTTTATGTTGAAGGTGTAGCAATTCTTTCTGATGTGGTTAATGAAATTGATGAGAGCAAGATGATTTTGTTTGGTGTGTGTGGAAGTGTGCTGTAATTTATTTCTGCTGCAATAAGTTCTTTGTTCATGCTGATGCGTAACTTGTTATAACATATTATAATTGGCTGACATAGAAATGTTTCTTGTGAGATTTGGATCTGTGTTGTTTCAATCAGATTGGTAATAGCAAGGCTTCACTCATGTCTTGCTGCTCTTTTCGATGACAATTCTTTATGTTCTAGCATGTGTAGCTTGTTACTGTACTTCAATGGAGGCTACTGCCTCCAACGTCAAACAAATATCTGAGTGTTTGTGGTGATATCTACTTAATTATGGACTAATTTGAATATTTAAACCTGAAAATTTGGATTTATATGCAAACAGTTCACTGTGCCTTTAGGGTAATTGAGGTGATGTAGGAAATAAAATGGTAGGAGATTTTGGTTAGCTGGTATAAACCTTAGCAGTTGGTGCAAAGTGAAACAGATTTATAAGTCAATGTGAATTCTGAATCACCTGTCCCGAAAACATGACTGGAAAATGAATCCCATTTTTTTTGGTAGAAAGTGAAAATGAACCAGAATGTTATGTGTTTCCTTTTGTTTATAGTTTTAAGAAATAGTATCTTGTAGCTGCATTATTATGTCAAATTATACATTCTAAGTTAAGGTTCTATTTGCATATAGAGTTAGATGATCTACGCCTTTCTCCTGAGAAATTTTCCTCTATGTTGTCAAAAGAAACATGGGAATTACTCCTTCCTCTTTCTGTTTTTTTCCCTGTCTAACTATGAAAAGTTTATCTATTCCTTTTTTTTTTGGCCCTATTGTTTCTATACTTTTATTCGATTTTCACCGCTATCAGATGCTCACATTTCTGTTTTTCTACATGACCAGGGGGCAAACATATTGGTGGCTGCACAGGTATATTATTTGCAGTTGTCTTATGAGTTATCTTGTTCGATTAATTTACTATGATTGCATGTTATGGATACCAATGATTCATAAGATAGTTCCTGAGTGTCAACAAACCGTCTTTTCTCCACAGATTCTTAAAAATTACCAATGATTCATAAGATAGTTCCTGAGTGTCAACAAACCGTCTTTTCTCCACAGATTCTTAAAAATCTCTAAATCAGCTGTGTTTCTCTGAATATCATCTGTCCACAAGCTTCCCAAGATTTTGATTAAATATATTTGATGTTCCTGTTAATGAATCAGCTGCTTATTTTCGACACCATTCGCCTTAATTGTGGATGTGTTATAGATTTGGGTGTTTGAATGAACTTTCAGTTCCTTTAAGTAGGCATTGATATTTTCTTTGAGGTTCGCTTGGTGCTCATGATGCTATGTGAAAGGCAGACAAGTTTCGACTCTGATGCCCGCTTTATGTCCTCTCGCAGATACTGTGAAACTATACCGGAAAGGTGAACTTGAACCGCTGTTGTCAGAAGCTAATGCTAAAAAGTCACAGGGCTAGCCTTGCCATTTGTCCATGAAGAACCTTGTCATTTGTCCATGAAGAATTCAATTCCCAAGCACAACCCTCGATTGTTTCGGAAGATACCCCACACCACATTTCTGCTTCTTCATGGCCTTTTTTTTTTTTTTTTTTACTTCATTGACATAGATTTAATTTCTAGTTATTCATATGGATCTCTTTCGTTGAACTGTATATTGAATTCACAAAAGTTGTTCCATAAATGCACTGTGAACCTTGTTTGGCAGTATGGTAGCGGTTGTTTTTTAAATAGCTTTTCGTGTCGAAATACATGTCAATGATGTTTTTTTATTTTTTAAAAATTATTTTTGACATCAGCACATCAAAACGATCCAAAAAGTACAAACCGCATTTAATTTTAGCAAAAAAAATAATAATCAAAATTTGATAAATGACAAACGGTGTTTTAATAGTTATCCACGTCAAAACTCGTGGCGATGTTTCAATGCCAAGTGGATTACTCCTGCGTTTAGCCCAGCTAGGCCACTAGCACCCACCAAGAGGCTATGGATGTAAGAACGGTTTTCCGCTGGCTGTGAATGTGTGATACTGAAATGTGGCATTGGAGTACATTAGCCTCCATCAACTCGGGACTTTCCATCTCAAGGAGAAGCTCTCTACTTTCGAAGTGGTAGTTGCAATCATGTCTAGGGCTTTTGCTCTTGCTCTTGCTCTTGCAATGGTAACTTTTCATTCTGATCTCACCTCAAACTGGCTGAAACGAAGTGGGCTATACACGAGGCATAAGAGCTTATAATTGAAGTTAAATAAACTCTTTTCTGTAATCATACATAAATTTAATATATGATGTTTCCTGCGATGGCGATGGATGTTTTCAATCTTCATACTAGAAGCATTCATCTTGGTAGGAAAATACAAATAATGGTCTATGATTTTGCTAGTGCCATAAACATCTGCCTTAGACTTTCAACGTTTCATCATGATCAGGAAGGTTCTCTTTGATGGCGGCAACTTCCTTGAAATTCTGAGTCCATAGATGCAAACGAGGGAAGCTACCAGGTTCCAGCAGCTTGACACCAACTGCTTCCTCCATGGGTTGAAGCCAGCCAGCTATCCATCCAAAGGCTATGTCAGTCATTCCAACTTTGTCACCCCCAAAAAATTCCTTGTCACCAAGGCCAAGCTCTTCTATGATTCCTAGCAGTTCTTCGAATTCTTTTGCTGCCTTCTCTTGTTCCTCTCCGACAGTTTGAAAGAAGGCAAAAAACGTTGGGCTCTGTAGCACACAAACATGTACAGAATTACAGACAAGTAAAGAAAAAGAGACTTTAGATCAGTAAAGGAAGTAGATACCTTGTCCTCTCCAAACTTGGTCCAGAATCTAGCCATAGCTCTCTCACAAGGATCTTCTGAGAGCAAGGGATTCTGTGGCCATGTCTCTTCTATGTACTCGAGAATGATAGTGGACTCTGCTATTGGCTTTCCACCATGGATTAACACTGGGATCTTCTTGTGAACTGGGTTATACTGTAGAAGCAACTCACTTTTGTTGGAGAGATTCTCTTCTACATATTCATAACTTTTGGGTGATACATATTATGTTCTTTTCTTTATGAAAATAAGCAATTATTCTCATAAGTTAAGGTATAATAAATATCTAGAACTAATATATAGATGATTGTCATAAAATATGTACACTCAACCGACTCGTATAGAAATTCCATATGAAAAGATCATTTATATCTATGTAAAGGATCACGTAACAATTCTATAAGTGATCTTTATAATTAAGATCACTAAGTTATCTTATATAGAGAATGTTATGCTTTGATCTCATTACATGTTATCTTAATCAATGTAACGAATAAGCAGACATTAGGTATAACATGAACTACATAAAGGTACTTGAATGATTAAGAGAGGACTCATCACCCTCTGTAAATTGGAAAAAATGTTTCATCTGTTTTGAAATAGTATTGACTAATAAATCATTAGTCAAGGTGGAATGAGATTTGAAAAGAGTTTCAAATCTTATTCAAACGATCAATAACTATTATATAGAGAATATACATGATTTAATATAACAAACATACTTTATATTTTAATATTAAATCAAAATATTATTGATAAAATGATATTAATTGTATTGAGAAACCGATCACTTAAAGGTTAAGTTAAATCACTAATGACCTTTCTAATAATCGGGGATCATGACATGTTAGACAATACATCTGAACTTCAAATATAAATTAATAAATGATTGAATTGATAATAAATTAAATTGTTTAATTTATTTAATTATATTTAATTTTAATTTTAATTTATATTTGGACCAACATTTTAGGAATCTAATGGGTCACACATATTAAGAATCATTAGTTAGAAATTAAACTAGGGTGATTTAATTAAGTATGACTTGATTAAAATATATTTTAAAAATTAAGGACTAAAATATAATTAATACATGGATTATATTTCTAGACTTAGAAAAATCAAGGACTTGATTGATTTAATTAATTTCTAAAATTATCATGAATTAATTTGTGAATATTATTTAAAGGACAAATTGATATTTTGCTAATTTATAGGGGTTTTTTATTTTTTTTTTATAAATAGCAAATTATATCTCTTATTTTTTAAATATTTAAGTTACATGATAAAAAAACTAGCATTCTAAATATAATAATCTCACTATAATTTTAGATTTATCTATCAGTATCTTAAAAACTTTCAAATAATTTTGTTTTATTATTTACGTGAGAGAGAGAGAGAGAGAGAGATTGATAACCCAACACTTCTTGTTACCAAGGCCCCGTTCTTCAAAGACTTTCATTAGTTTCCTGGCCTCTTCTGTCGCCTTCTCTTGCTCTTCTCTAACAGCACCGAAAAATGCCATGAAAGTAGTAAGTTCTGTCCTGCAGGTATTTGTCTGTACGTATGGATGGCCATAGAAGTGGTGTTGGTTATCCTCCTTGGAATGCTTTTGTCGCCCAACTGCCGCCAGCAAAAAGGAATGGTTGTGTTTGTTATTATGGTTGTTGTTGTAGTTGTAGTTTGAAAAATATTATTTTATAAAAAGTATTTTTAGATGAGTTTGGTTTGGAAAATATATGTTTGGTTAAAACTGTAATAAAAATTGCAGTTGAATAAAAATTAGTTTTATATGTTTGGTTAAGAATACTTTTAAAATTGAAGTTATAAAATAATTTAAAAATATATATATTAATATTGATGGTTTTTAATTTAAATATTGTAGATTTAATTATTATTATTACATCATGAAATAAATAATACTTTATATAAAATATTTTTTATTATTCCATTCAACTATCTACAATCACATCACGTGTGAAATACATCAGACAGTTTTCTTGGTTTCTTTAACGCACAACAACATAACTTGTAAAATATAATTAGGAATAAAATTAGAATTGCGATCAAATTCTGAAAATATTATGTCATCAAGCGAATAAAACACAATTAAAAAATAAAAAATAATTTTTTTTATTTTACTAGGTCAGACCCGGTTCAATGCATTTTACGTGTTGAATCGGACCCGGTCCAGCTGGAATAGTAGAGCATGCCTCCACTGTCTCCACTGTTTACTGAACAGTGTAGCATGGTTGAACTTCTCATCCACGCAAGAAAGCAGTAAATTGCTGCTTTTCTTCTCTCTGCGTTTCACACATAATTTATTATGAGATACATATAAAATAAATAGCTTTTTTTCCTTAACCAAACATTTACAAGCTGCGGTTTGCTTTAAAAATAATCGGAGCCGCGTAAACAAACAGGCACAGTACTGTGGAATACATTATCTCCATGCTTACAGCAATACTTACATAACAAATATTTGATTACCCCTGCAAAAAATAATGAACTAGAGCAGGAGAGCAGTTATTTCTGGTGAATGTCGATGCTAATGGTTCATACATTTTTCCACTGCAAAATCGATTTTTATCACATGTCCTTGCCTAGAAGCAATTTTCTGTTGAATCCTTGACATATTGTTCTCCTCATCTCTTAAATCCAAGCAAAATTTAGGTCTAACCTTTTTTCCTTTTCTTTTACTTAAACCAAATTGATGCAGTTGACCTCGTTGATCTTTCTTCTGAAAATTTTAGACTTGTCACAACTCACCACCATTACTAATTTATTCTATGGATTCCACAAGTTGATTCTTTTTCTAAAGGGCTGGACAGTACATCTGTCAGGATTTTCATTTCACACAGTGGCGCATTCATTTCCAGATTGACTCGCTGCCCAACAACTTGTAAGAAGCTTATGGCTTCGACCAATAAATTGGAAGCGATGGCATCGATGCCTGCATAAGCTTAAGGGTTTTTTGCATTTCGGGATTCTGGTTTTCATCGCTGCTCATATGTACATTGTACTGACATAACAGAGGGAAACACAGAATCTAAAAACACTGTGAGTCTGCAAGCTTTTCTGATTTCAGCACATATCATTCATCGAGTTTCTTCCTATGATGATTTCTGAATGATTACGAGGCCTTGTTTTCTTCAAGAAACATCACAGACTCTGTTATGAAGCTGCTTACTGACTCAAATTTCCACATTTTATCAGCTCTACCATACAATTTAACCAGATTTGTAGAGTTATCAACTCTACCCTCTTTTGGAAGAGCATGATAGAGATTGTGCCTCCATTGTGGTCAGAAAATCAGTACAAATTGCAGCCAGTTGGTGCAACATAAGGGCTGACGTTTTGTGGCTTTCTGAACTTGATTTTAGCAGCAGCAATTGAGATATAACAAAGGAAGAATACAGAATCACAGAGGTGGAGTATGATACACATTCATGAAACATACAAAGCTTTAAGGTAGAGAGTAGGATAAGTAATAAGAAAACCAAAACTACAATGCACAAACATCATTCTCATTTTACTTCTTCGATTTCATCCAAGGCGTAGTTGTTTGTAGATACATTTGCATAATTAACCTTGTTGAATCGAACCACCACCGGGTAGCGGCTCCTGGGGTCCTGTCCGATCCAAATCCATAGTAAATAACCATGACAAAAAAAAATTAGATAAAAAAAGGTCAGGGAGGACAGAGATGGTATTACCTGATCAACAGCTACTACGGATCCAACGCCATTGAACCAGTAGGATTCCTTCCTCAGTATCTTCACCTGTAGTGTGACTGGATCAGAAATGTTACCACTATTTTTACTTACAACTAAGTGTTTGCTTGTCACAGCTAAGTCCGAATCTAAGCAATGAGAAGGGAATTCAAAACCCCCATTTAACATCTTAGATGATCAAGACCAAAAGCATGGTTGTTTTCAGTGGAGGTAGCCCTTGAGACTGAACTCATTCTAGCAATTCACAATTTGATGTACTTTGTGAGTGAGACTTCTTTATGATGCTACTAACACTGTAAATTTGGTATTTTTCAAGCGAATAAGAGAAAAACAGGTGCTTGTAGTTCAACTGACACTAGTGTTTATTGGCTTTCTGAATTCGATTTTAGCAGCAGCAATTGAGATATAACATGGAAGAATAGAGAGAGTCCTGGTTCCCGGATACCTCGACACATATTTTAGCTATCAGAAGTATAGGAACTGGAAACGTTTGATAACTGACCTTGGTTCCTCTCTTGGGTCCAATAGGTGGTGGCTTAGGTTTTGGAGCTTCAGCTACAGCTGGTTCTGTGGTGGCAGCAGGTGGTGATGCGCCCTCTTCAGCTGACCTTACGACAAGCCTCGAATAGTTCTTGTTGTTCTTTGAAGAGAAAAACAACATGGTGGGCTTAGAAGTTGAGTTTGTATTGGTTGCAACAGCTGGTGTCAACGCAAATCCTGAAGCAGCCGATGCCATGTTGCAGCTAGCCATGTTGTCTGTCTCTCTTTTTTCTGATGATAGATGGAGTGTGGCAACCAAATACTCTGGTTGAGCAGAAGACAAGGAAGTGGAGATTGAGAGGCTTGGAATTAATGAAGTGAATTTCTTAGTTTTTTGGGACAGGATTATCTCATCTTGGAAACTAATTTCAATCTTTTCCTCCACTAGGCTGCTGCCACTTATGCACCATATCTCTTTCCTTTGGATAATGTGATCACTTGTCTTCCCTTCTGTAATTCGGACGATGGGCTCCCTTGAGTAGCCTATCCACTCGGGCCCCTTTTCTATTCCATCTTTTTAGAACTGGAAAAAAAAATTCTGGGAAAAAAAAAATGACATTTGCATAATGAGATTTAGGTCATACCATATTCGGTTTTATTATATTTTAATGGTTTTATGCATGACTTTGAATTTTAAACTCTATTTTATGATTTTATAATTCATTGATGAAAATATAATTTATTTTTTTAATTTTTAATTTTATTATTTATAAATAATTTAAAAATATAAAAAATTATACAAGTCAATCATATAAAATTCTCTTCTATTCCGATCCATTTCTATCCCTAAATCTAATATAAAATCGATCAAATTCAATTTATGAAATGCCTTCTTCATTCTAAAAAAGACATCGAATGTCTTCTTAATTGGATTAAAACTAAAGCATTTTAGTATTCTAGATTCAATTTTTATTATTATAAAAAAAATGAATTAACCAAAAATATATGGTCGTTTAGTATCATTTAAAGTTTCCGCTATTCGTTTTTGTTATCAAATTTTTGGAAACCAAATTAAAAAAAAAAACTTAATTGTTTTGTAGAAAAAATAGATAAAAAACGATTTTTTTCATTATTAAAAAATTGTTTTGTTGATTTATTAAAAATATGTTCTCTTCAAGACAACATGTTTTATCCATCCATTGAACGTGTTTATCACTTTATTGTGTGAAATAAGACGAGATTGTGCATTGCTGCGGGCAATGACAGAAGGTTCAATGAAGTTATGCTTGAAAATGGAAATCATTATAATTTTCTCGCGGAGAAAATATGATGACATTTATAGGCTATTAATAGAACAGAACAATGACACTAAACAATAGATGTCAGATTTATCAAACATTTTATCCTATATGTTTCTAGTTGGGTTTCATCCTAGTAAACAAAAATAAAAAAACACGATCAACATGTTAAATCACCTAAATTTATTCAAATCAATGTCCAAATAGACTGCGGGGAATTCTAGATTTAGTGTGTTTAAAAATATGGTATTGGTTACTTTTCAAAGTGTTTTTTATTTTAAAATACATTAAATAATATTTTTGATTTATTTTTAAAAAATTATTTTTAATATCAGTTTATTAAAATGATATGAAAACATTAAAAAAATATTAATTTGAAGTAAAAAAAATTATTTTTTTTAAAAACACTTCCAAAACACAATGTCAAACACTTAAAAGTCACTAGATCAATCCGCCATTGTTGCCAGCAGCAACATCTATAATATAAGAGAGAAAGGGATGGAGGAACTACAAGTATCAATATGTTTTTTCCAGGTTAGTTGAAGGCTATGAATCAGGGTTGTTGATCGTATTTGGGGATGCAGGATTTGATCATGCAAAACATGAGATCAGAAAGTCATATTATCAGGCTCATTTCAGAGGATGAGTAGCGACGAACACGAGAATCTTTGCTTCATTAAGGACTTGTAGAAGCTATTGTGATAAGCAAGATCGGTCCTGACAAACATCTTCAGAACCCAATTTGTTACAGGGAACACCAAAGCAGTGGAACTAGTTCTGTCAGGTTGAGTTGCTGACGATCAAGGCTGTCTATGCCACATATAAGGAGAGCGAAATCAAGTTCTTTTCTTTTATTATTTAGTATTATTATTATTTATAAAAATTATATTAATTATTTAGTATTATAACTAATTATTTGTAAAGTCTCTTAAATCTGGACTTTTCTTCTCCTTTTCCTTGCAGGGCACTCCCTCTTTCATCCCCTCTCGTTTCTGCTTGGAAACTGCCTTCTCTGCTGCTGCCGATACTTTGCTGCTGCCTTCTCCAGCATGTTTCTCATCAGTTCTCTTGAGCAATGAAGAAAACAGGATATCTGGTACGAATAACATTCATATTTTGTCAGGTACTCTGTCATAAATTCCCTAAATTCACCTTCTTTTCTTCCAAAATAAAAATAAAAGTTGATAATAGGGAGAAAGCAAACCGAGGATGATTACAAATATATAGAAAAATCAAAATGTAATTTTAGATGAAATTCAAAGCCTAATTGTACTCTTTTATACCTGAGACTGAAGAAATTATGCAAATTCAATGTCAAATTAAATGATTATTGGATGAATCTATATAAAAATTAAGTTCGGTGACATAATTAAATTTTTAATAGACCAATTTGATTTAATCATATGTCAAATTAAAGTTTAATTATGTTAAAGAATTAATTTGGGTCCAATTGAAGGATTTAATTAAGTGTAAGGATTTAATTGTACTTTAAATAGATCAAATTAATTTTATTAGGGGTTTAATTGGTGAAAAAATAAGTTTGGAAGCCCAAGTTGGGATTAATTGAGAAGATTGAAATTTTAAAAGATCAAATTTAAATTTTACCAAGTCAATTGATTGAAATCAGGGGTAAAATCATAAAAAAAAATAATGAAGCTTAATGATCAATTAAGGGTTAAATTAAAATATTTCACAATCAATAATCAATATGTAAAAGGCATCTAACTATGGGGATCCAATTAATTGAAATCATAGGTGAAATTGAATATAATTGAAAGTTTAATAGTCAATTGAAGGTTAACTTTTTTGGGCCGAGATAGGCCCAATCTTTTTTGGGCTAAGTCCGGCCCAGCCATGTATTTAATACTATTTTATTATAATATTATATATTAAATTAAAAAACAAAAAAAATCCTTTCAAAAACATTGTGATTTTCCCCCGTGTTTTTATACTAATTTTGTATAATATTGAGTTGTATATTTATATTGTAAGATATAGATATGGTATTAAAATACCTGATTTTTTCCGAAATATGTTTAAACATTTCAAAAAAAAAATCTCAAAATTTTTAAATTAATTTTCATTAAAAAAAATCAAAAATACATTTTTTCCATATTTTAAAAAGCAAAAATAAAAATGGATATCGTAATCAGTTTATAATCATCCATTAAGATTTTATCAAAATATCAAAAACCCTTTACCAATCATTTTTTATATATATTAGGTTTAAAATGTACACTTTAATGTATGTGGGGTGCACAATTACACAATAAAATATACCTTCAAGTATTAAAGATACAAAGTGTAAAATAAATGTGATGCTAAAATTTAAACTTTAGAATTGTTAGAATTAAACATGATGAGGTAGAGACTCCCCACGAAGGAAAATTTGTCTTAGACGTTAGAAAAAGATCGACAAATAAAAATTTGACTTAGAAAAACAATCAAACAACAATATTTATCTTAGGTAGGGTGCATTGAGGGTTATGCATTTTTTCCTTGCACAACCAGTTCCTTACTTAGATTCTCGTAGACTATAGGTTTCTAGTAACCTTAATATTAGCCAGTGAATTCCAAATTTTAATTATAATTTAATAATTAAATCTTAAAAAAAAAATTTCCCAGCAATAATACCTCTCAGGAGGCACAATAGCTCGTCAGCGACCCAACATCGCACCCCCAACATATTGAATGAAGAGATATGAGAAGAATGGTTGAAACATTAACATGAAAGAGTACCGCAACAGAGGTTGCACTGGAAGCCTTTTGTGAGTGGAACAGGTATTCTCTATCCTCTTCCATGAACACTGCTTGGACTTCACTAATTTCTTCACTAATTTCTTTTTATAGTTGCTTGAACTGTGTGATAGATTCTTCCCCGAGGTCAATAAGAAATAATCAACGGCAAAAGCACATGTTAGGTAAGGAAAAAACTCGAACAAATGAGGCATCATCATCTTCTATCTCATCTTTTGTAGTGCTTGAACTGTATACATATAAACTCTTTATTTCCATTTTTTTTTTAATATAAAACACTATACATAGCTTCTTTAGCCAATAATGTTATAATGGGCTTTTTTTTATATACACACACACAAACGTAAATCAATAATGAATTTATTGTAGATTACAATAGGAAAATGATGATTTTGTTTTTCAGTCTAAATTCATCAAGCCTTGCATTAAAGGTAGAATAGCCTTTTTCAAATTGTCAAAAAATCATTTAAGAATTGGACAAGGGCAATAAAGTCTTTGCACTTTTATTCAACACAACAAATATGTGATCACTCTTAAAAACAAAAATTTCTAAATTTGGATCTAGTAGCGTTTTCATTTTTTTTTCTAAACAGTTAAATAACATATTTGCCGTTAAAATCAAATTTTTTATAGCTTTGGTTTAAGGATATTTGCATCTTTTCATATTGGATTTTTTGTAATAATATGATTGTTAGATGGGTTATTCGGTATTTGACTTTGTATAAATATTATTAAAAAAACATAGCTTGTGTGCAAGGCACACTCGCCTGCAGATGAAATATCCTTGCACCCTTTGAATAGCGTGTGGGATTCATTTAATGGTCATCTGATGACTTCCAAGACAACCTTATGGTATGTTTGTTTTTCAAAAAATAGTTTTTGGGAAATTACTTTTTAAACTTTTCTGTGTTTATTTGTCATTAGAAAAGTTGGTCAATAGAAAACACTTTCGAGTAAAAAAAAATTTTGGCTTGGTTTCCAGAAAAGTGTTTTCCTGAAAAATTTGGATGGAAAATATTTTTCAGAAGTTGTGAAAAAATTAGAAATGTTATATTATTTGTTGATTATATCAAATTTGGTCCTCAAACTTTTGATTGCTATATATATTTTATTTTGAATATTTATTTTTCAATTTCATCTTTTAAAATTTAATTTTTATATTAACTTTGGTCCTCATTTTTATAATTGTTATTTGCTTTTTTCTTATCATTTTTTTATTGAAATGTTTTATCACTAAATTTTGATCCTTGTTCTTTTGATTGTTACTTATTTTATTTGA